>CM060692.1:65633805-66073961 GCA_030686995.1 Artemisia argyi
AACTAGTTGTGTAGAAGTTGTGATTAAGTTGTGAAGTTATTGTGGTGTGTAAATTGGTGTGTAAGGTTTTCTCCGCCATAAGGGAGCTTGTTGATATAGTGAAAAAAACTCTCGAGTTAGGTGCTCGGGGAGTGGAGTAGGGCAAGGAAGGTGACCTTGTAGCCGAACCACTATAAATCTCTTGTCTCTCGGTTCGATCTTTCCAACCCTTATCTATTTCTTTACTTACGTTATTATTGCTTTATCGTACATATTTAGTGTTGTTCATATTGTGCACGACTTGATTTCATATAACATCGAATCTATATTTTATAAAACAAAGAAAACTTTTAAACAAACTTTTACAACAATTTAAAAACGACGTAAAACTATTCAACCCCCCCTTCTAGTTTTCCACAGTATGAGAAAACTATGATTCGTGATCATACTTCATAACAATCATCCAAATCTTATTGGCATTTCGAAGACTCCTAGCTTGACAAGTAAACTGGTAACTAAAATAAAAAGGATAACGAGACATTTTAACATTTGAGAACAAACGTTGACTCTCATAAGTCAAATGTTCTCACAAAGCAAAATGTACCCTTGGCTTATGGGATAATATTAGGTATTTCGTTTGACCATGGCCAATGTGTAGTTGATATTTTTTTTGGTATTGTACCTTGCAAATTTTACTAGCTCAAATGGATAAAGATCCGGAGATATGATTCTCATATATGGTCAAACTAATACACAGTTGATTTAAAGATTTGTTTGTGAAATTATCAATGCATTGGATGAGGATGGCCTGCCTTTTCTCAATGTGCATGGCCTAAACAAGGAGACCATTTTGAGCTTGAATGTGTATCATGTTATCTTCTTATTTCTCTTATTTACTAGTTATTCGACTTTTAAGCTAAAATATGATGTTCCTCATTTTCAAAGTTATAATGCTTTTTGCTTATAATTTTATGTGGTAATTCTTGAGGAATGTACTGTATTGACCAAAATTTACATGATCCTTCAAGGAAGCAAGTGTCTGTTTGGGTTTGAAACTTGAAAGTTAGCCCGTTTGAACTCTATACTACACTACAACGGTTTGGTATACTGCGTAGGAGATTGTAAAACTTCTTTCGGAGTTCTTACGAAATCCGCATCAGTGGATTAAAACATTTCTTATGTTTAACGAATTTGATATAAGTAGTGTTAATAGAATTAATTATACCTTTTGTCTATCTAAAACGAAAGTGTAGTTATAATTTGGTTGTAAATCAAGGTCATCACCAAGATTTTGTAGGAACCATAACCAAGAACTCTTACACTCGGCCTCAACAAAAACATATGCAAGAGGGTAAATACCATTGTTACCATCAATACCAACAACCATCAAAATTTTCCCTATATATGGTCCTTTTATGAAAGCACCATTCTAACACTTCATTAATAAAATTAAACATTACAATACAAAATAAAAAACATTACAATAAAAAAACGTCATAAAAGAAATTACGAAAGAAACTACGAAATGAAAAATACTAAATAAAATACGATAAGTAATTAAATTAAACTAGTCGGTTGGCGGTGGTGTCAACTTATAATTTTCTTGGATTTTCTTTTTTTCCAATTTGATCCAATACGCCGCGGCCGGATCTGTGTCACTCATTTTCATACCGAGAAATTTAAATTCTTCCAAACGCGTTATCGTCTCATCTTTCACTCTAGCCGCCTCGTACGCCGCTTGGGCCGCTTCCCTTCTAAGTCAAAGCTCGGATGACATAGCTTCCAAATTGCTTGACGCACTTCCCTCGGTGCTAGTCGAGGTATCAGACTTTTGTTTTTTTCCCGGTGCGTGGTTTCCCGGCCGGACGTAGTCGTGCATCATCACCGAATAGTTCTTGGTTGCTTTTGACCGGGGACGTCTCCGGTTAATACACGGTTGATTTAAAGATCTATTCGTGAAAGTATCAATCCATTGGATAAGGATGGCCCGCCTTTTCTCAATGTGCATGGCCTAAACAAGGAGACCATTTTGAGCTTGAATGTGTATCATATTATCTTCTTATTTCTCTTATTCACATAAGAGTTATTCGACTTTTAAGCTAAAACATGATGTTCCTCATTTTCAAAGTTAAAATGCTTTTTGCTTATAATTTTATGTGGTAATTCTTGAGGAATGTACTGTATTGACCAAATTTTACATGATCCTTCAAGGAAGCATCTGTTTTGGGGTTCGAGAAGTTTAATGGAGAAAAATGAAATTGGAGGGAAATTCTGTTATTATTGAATGAATGAAATGAGTAACTGAATTACAACTTTACTTATACGAAAGTATCAGCTATGACTAAACTAGTACTTCTACTTTACAATTGTTACACAATTAGTCCTCTGACTTAACCTTGACCTTCTCTTGCACACTCCCCCTCAAGTGGAGAGTTGGATGGCATAGAAACTCCCAACTTGTTCAATAGAGTATGATGTTGTTCTGATGTCACAACCTTTGTGAACACATCTGCTAGTTGAGATTTAGTACTAACATAGGAAGGATTTATCAGCCCAGCTTTCATTTGATCTCTAACATAGTGACAATCAATATCAATATGTTTAGTTCTGGCATGAAATACTGGGTTGGCTGCAATGTACAGAGCTGCTTGAATATCACAAAACAAGTTAACTAGTTGCAGATTCTTTATACCAAGATCTTTGAACAAACTTACAAGCCATGTTACTTCACAACAAGTTAATGCCATTGCCCTGTATTCTGCCTATGCTGATGATCTAGATACCACTGCTTGTTTTTTAGATTTCCAAGACACAGGTGAGTCACCTAAGAGTATGCAATATGTAACACCCCCATTTTTCACTGATTGCAGCGGATTAAGTGTTTGCGGTATTACCTATGGAATCAAAGACAAGATAATAGAAAACGACTCGAAAAGAGACTTTTTGAAAAGATGTTATCATTCATTTATTCATCAAAGTTTTTACAGTAAAAGATGTACTTTTACCAAAGGAGAGGTCCCTAAGATACGTTTTATAACACAAAACTAATGAATGCTAACTATTTTGGATGTCCTCATGTCCAGTACTTCTCCGTGCCAAGGTTCCTATAGTGCCTAATTACCTAGGATAACATGCTTAAAAGTCAACACGAATGTTGAGTGAGAGTCATAGGTTTAAGTAGATAGAGTATGAATACAAGTTCCGTAGGGTTCAGCTTAAACCCTATGTGTGGAAAGGTTTTATTGATGGAAGGTATATTGCACTAAGCTCATGAACCACACGTTAACAATCCGGGTCATTGGGGGCTGCAGACCCGACCATGAGGGGATGGGAAGGATAACTTGCCAAAGTTAATCCTTCAGTGGGTTCAAATATAGTACTTATTGATACCATCAAGAAAGATGTAGTATCAATAGGAGTTGTCAAACTCCAATAGATCTATCTACTATATTCGCGTTCGCGTGGGTAAAATATCCCAAACGATTAGATTCATGAATTTTAGTTATGTAGTGGTGGCAGATAGTTTACTCGTGCAATAACCAAAGAAAAAGACTTTTATTCGGTTTAAAGCATGTATCCCCCTCACAGGGTTGTAAAACATTTAAATGTGAGGCTATGAAAACTCACCTGGGTCTTAAGGTAAGTAAAGTAGGGGTTTAGACAACTCACTCACGTATCCTGGGGGTAGTGTAGGTGTGTGTATGTCAAGTATTAGTCTAGGTTTTCTTAACTAATCACTCTTAGAGTTTTTATATATACATAACACTGTTCGGGCCATCGTAATTTAGAAGTATATGACTCATCACATGAAGCTCCCTACTATTGTATTATGTTATCAACATAATACCGTTCGGGCCATTATAATTCAGAAGTTAATACTCCTCACTTGAAGCTCCCTACTATTGAGTTATGTTGTTATTAAGGTTTAGTTATAACATAACACCGTTCGGGCCATCATAACTCAGAAGTATATGCAATAACCGTTTGAGGAGCCAAGACACTTTAATTCGTAAACACAGCAAACTCGTCAAAATGAAATATCCACATAGGACTCCTCGCATGAAACTCCTTAGTATTGTGTTATGCTTCTAACTTAAATAGGTTTTATATTTATGTGAAAATAGTCCGTTTTTACCCTTCAAGTTTATATATTTACGTTTTCTACCCTACTTATAAACTTATAACAATTAAGCATATAACTTTCTAACTTTTGCACATTTAATCCCTATAGTTATATATTTTAGAGAAATGAGAAAAATGGTCCCTAAACTATATTAACTTTCATTATTTACCCTTTTTACCCTTAACTTTATAATATTTGCATAACTAGTCCTTTTTAGTTTATAATTTATTTTAATTTATATCCTAAGGTTTCAAAACTTTACAAAATGAGTCCTTGCACTAATAACTTCTAGGAAATGTTAAAAATAGTCCCTAGACTTTATAGTTTCAGGAATTTAAGATATATACCCCTATACATGGAAACTTTTACAAAACCAGTCCTAATTTCAAGTAAGCTCTATTTTTTATAAAACAACTAGGTTTCTAAGCTTATGTTTAGCAAAACAAAGTTCATATAATTCACACTATAGCACTTAGTATAGCAATTTAGCATGCAAACTCCTATTTTTCTATTTCTAGGGTTTCAAATATAAAACTTCTAAAACTAAATGATCAAGGCTATCTTATGGTTCCTAATGCATGTTCCGAGAGTCCTAGGTCTATTCTAAGTCTATTAGATTCAAAGTTAAGGCTTACCTAGGTCGTGCAAAGGTTAACGAGGCAACTAGGGTTTCTAGGGTATCTCTCGGCCAAAACCACAACTCGACAAGGCTTGGGCTTCTATAATCTACTTCTATGGCTTCTTAGGGTCTTACACTAGAGAAAGATTTAAGGTAGAGAGGAGAGAAAGGTGTGAAGAGAAATGGAGAGGGGGAGGGGTATTTATAGCCCGCGAAGGAGTAGCGAGCAAGAAAAGGGAGTTGAGGTGTTGAGGAGGGGGAAGGTCGAGTAAGCAGAGCTAGGGAGGTTTTGGCAAGTCTAGGAGGTGATGAGGACGAGCTAGGAGTAGCTGGGGGGCGCCACAGGCCGGTTACGGTGTAGGGTGGCCGAGAGGTTGAAGGAGGTGATGCACCTCCTTGCTTGGGAACTTAGAGGTGTTAGGGTGCTATCTTAGTTAAGGGGAGGAGTTAGGGTGCTTGCTTGGTGGTTTACAAGTAGTATAGTAGCATGTTTTAGGTTTTTAGGTTTAGTTTTAACCTAGTTTTAATTAGAAAGATTTTAGGGTTTTGCCTAGGGTTTGGTGCCTAATTCAGGGTCCTAAGGGTGTTTAGTAACTAATATAATGTCCTAGGAGGCTTATACTAAGTGGTGATAACTTATGGTAAAGATTTGGGATAGTTTAGACCTAGTTTCAGGAAGTTATAACCTAATTAGGGTTTTGTGCTTAAGGGACTTGTACCTATGTCCTAGAGAGTTGTACTATGATCTAGGGGGTATAATATATCCTAAGGTAACTAATGTAACTCATACCTAAGCCTTAAACACTTTCAAGTTAGTTCAGATAAGCAATTAGGGTTTTAAAGCTAACCGGGAACACATAAGTGCATTTAGGGTTTTCTAGCAAGTATGGTGTACTAGAGTGATAGTTTTCTTAGTGATAATATGTTTGTAACCTTGACTTGACATGCCGGGATGTTTACATCAAGTAAACATGGTAGTGGTTGGCATAGGTGGATACGTGAGCTTGTCTAGAGGTTAGTTAGGTCATAAGGATATAATAAAGCAAAAATTTAGCTCGAGAAAATCCTATAGGAATTTCTAATCCTAGATTAGTGAGGGCCTAAGTTAAGTTAGTAAGGCATTTCTAATCCTAGATTGTGCTTAGTGAGGGCCTAAGTTAAGTTAGTAAGGTATTTCTAACCTAAGGGGAAGTTAGTGGGTTGTTACACAATATCCAGTGGTTGACCTTCTTGTCATAGGACAACTAGCCCAGTCAGAATCACAGTATGCCTTTAGTTTAACTGCTGAATCTTTTGCTAATAAGATACCTTGACCTGGTGCTTGAAATAAATACCTCAAAAAGTGTTTAACAGCTTGCATATGAACAGATATTGGAGCTTGCATAAACTGACTTAGCAATTGAACAGTGTAACATATATCAGGTCTAGTAACTGTTAAGTATATCAGCTTGCCAATGAACTTTCTATAAGGGAGGTGATTTGTACACCACTAAAACTGGTGTGCAATCCACTAAATTGTGTTGATAATGCATATAGTACAACTATATACTTCATACTTAGTGGTGTACACACCAATTTTAGTGGTGTACAAATCACCTCCCTTCTATAAACCTCTGGATCAGCCAATGAAGAACCTTGATCAGCTTGTGTCACAACCCGCTATTTCCCAGGTCAATACTAATTTCTAAACTCGAATTTAAATTCTTGACTTTTAATTTGAAACATTTTTACATGAGCCTTTTACTTGAATCGACGCGAATTTCTAATTAAATTCTAAGTACTCTAGGACTTAGGTTAATTTTAGTCCACAACGCTCCGGTACCTTGCTCCTTCCCCAGTTCACCATTTTATTCTATAAAACGAATTTCTATTTTTTTTTTAAATACTTACGGTTTTTTAAATTCTACATAACGTTAATTTTTATTCAAGAATGTAACACTCGACATACCCGACTTTCTCAACAATTATTTTTAGGGTATTTTTATACTTTCAAAATTATTACAAAAGTCCTAAAAATATATTCCTATGTCCAAGTTAAATTCCTTACACCTTACGTTTAATTACGTATAACTTTCGTTAACTACCAAACTAATACCCAATACATATTTTTACTACCCAATACATTTAATATATATATTTTATAAAATTTTCAACTAATTTCTTCCAATATTACCCTATGAGCCGCCCCTCCCCTTGTTCCATAATTACTCACTATTTTTTTTTATATACTTGCAACCATAGACCATGAAACATGGCATTAATTTTTGGTGGCTAGAGCCATAATCTTGCCTCCTCTCTTTTCCTAAAAATTCGGCAAACCACAAGACCAAGATTAGATATTTTGACCACCCTTTTACCACATTTTCTATATATATAAACCATGCTCTAGTACTCATTTTTAGTTGTAAAAAAAAAACATATCACCTCCCATCTATATACATATTTCGACACACACAAGGAGCAAGGAAGGAAGGAGAGTTTGTTGGGTACTTTCAAGGATACTTAAGGCTAGATTAACAAGGGTTTGGATAACTAATCTTGGGGTTATACAAGAGTTTTACTAATCTCATCTCATATATTACTTTGTAAGTCTCATACTACTAATACTTCATGATTTTTCATGATTTTTATGCTTGTCTAGTATATATACTTGGTTATCACTTGGTACATGTTGAAAATCTTTACATCCACCTTGATCTTTTAACAAGAAATGATGTTTTTGAACAAGTTTTAATTATAAGAAAGTTGTTAATAAAAATCTCTACAAGAAAATGAAATAAACTTTATATATATATATATATGTTAGTTTTGAATACTTGGATAATCTTGAACAAGGACTTTAAATATTATTAGGTTATGTTTAGATCACAATTTTTCTAGTTGTTGGATGACTTAGGACAAGATTTGGAGTTGTTGGCAAAAGGTTGTAGCAAATAAAAACACTAGAAAAATAACTTGACATCATCCATGATAAATCTGTCCCTTTTCGACTCCCTGTGGAAAATCAATACTTGGTTGGCCATATTAGACTTGAAATATAGAAAATAGATTTAATAACGAGAACGTGGCCGCTTGAACGGGTTAAAACGGACTTATAACGAAAAAGATATGCTATTTTCAATATTTACGACGAAAACTATAATTTTCTGAAAATAATGAATCTGTTCCGATTTTCTACCTAGGAAAACTGAGATTTAATGATTTCTAAAATAACCGAGTCCTTGAAAATACTAGAGTACTCTTAAATACCTTCGCGGGGATATGTAGAACTTGAAAAACGGAACTACGACGCGAAAGTTATGGCCTAAGGAAGTTGGACGAAACTAAATATATATTTGACAGTTTTTATTTATTATTGAAAGCTGATGGAAATGTTTAACATAAATTTTGGACACTTTAAGGTGCATTTTGGCTAAAATGACGTGAATAAAAATAGTAGAACATTATGTATACTTATTGGGTACATTAGAGATTTTCAAAATATATATTTTCGAGACGACTAATATTTGGTCATGAGATTTACAAGTTACGTTTTCTAAAATGGTGGATGGCTTAAACACGAGATCACCTTGATTACCTACATTTTTGACGACAAATACTACGACGACATGTACAAGTGATAATATAGTGTATGACTTGCATGCTTGACTTGATTTCGGTAACTAAGACATATGCATAATTAGGTCGCGACTAGTGATTGTTGGACCTATTCTTCCGTTTTCATTACTCTATTTGGATTGCTATTGTTAAGGTGAGTTCATAACCCCCACTTTTACTTGTTTTACAACTGTTTTGGGGGAATATACATGCTCATTACTATTTAAATTCAATGCTTGTTTTATTTGAACGCGATTCATTTTCTCAAACATTACTGGATGGTTGAAATACTTGATTGATTACTTGAATACCTTATGAATTACTTAATCCATCCTTGATTACTTTCTTATGGATACAAGTTCTTGCTTTTGCGGACATAAATACAAAACTGTTACTTTGCCTGAGTTACCTATTACTGCCACTGAAGTCCCCTTTATCATGAACCGTTAATTACATGCGTGTGAGCGCGAATGCTGTGGATAGATCTATTTGGGTTGACACCCCGTCCGAGTTGGTCGCGCCAACCTGTCAAACGGACGCATATCATTCGGATTACTTCCGAGTGTCTGGCAAACACTTACTTGGGGCATTTTATGCTTGATTGCATACGATTACGTCGAGCTTCGGGGTCATGAGCTTTAGGCACTGTATACCTTATTTTTGGCTGTGACATTGTATTTGTTATATTGTCTTGCCTTCCGCAAAATACTTGTTTACCGAAAATACTTGTTTACCGAAAATACTTGTTTACTGGAAATACTTGTTTACGGAAATTACTTGTTTACTAAAATCTATGAACTCACCAGCTTTATGCTGACGTTTTAGCATGTATTTTCAGGTTCTTAAGGCGTTATCTTACCTTCAGAGGCTTTTGGCATGGCATGGTCATAGAAGACTCTGATAACTAATTGGGACCGCTTTAACTAAATTATGGGCCTATTTCCGCTCTTCTTTTATAATATGAAAAATAAATGCTTTGATAAAAATTTTCATTCTAAATAAATGAAATGAAACCATTCTTTGTACCATATGTTATGATACCAATTGAGTTGCACCCCAGTGCCATGTAAGCTTCCGCTGGACCCGATTTCGGGGGTGTGACAGATTGGTATCAGAGCCTCGGTTATAGAGAACTGGGTATTTTTAAAAACCTAGACTATAACTACTTTTACGAAAACTTAACCCTATGACCGCCACATGCCTGCCTGCCAAGCCACTGCCTTACTTGATATTTTACTTAATAATCTACGTGACGTAACTATGTTATACCTTGCTACTTGATAACTTATACTTTACATGATTTACGCTATTCACTATAAGTATTTTCTATACACTTATACATACATACCATACCTGTCAAACCGTTACGCCTTTTCCCCTACGTAATCTTACCATTTGACTTCAAGTTGGGACACTCATTTTGGTCTTTCAAAACAACTTTTAAAAGCTAGAGACATATTACTAGCGTAACTGAACTAACATACACACTCGTACTTTTGAAGGTCCTTTAAACCTTCCGACATATCATGATTAATACAAATGGTCTCTAAAAAAATTTCAAAATCATATGTGACACCGTTTTATGTGACATTAAAAGCCATTATAGTCTGCCAATTTCCCTGACTACCTTACTAGCCGTTTCTGAAGACTAGTTTGAACACTCGTCCCATGCTTTTGTAACACTATACTTTTGGAACACCTACTTTCGGGACACGACTTTATAACACCTCACTCTTCCTCACTTCTTGTGGTTTTGAAGAATCACGTCACCAGGAATGTAACGACGGAAATCGACAGAAATGTTTACTCCTACTTAATGTATTTTTCGATTCCGAGGACAAGTTGGAAAACTTGTCGGCCACCCTCCCAACACCCATATCACTGACCTACTTACTAATGCCCGACAATGAGACGGAGCCATTCATGAGACCTCTCGAAAGATGAATAGGAGAGCCACTAATAATCTTACTCCTCCCACCCGACTAGAGTTTATCACCAGAAAATCCATTCACCACTCTACCCTATTACCGGTGACACGCATGGCGCCTCGTAAGGAACATCACGCACCAGTAGAAACTGCTTGACGACTAACCAATGGTCTCGTTAGACCAGAATAAAGCCTGAGGGGTTGAGTACGAATATTCTGTCCTTCTCAATCAACATTCGCTATACTTATTGATTATCACATTTGCTGTTGTTCTCATTCATAATCAATCAACATCCTTGATACTTATTTGACTTTGCATTTATTGACTCATTCTCGTTCGTAACACTTATTGTCTTTCCCATTTATTACTGTCTTCATCCTTACTCAATCAATATTCGACTTTTCATTTGCTGTTTGCTCTCATTCGTGACATTTATTGTCTAACCGGTTATTTGTTGTTCACATTCAATCTTAATCAAAATTCGTAATACTAATTAACTTCTCGCTGATTACTTGTTCATAGTTATGACATTTATTGTCTTTCTCATTTATTGTTCGCTCTCAATTACCTTCAATCAACATTCGAAAAATTTAATGTCTCTTGTATTTATTGTTGTTCTTACTTAGCATTCGATTTGCGTAATGTTTTTCTCATTTATTGCTTGTCCTCATTTATTCTCATATGGGATGCTTATTGTCGGTCTCATTTCTTGATTGTCCTCATTTGACACTCTGTCTTTCAGTATTTACCCCTCTTGATTATTATTTGAACACTTTGGTTCTCTCGGTTAATTTATTATTGTGTTGATATTCTCTATCCATCCTCTTTGCTATCGTAATGATTTATGATTCCTTTATTTGCGTTTAATTGCATCATTATTGGTCTTTCTTTTACCCATCATTTCGTTTATTTCTTTGTTCATCCTGATTTCAAACATACCTTTTTAGCATTCTTTGTTCTTAACATCTAAACCTATTTACTATTGTTATGATTTATTGACTCTTTCGTTTGCATAAATCAATCGCGTTTTCCTTCTCCATTCGTACATCTAATCTCCTTTCAATCATTCTTTGTTTTGACATCTAATTCTATTTGCTATTGTTGTGATTCATTAATTCTTTTTCGTTAATCGATAACAGTTTGCTTCTTTATTCGTACGGATATTTAATCTTTCTTTCAAGCATTATTGGCTCATACTAGTACGAATGTTCTTTCAATTGTTGATCTTTTCGTTCGCAACCTTTCATTTTGACATTATCTGTTCTTAAAACATGGTACTTGACATGATTCCCTTTTTATTCTTATGATTCATTAGTTCTTTCATGTGTATTGTAATGTACTTCTCACTCCTTCATTAGCATTGACATCTACTTCTTTTGGCTATTAGTACGCTTCCTTGGTCATTTCATCGTTAGAACCCATCAGGGCTTGGAACAACGCTCCAAGTCAACAGGCTGCACTTGATCGACATAAGAAGCTATACGATGTGCGACGCAAACCATTTGAATTTCAAGATTGGCGACCAAGTTATGTTGAAGGTCTTGCCTTGGAAAGATGTGATATGGTTCGAAAAATGCAAGAAGTTAAAGTCGAGATACGTTGGTCCATTTAAGATATTGGCTAGAGTCGGTCCAGTGACCTACAGACTTGAGCTTCCGCCGGAGCTCAGCAGTGTGCACAATTCGTTTCATGTTTCCAATCTCAAGAAGTGCTTAGCCGATGAATCCCTTATCATTCCGTTAGAAGAGATTCAGCTTGATGACAAGCTTAACTTTATCGAAGAACCGGTCGAGATTATGGATCGTGATGTCCAGTAGTTGAAACATAGTCGAATTCCTATCGTTAAGGTTCGCTGAAATTCTCAACGAGGTCCCGAATTCACTTGGGAGCGAGAAGACCGGATTCGTCAGAAGTACCCCCATTTCTTCGCTAATACCACTCCAACGACCAACGCTGACTGAATCTCGCGGACGAGATTCCCTTTTTAGGGGGGTAGAATGTCACAACCCGCTATTTCCCAGGTCAATACTAATTTCTAAACTCGAATTTAAATTCTTGACTTTTAATTTGAAACATTTTTACATGAGCCTTTTACTTGAATCGACGCGAATTTCTAATTAAATTCTAAGTACTCTAGGACTTAGGTTAATTTTAGTCCACAACGCTCCGGTACCTTGCTCCTTCCCCAGTTCACCATTTTATTCTATAAAACGAATTTCTATTTTTTTTTTTAAATACTTACGGTTTTTTAAATTCTACATAACGTTAATTTTTATTCAAGAATGTAACACTCGACATACCCGACTTTCTCAACAATTATTTTTAGGGTATTTTTATACTTTCAAAATTATTACAAAAGTCCTAAAAATATATTCCTATGTCCAAGTTAAATTCCTTACACCTTACGTTTAATTACGTATAACTTTCGTTAACTACCAAACTAATACCCAATACATATTTTTACTACCCAATACATTTAATATATATATTTTATAAAATTTTCAACTAATTTCTTCCAATATTACCCTATGAGCCGCCCCTCCCCTTGTTCCATAATTACTCACTATTTTTTTTTATATACTTGCAACCATAGACCATGAAACATGGCATTAATTTTTGGTGGCTAGAGCCATAATCTTGCCTCCTCTCTTTTCCTAAAAATTCGGCAAACCACAAGACCAAGATTAGATATTTTGACCACCCTTTTACCACATTTTCTATATATATAAACCATGCTCTAGTACTCATTTTTAGTTGTAAAAAAAAAAAAACATATCACCTCCCATCTATATACATATTTCGACACACACAAGGAGCAAGGAAGGAAGGAGAATTTGTTGGGTACTTTCAAGGATACTTAAGGCTAGATTAACAAGGGTTTGGATAACTAATCTTGGGGTTATACAAGAGTTTTACTAATCTCATCTCATATATTACTTTGTAAGTCTCATACTACTAATACTTCATGATTTTTCATGATTTTTATGCTTGTCTAGTATATATACTTGGTTATCACTTGGTACATGTTGAAAATCTTTACATCCACCTTGATCTTTTAACAAGAAATGATGTTTTTGAACAAGTTTTAATTATAAGAAAGTTGTTAATAAAAATCTCTACAAGAAAATGAAATAAACTTTATATATATATATATATATATATATATATATATATATATATATATATATATATATATGTTAGTTTTGAATACTTGGATAATCTTGAACAAGGACTTTAAATATTATTAGGTTATGTTTAGATCACAATTTTTCTAGTTGTTGGATGACTTAGGACAAGATTTGGAGTTGTTGGCAAAAGGTTGTAGCAAATAAAAACACTAGAAAAATAACTTGACATCATCCATGATAAATCTGTCCCTTTTCGACTCCCTGTGGAAAATCAATACTTGGTTGGCCATATTAGACTTGAAATATAGAAAATAGATTTAATAACGAGAACGTGGCCGCTTGAACGGGTTAAAACGGACTTATAACGAAAAAGATATGCTATTTTCAATATTTACGACGAAAACTATAATTTTCTGAAAATAATGAATCTGTTCCGATTTTCTACCTAGGAAAACTGAGATTTAATGATTTCTAAAATAACCGAGTCCTTGAAAATACTAGAGTACTCTTAAATACCTTCGCGGGGATATGTAGAACTTGAAAAACGGAACTACGACGCGAAAGTTATGGCCTAAGGAAGTTGGACGAAACTAAATATATATTTGACAGTTTTTATTTATTATTGAAAGCTGATGGAAATGTTTAACATAAATTTTGGACACTTTAAGGTGCATTTTGGCTAAAATGACGTGAATAAAAATAGTAGAACATTATGTATACTTATTGGGTACATTAGAGATTTTCAAAATATATATTTTCGAGACGACTAATATTTGGTCGTGAGATTTACAAGTTACGTTTTCTAAAATGGTGGATGGCTTAAACACGAGATCACCTTGATTACCTACATTTTTGACGACAAATACTACGACGACATGTACAAGTGATAATATAGTGTATGACTTGCATGCTTGACTTGATTTCGGTAACTAAGACATATGCATAATTAGGTCGCGACTAGTGATTGTTGGACCTATTCTTCCGTTTTCATTACTCTATTTGGATTGCTATTGTTAAGGTGAGTTCATAACCCCCACTTTTACTTGTTTTACAACTGTTTTGGGGGAATATACATGCTCATTACTATTTAAATTCAATGCTTGTTTTACTTGAACGCGATTCATTTTCTCAAACATTACTGGATGGTTGAAATACTTGATTGATTACTTGAATACCTTATGAATTACTTAATCCATCCTTGATTACTTTCTTATGGATACAAGTTCTTGCTTTTGCGGACATAAATACAAAACTGTTACTTTGCCTGAGTTACCTATTACTGCCACTGAAGTCCCCTTTATCATGAACCGTTAATTACATGCGTGTGAGCGCGAATGCTGTGGATAGATCTATTTGGGTTGACACCCCGTCCGAGTTGGTCGCGCCAACCTGTCAAACGGACGCATATCATTCGGATTACTTCCGAGTGTCTGGCAAACACTTACTTGGGGCATTTTATGCTTGATTGCATACGATTACGTCGAGCTTCGGGGTCATGAGCTTTAGGCACTGTATACCTTATTTTTGGCTGTGACATTGTATTTGTTATATTGTCTTGCCTTCCGCAAAATACTTGTTTACCGAAAATACTTGTTTACCGAAAATACTTGTTTACTGGAAATACTTGTTTACGGAAATTACTTGTTTACTAAAATCTATGAACTCACCAGCTTTATGCTGACGTTTTAGCATGTATTTTCAGGTTCTTAAGGCGTTATCTTACCTTCAGAGGCTTTTGGCATGGCATGGTCATAGAAGACTCTGATAACTAATTGGGACCGCTTTAACTAAATTATGGGCCTATTTCCGCTCTTCTTTTATAATATGAAAA
Source organism: Artemisia argyi (assembly GCA_030686995.1). Classification (NCBI taxonomy): domain Eukaryota; kingdom Viridiplantae; phylum Streptophyta; class Magnoliopsida; order Asterales; family Asteraceae; genus Artemisia; species Artemisia argyi. The sequence continues at coordinate 65,649,011 of CM060692.1, forward strand.
ATAAATGCTTTGATAAAAATTTTCATTCTAAATAAATGAAATGAAACCATTCTTTGTACCATATGTTATGATACCAATTGAGTTGCACCCCAGTGCCATGTAAGCTTCCGCTGGACCCGATTTCGGGGGTGTGACAGCTTGCAACTTTAGATTTGGATCCATTGGAAGTTTATAAGACTTACAATTCAGAACACCACCTTCTTTTAACAACTCCATTGCATACTTATGCTGATAAATAAAGATTCCTTCTTCAGACTTTGACACTTTAAGTCCTAGAAAATAGTTTACCTCACCTAGGTCCTTCATGTGAAAAGTTGAACTTAGCTGAGACTTAAGAGTTTGTATCTCTGACTCATCACTTCCAGTAATCAATAAATCATCCACATAGACTAAAACTGCTGTAAACTTTTGACTATCGTTCTTAACAAACAATGACTAGTCTGTCTTTGATTGTACAAATCCAAAAGAAACCAGTGCAGAAGAAAGCTTAGAAAACCATTGTCTTGGTGCTTGTTTAAGACCATACAATGACTTTTTAAGCTTGCAAACTAGGTTCTTGTCCAATTGTGAATCATCTTTTACACACTCCCCATTTCCATTATAGCCCAAAGGTATTTTCATGTACACTTCTTCCAATAAATCACCATGCAAAAAAGCATTTGAAACATCCATTTGACAAGTTTGCCATTCTTTGAGTGCAGCAACAGCTAAAAGTGATCTAACAATGACCATTTTTGCAACTGGTGCAAAAGTTTCTTGATAGTCAACTCCATGCTTTTGTCTATTTACCTGTACCACTAGTCTAGCTTTCTTCCTTTCCACTGTTCCATCAGCTTTATACTTTGTTTTAAAAATCCAATGACAACCAATTGCAGTCTTTCCTTTTGGCAAAATAGTTAGCTCCTAAGTACCATTATCATCCAAAGCTTTAAGTTCACAACCCATTGCTTCACACCAGCCTGGATCTTTGACAGCTTCCTTAAAACTTACAGGATCACTTTGAGCTAGAAAAGCATTGATTAACACTTGAAATTCAGTTATAAGGGGTGTTTGAGATACCTAATTTGCTCTTGGTGTTTGACTGAGAACAAAATCTTTCAACTTTGTTGGCAATGTAGATTGTCTAGAAGATTTTCTAGTAGGTACATTAGTGTTATTAATTGGTGGCTGAATAGCAGGTAGCTCAGAATTATGAGTTTCATTTGTTGAAACGGAGGAAACAGGGGATGATGCAGGGGATGAATCAGACATAACTTCATTTTGTGAAGTAGCCACTAGAGATTGATTTGTAGGGAAGAAATTTTGAACATCTTCAGTGTAGTTAGTTGTAAATTGACAAGGAAGAGTGGTTGGTAATGGTGACAAGAAATTCTGCACACTATCAGTAGCATAAGGAAACATATGCTCATAGAAGGTTGCATCTCTTGATACAAAACAAGTATGATCTTGAAGATTGTAGAACTTATAACCCTTTTGATTAGAAGGATACCCCCACAAAAACACATGGTACACCTCTAGGAGCAAACTTGTCTGGCACTCTTGAAGGATTACTTACAACAGCAAAGCATCCAAACACCCTTAAATGAGTATAAGAAGGTTTTCTTTCTAGCAAAATCTCATAAGGTGTTTTGTTTCCAAGAAAAGAATATGGAAGCCTGTTTATCAAGTATGCAGCAGTTGTAACACAATCACCCCAAAACTTCAAAGGTAAGTGAGAATGAAATATTAATACCCTTGCTGTATCTAGAATATGTCTATGCTTTCTTTCTACTCTCCCATTCTGTTGTGGCCTGTCTACACATGAGGTCTGATGCTGAATTCCTTTATTTATCAGAAAATAACACATTCACCTTTCAAAATTTCTAATGCATTATCAGACCTAATAACCTTGACCATCTTATTGAACTGAGTAGACACAAACTTGAGAAAGGACTTTAAAACCACAAAAGAATCAAATTTATGTACCAGCAAGTAAGTCCATGTAGCTCTACTACAATCATCACCAACTGTCAAAAAATACCTAAACCTTCCTTCTGTTTGCACTTTGTAAGGCCCCCACACATCAATGTGAATCAAATCAAACACAGAAGTTGATTGGGTGCTAAAGCAGTCAACTAAAGTTAAATACCCTAGACCAATACTTCCGGTGAGTATAGTGTTTCCCCGGGTCGTTATGTCCTGACGAGGTGTGGATGGTATAGAAAACGGGTTTGTGATCGGGTGATTCTGAACAGGAAAGGGGTTTGAGTGATTTGAATGATTACACTACGGAAATTCAAGTGAAAACAAGTTAAATAAACTAACATAACTAAAATGTAAGGCCAAATTACCCTAGAACGTATTTAAAATTAAAAATGCGCGTTTATGTTAAAAATAACGTCAACGAGCAAATTAAAAAGTGAATCGGGAGCTACGCTGATCCTACGGACATGAAAATTATATTTTTACGATCCTAATGATAAAAGAAAATTTCAAGAAAAAGAAAAATATTTTTTTGACTTTTTTTTTTATTTATTATTAATTAACTACTAATATAACTAAATTTAATTGTAGAAAATACTGAACTACTTTTGAAAATTACAAAACTTTTTGAGAAAATACTACAAGTTAATGTTTACCTAGGAAAAATAAAAAAGGTGGTGGTGCAGTGTAAAAATAAGCTAGAATTAAGCTACCAAAAGCTGAAAAGCTAATAAGCTAAGCAAACAACAAAGGGGTCTAATATTAAACTTTGTAATGATTTAATGAAAAAGTCCCAAGGGCACGTTGGTTAAGTGGTGTGGTGTTGAGGCTTTGAGGTACAGGAGGTCAGCGATTCGAATCCCACCTCTTGCACTTTTTGTGATTTATTTTTTTTCAATTTTTATTTAACCAACTTACTAAGAACATGAAAACAAGTACCTTTCATAACTACAACTTATTGTGAAAACCAATATTAAGCAGTAAAAAAAACTAAAAGGATGAGCAGTTATGAGTAATTTAACTAAGGCAATAATATAAATCTAGAAGTTATATTCGGGACTTGTACAATACTAAAAACCAGCCCAAGTAAGTCACAAACTCAACCAAATAAGCTAAAAAGAGTTAAAATCAAACTGATACTCTACTCTAAATACGTAATAAGCAACAAAACAACAATAAGTACTAAAGCTAACACAAATCAAACTGACCTCAAAACAGCTTAAGATGTATCTTTGAGCTAATACACAAGCTGTTCCATAATAAGCTGAACCATAAAAAGCACTCTGACATGTAAATATGCTGACAAAGAAGCTGTGAAAAAAACTTCATACATTTTGGAACTAGTACGAGCTTTTTATGGAAGCTGATGTGGGGGGTTTTTGGACAGTAGGCTGCAGGAAAAAGCGGCTGAGTAAGGGTTTTGCAGCCCTCAATAAGCTACCAAATAAGCTCATTCAAACTGATACTAGGTGTGAAGCAAGCTAGGCATCTAGGGGGAGTCAAAAGAGCCAAAAAAAATAAGTAGTGGGGCCCACCGATGCACCCTGTGCAGGCCTTGGAGGTTTGGCTGATGAAACGTACAAGCTGGTGCAGGGGAGCAGTAGGAGGCGTAGGGGGCTTTTTTTGAGCTTAATAATAAGTTGTAAGAAAAAAAAGCAAAAATAAGAAAAAATTATAATAAATTAAACAAGCTACCAAGGAGTACCTAGGAACAAAAGTTACGCAATTAGGACCACTAATGAGTGCTAAAATCATATTTGAAAAAGGCTAGCTAGACAGAGGGGTGTACTAATGCAGTTGCCGAAATGGGTAGAAATGGGAGGAAACAAGTGAACTAATCCTTCTAGCAGCTAAAACAATCAGATTCAAGAAACTTAAATCACTAAAGCTAGATACCAGCCTACTGATTTCTTAAAAGCAGTTAACACTCGGAATCTTATAAAAACAACTAAGGCTCCTAGAACTTAATGGAAGTATAAAATGTTGATTCAAAACAACTAATGTTACTTAAACAGAACTAATGGAACTTAGAAAATTGGAATAAAGCTGATTTTTGGTGATGAAAATTCTTGTTCCAAACACCCTTGTGAGAGGTTTCTGCTTGACTGTTTTATCTGAACCAACTACTCTTACACCACAACTTAACAAGTAAAGATGGAAAAATACTAAGCTTAGCTAAATAAGCATATGAGGATGAATAAGCATTAAATAAGCAGTTATAATAGCTAACTAGGATGAGCAATTAAAAAGCTGTAAAATAAGCAATAAGACAATCTTAAATTTTCATTCCATTTGGAAAGAAAGTACAAAGGGTTTAAAACAATATTAAAACATAATTGAAAATTAAACTAAAACCTACTGAATTCTACTACCTACTACAACCTACTGCCAAATTATGGCTTACAAAGACTCTATTTATATGAAATTAGAACTAGGGTTTCCATCTCACTCCTGTGCTTCTGTCTTCTACTTTCTTAAACAAATCCCACCCGTCCAATTATAGAACACTTGATCTCATCCGTCAGTTTTGTTTTAGCGCCCAAAGTAGGTAGTGTGGATGGGTGAGGTGGCAGAGGTAGGTATGGGTTTGTGAGGCATTGGAGGGGGTGATTGTGGGTAATACTTTTGAGGTGGGGGTGTGATGCTTGCGTGTTGCAGATTTGGAGGAGGGGGTTGCTCGTTGGGTAATAGGGATGTTGGGGATGAGGCAGGTGTTGGTTGACTGGTTGTGGGGGTATACGTTTTATTATAAACGTATAGGGGATACGTTTATTATTTAAGTGTAGGTTTGGGCTTGGGGTTTTGGGCTTAGGAGGGATGGTGTTGGGCTTAGGGTTAAAAGGGTTTAGGTGTTCGGTTAATATTAAAAAGGAAGGGTCCGTTTGGTGTTTAGAAAATGTAACCATAAGGACCAACAATGTAAAACTTTTAAAGTTCAAGGACCTGTTATGTAACTTTCCAAAATTTATTATAAGGACCAACTTGGCAAAGTTCCAAAAGTGTAAGGACCAAAATTATTATTTTCCAAAATTTAAACTTTCAGGGACCAAATATGTCACTATTTGAAACTCGAGGGACTAGACTTGCCATTTATGCAAACATTATTGTTTTTCAATCTTTTTCAATCCTTTTGTATCTGAAATACGCAAAAACACATTTCAAAGATATTTGTAACATTTTATTGTTTATTTGTGTGCTTTTGGTTTTTTTTGTGGGTTTAAACATGGTAAAATATATGTGTTTTTAGACACATATCAAATCCCCCACACTAAACTATTGCTAGTCCCTAGCAATCTTTTTCTGAAAAATTAATGGATTTGAAGTCTCTTTACCAAAAGCCATCACTTCTGGAGTAGCCAGATGTTTCGGTTCAAGTAAGAACTATGGTACACTGATAACCATATGATTTTGAGCAAACCACCAGCTTTCAACGGTTTTGATTTGTCGGACTAGCCAACTCTTAATGGAATGCAGTCATCATCTTGGTGAGTTGATTACCAATTATGGTTTTCCTCTGCCTTTACCACAAGCCATAACCTTGCGGGCTAGCCAACTCTTTCACTTTTTAGGATATGGCGAGTTGAGATACCATACAATTTTGGGCAAATTGTCAGCCATCAACGGATTTGATATATCTTTACCAATAGCCGTTTGCTCCTGGATTAGCCAATCCTTTTGTCGTTTAGACATGGCGGACTGATAACCACAAAAAATTTTGAAGCTCAAGTGAAAATTTTTTTAAATTTTTGCCAAAAACAGGTGTACTAGAAGGTAAAATATGATCAAATTCGCTAGAATACCCCCCCCCCACACACACACACACTTAGAATTGAATATTGTCCTCAATATTCAAAGTCCCGGCTATTATGCCGACTCTTTGAACGTAAAAGGGCAACATTACAAGCTAAATGTGGAAACATCATTTTTTCACTTTATTGGTAACCACAGTAGGGTAACTCCCCCACACTTAGGGTGAAAACCCTATATGCATGCTACTGTTTTTGTTTACCGAGTCACTAGCTTGACTCGACCCCGGATTCATTGGTTCTTGGGGAAGCAAGATGTGGAAAAGACAATCTCCATCCGACTTTCATTCAAGATGTTTGGACATACATTTAAAGCACGTAAAAGTTCCACACCGATGAGATAAGTACCCGGCTCAAAAGAATGATACATGAAAATGCTGGGGTCAAAGATGGTATCCTCACTCCCGAAGGAGTGAAGAAGAGAAGATGTCACAGGATAGGTGAAGAAAAGGAAGAAAGTTATGATGAAAATCATGATTAACTCGTCATCACCCATAGGAGAATCCATAATTTCTAGATTATGAATCTCCACATTTAAGCTTACATGATCAAGACATATCCCGGGTGTGTCATGATCAAAATGGAAGTTATCATACTCCGGTGGAGATATGATATGAGAAAGTTCACCAGAGAACTCCTCGCTAAGAGAATCAATCACAAGATGTAAATCTGTGAACTCATGTTCCGGAGTAGACTCATCACAATCCTCAATCTGAGTACCAAAGATTGGATTATCAGAAATCAAAGTGAATTCTAATTCGAATTCAAACAGAGGATTGGTGAGAGTTGTTTTGAATGCTTTAGGAACAAAGTGATCAACATTCTCTATTGGACTGTTTAGATAAGAAGTGAGTGATTGATCATGATAAAGGAGACTTTCAATTTCTCCCAGATCGGCTTCAAAATCAATGAGATCATCGTCACTTCCCGTTGGAAGTGGATTGATGTGAGTGAGTTCTTCGGCGAACTCCTCAAGAAGATGATCAGCATCAGAATGTGGAACTGATGCCTCAACATATTCAATGTCTCCATAAGATGTATAATCATCGCTAAAATCGGAGAAAGTCTCAAATTGATCTTTTGGACACTCAAGAGGGGAAGTAAGATCACACATATGCTCAAGAATTACCGGTGACTCTCCTGGGATTGGGACAAGGTTCTCAGCACTAGACTTTATTAATTCGCCCGATTCCTCTTCAGGAACAGTGCTAATATGCTCGTCCCCCATGATCAGAGAGTGAGTGGGAACTTCGGGTATGATAACAACAAACTAAGGGAGTTGAGACGGACTAGCATTCATGGATTGTACAAGTTCCATTTGTTCTTCTGCTAGTACCTTAGTATTCTTTTCTCCCTGCAATTTTTGGATTGTTGGGATTTCAACTGATGTACTCGATGAATCTTTTTGAGTACCAATGTTCTCTTCATCATCATCACTGTCATCATCGTCATCAAATAGAGCAGCATTGCGAAGATTTGCACGCATTTTAGCTGCTTGTTGCTCAGCCAGTAATTCTTCCATGCTCATTTCATTTCTAGCATCTCGTTCTTCAGCAAGTAATTCTGCCATGGATTTCTCACGAGAATCTTGAAACGATGTAGTAGCCAACTCCTCCTTAAGTTCTTTCAATGCTTCAAGAACCTCATGACAAAGGTTTTGCGGGTATTGAGGAGTTGCTTAGATAATTGGGTACTGTGAAGGTGGGTCTTGAAACGAATAGTCGTAATTGTTGCAAGGAAATGGATTCCTTGTTTGACAATCCGAGCTAAAATGAGGACCTCCACAATACTCACAACAGTAAAACTGATGTGGGTGTGAGTCGTAGGTGCTTGAGTCATAATTGTTATCAGGAAACTGCTCATAGACAAGTGTGTTGCCTGATTAACAATCAGAACTGTAATGTGGGCCTCCACAATACTTACAAGAAAAGTTTGGTTTATTTTGATACGCAGCATCATTGTGATTTGTATAATACGATTCTTGCTCGTATGAATGTGATGGGAAGTTGGAAAATTTTGAAGAGTCGTTGAATGAGTTCTGATTAGGATCACAAGCAAATGAATTCCTCGAACCACAAAACAAACAACTTCCGTCTCGAATATCATTACCACATTGTTCACATGTACACCAACGACATGGCAACCCGAAAAGCGGCTCACCACAACCAACACAAGGAATAAAATCCGGAGATGGGACAAGTGGTGTGCTCTGAGAGCTAGGAATTTCCACCACTTCCGTTATGGTCTCTGGTTTTTGTTCTTGATAAACGTGAAGATTAGGCAAGTCGTTCTTTTCAGTCACTGCTCTAAGCTCTATACGTTTGCTTGACAAACTTTTAACCGTAAATCCTGAAAGGTTAGGATCAATTCTTGATGGTTTGTCATTAATAGCACGTATCTCGGGCTGTGAAGGGTAGTTGGAAGAATTTGGTGAATCATTGAGAGAATTTGGAGTTATGAACAAATTGCACGTAGTACAAAATCTGTTACTACAATTATTTCCACATTTCTCACAAATACACCGGAAACAACGATAGCCATTCTCAATCGGGCTTTTACAGTGAAAACACGTGTAGCCGAGAAACACCATAAGAATTATACATGAGAGGGGTATAAGAAGGTAGAATCAAACGGATAGAGGGTAAGGAAAAATATTTTTGGTTTTTTTGTGTTTGTTGAAAATTTATTTAAGATGTTTTTGGTAATCGTATAGAAAGACCAAATCGTTTCCTCGTAGATCACATAAATTAATCCTTGAGTAATCTGATATGGTAAAATTCACGATTCATTTTGTTTTTATGAAAATATGAAAATGTGAACAAGGATGGTAAATATACAATGAGCGAATATCCAAAGATCACCAATCTTCAAATACGTTTAGAATACGTGCACAACCTCCCCGGCAGCAGCGCCATTTGATTGGGTGCTAAAGCAGTCAACTAAAGTCAAATACTATAGACCAATACTTCCGGTAAGTATAGTGTTTCCTCGGGTCGTTATGTCCCGACGAGGTGTGGATGGTATAGAAAACGGGTTTGTGATCGGGTGATTCTGAACAGGAAAGGGGTTTGAGTGATTTAAATGATTACTCTACGGAAATTCAAGTGAAAACAAGTTAAATAAACTAACTAAACTAAAATGTAAGGCCAAATTACCCTAGAACGTATTTAAAATTAAAAATGCGCGTTTATGTTAAAAATAACGTCAACGAGCAAATTAAAAAGTGAATCGGGAGCTACGCTGATCCTACGGACATGAAAATTATATTTTTACGATCCTAATGATAAAAGAAAATTTTAAGAAAAAGAAAAATATTTTTTTGACTTTTTTTTTATTTATTATTAATTAACTACTAATATAACTAAATTTAATTGTAGAAAATACTGAACTACTTTTGAAAATTACAAAACTTTTTGAGAAAATACTACAAGTTAATGTTTACCTAGGAAAAATAAAAAAGGTGGTGGTGCAGTGTAAAAATAAGCTAGAATTAAGCTACCAAAAGCTAAAAAGCTAATAAGCTAAGCAAACAACAAAGGGGTCTAATATTAAACTTTGTAATGATTTAATGAAAAAGTCCCAAGGGCACGTTGGTTAAGTGGTCTGGTGTTGAGGCTTTGAGGTACAGGAGGTCAGCGATTCGAATCCCACCTCTTGCACTTTTTGTGATTTATTTTTTTTTCAATTTTTATTTAACCAACTTACTAAGAACATGAAAACAAGTACCTTTCATAACTACAACTTATTGTGAAAACCAATATTAAGCAGTAAAAAAAACTAAAAGGATGAGCAGTTATGAGTTATTTAACTAAGGCAATAATAGAAATCTAGAAGTTATATTCGGGACGTGTACAATACTAAAAACCAGCCCAAGTAACTCACAAACTCAACCAAATAAGCTAAAAAGAGTTAAAATCAAACTGATACTCTATTCTAAATACGTAATAAGCAACAAAACAACAATTAAGTACTAAAGTTAAAACAAATCAAACTGACCTCAAAATAGCTTAAGAGGTATCTTTGAGCTAATACACAAGCTGTTCCATAATAAGCTGAACCATAAAAAGCACTCTGACATGTAAATATGCTGACAAAGAAGCTATGAAAAAAACTTCATACATTTTGGAACTAGTACGAGCTTATTTTGGAAGCTGATGTGGGGGGTTTTTGGACAGTAGGCTGCAGGAAAAAGCGGCTGAGTGGGGGTTTTGCAGACCTCAATAAGCTACCAAATAAGCTCATTCAAACTGATACTAGGGGTGAAACAAGCTAGGCATCTAGGGGGAGTCAAAAGAGCCAAAAACAAGTAGTGGGGGTCCACTGATGCACCCTGTGCAGGCCTTGGAAGTTTGGCTGATGAAACGTACAAGCTGGTGCAGGGGAGCAGTAGGAGGCCTAGGGGGCTTTTTTTAGCTTAATAATAAGTTGTAAGAAAAAATGCAAAAATAAGAAAAAATCATAATAAATTAAACAAGCTACCAAGGAGTACCTAGGAACAAAAGTTACGCAATTAGGACCACTAATAAGTGCTAAAATCATATTTGAAAAAGGCTAGGTGGACAGAGGGGTGTACTAATGCAGTTGTCGAAATGGGTAGAAATGGGAGGAAACAAGTGAACTAATCCTTCTAGCAGCTAAAACAATCAGATTCAAGAAACTTAAATCACTAAAGCTAGATACCAGCCTACTGATTTCTTAAAAGCAGTTAACACTCGAAATCTTATAAAAACAACTAAGGCTCCTAGAAACTTAATGGAAGTATAAAATGTTGATTCAAAACAACTAATGTTACTTAAACAGAACTAATGGAACTTAGAAAATTGGAATAAAGCTGATTTTTGGTGATGAAAATTCTTGTTCCAAACACCCTTGTGAGAGGTTTCTGCTTGACTGTTTTATCTAAACCAACTACTCTTACACCACAACTTAACAAGTAAAGATGGAAAAATACTAAGCTTAGCTAAATAAGCATATGAGGATGAATAAGCATTAAATAAGCAGTTATAATAGCTAACTAGGATGAGCAATTAAAAAGCTGTAAAATAAGCAATAAGACAATCTTAAATTTTCATTCCATTTGAAAAGAAAGTACAAAGGGTTTAAAACAATATTAAAACATAATTGAAAATTAAACTAAAACCTACTGAATTCTACTACCTACTACAACCTACTGCCAAATTATGGCTTACAAAGACTATTTATATGAAATTAGAACTAGGGTTTCCATCTCACTCCTGTGCTTCTATCTTCTGCTTTCTTAAATAAATCCCACCCGTCCAATTATAGAACACTTGATCTCATCCTTCAATTTTGTTTTGGCGCCCAAAGTAGGTAGTGTGGATGGGTGAGGTGGCAGAGGTAGGTATGGGTTTATGAGGCATTGAAGGAGGTGATTGTGGGTAATACTTTTGAGGTGGGGGTGTGATGCTTGCGTGTTGCAGGTTTGGAGGAGGGGGTTGCTCGTTGGGTAATAGGGATGTTGGGGATGAGGAAGGTGTTGGTTGACTAGTTGTGGGGGTATACGTTTTATTATAAACGTATAAGGGATACGTTTCTTATTTAAGTGTAGGTTTGGGCTTGGGGTTTTGGGCTTAGGAGGGATGGTGTTGGGCTTAGGGTTAAAAGGGTTTAGGTATTGGGATAATATTAAAAAGGAAGGGTCCGTTTGGTGTTTAGAAAATGTAACCATAAGGACCAACAATGTAAAACTTGCAAAGTTCAAGGACCTGTTATGTAACTTTCCAAAATGTATTATAAGGACCAACTTTGCAAAGTTCCAAAAGTGTAAGGACCAAAATTATTGTTTTCCAAAATTTAAACTTTCAGGGACCAAATATGTCAATATTTGAAACTCGAAGGACTAGACTTGCCATTTATGCAAACATTATTGTTTTTCAATCTTTTTCAATTCTTTTGCATCTGAAATACGCAAAAACACATTTCAAAGATATTTGTAACATTTTATTGTTTATTTGTGTGCTTTTGGTCGTTTTTGTGGGTTAAACCATGGTAAAATATATGTGTTTTTAGATACATATCAGAAGTACTATAAGATTCACTCAATGCATAAGGTAATTTTGCAAACTTGGCCATAGGACAAGACAAACAATCACTATTATGAGACTTTGACACTATAACTGGCAAATCATTCATGAATTTCAACTTTGAATCAGATACATGGCCAAGCCTATGATGCCAAAGAGAGTAAGAACTAATATTATTCAAAGTACCTCCAACAACAGAAAGAGAAAACTTGTGTAAAGTTGCTTTTACCAAAGAACTAAAAACAACATCAACCTTGTCTGTTGGAACATTCAGGAGATGATATAAGCCAGATTTCTTCTTACCCAATCCTGTCACTTTCTTGGTTGCCAAGTCCTGGACAACACAAAAATGTGGATAAAAGGATACAACACACTGATTATCCTCAGTCAACTAGGAACTGACAGTAAACTGACCTTAAAAGAGGGCACAACTAGAACATCTTTAAGCAAAATACCATTATTCAACTGCACTTTTCCTACATGTGATTTCACAGAGGTGTTTCCATTTGGCAGTTTAATTTGTAGCATGTAAGGCTCTAAAATTTGTTTTTCCTCAGGAGTCATATGATCTGTTGCACCAGTGTCATAAATCTAATTTTCTAACACTTCTAACAGATCTAATTGACTGTGTAAACAAGCAATACCTGCAGCAAAGTCTTGAGCAACTTTAGTGTCACCATCATAAGCCATTTTCATCTGAAAACTCCTGATCAATTATTCAAACTATTGTGGTGTAAAACTCACATTACCACCTTCCACATGAGCAGCAGTCCTCTGAACCACTTGACCAAAACCTTTGCCTTGTCCTTCTTTTGGCTTAAACTGCTTGCTAGCCTTGTACTTAAGATGCTAATTTGGATAACCCACTTTCTCCCAACATTTTTAGAGGATGCCATTTAAAACCACAAATTGAACATTTCTCTTGAAATTTTCCTTTGCTAAGAAGTGCAGTAGACTCAAAACTAGAAGATCCAAACAACTGTCTTTGTGACTCTTTTTGTTGAATCATAGAACAAGCAGATTCAGCACTTGGCAAAGGAGCAATCATAAGAATTTGACTTCTTTGGTTGCTATAATAATCATCAAGACCATTCAAAAACTGAAATAATCTTTGATCCTCCTTTTTCTTACTCAAAGCATTCAAGAACACACCAACTTCCTCTAAAATAACAGAAATCACAGGTAGTACATTGATGCTATCAAGTTCTTCCCAAACACCTTTCATCCTAGTGTAATACTCACCAACTGAACTCCCTGATTGTGTTATTTCATAAGTATCTTTGTTCTATTTATACTTCCTTGACCCATCACTTAATGCAAATCTTTTCTCTAACTGACTCCAAATTTCTGTTGCAGTTCTAATGAACATAATTGATCTTGCAATAGACTCATTTACAGAACCAATTAACTAACAAATCACCATATTATTGCAAGTATCCCAAAGTTCTGCAAGGTTTGGATCAGTTGTGGATCTAGGAACAGTACCTCTGATAAAACCTAACTTCCTCTTTGTAGAAAGACCAATTTTTTTTTTTTTTTTTTTTTTTGGTAAAAGGTCAACGACCCGGTAAATATATTACTCCAAAAAGCATTTAAGTACAACGGATATGGGTGAATCCCATATCTCAGCCCGTTACATAGGCGAAAAGCTTACAAAACAAGATACTTCCTATTTTCTAAATAAGAAAACAAACCACTATCCACATGATAACAAAAGACTTTGACAAAAATATAGACTACTTCCTACGACCTTGGAGATTAAAGCCATGAATGGCATTAAGAGCATCCAAATTCCCTGGAAGATCATAAATTTGCTTCGAATAATCATCATAGTCTTCAAACTCATCTTCACACTCATGACCACCACCAAAAAGATTTGCTGATTCGTCGAACGTATTAAGAACCTCATCATCATCACTATCAGAAACCGCAACCTTACCCACCTTTGAAAATGGGTTAGCCCTCTTAGTGGAAGAGGTAGATGGACTAGGATGGCCATCATCATCCACAAGCGTAGCTTTCCCATCAATAAGTAGCTTTTCAAGCTTCCCAATTTTCTCAACTATAGGAGTAGAACCAACTTCCATTGTTCCCATTGAATCACTCACAAGCGGTTCTTGTGACGCATTACCGTTTAACGACTCATCCTTATTAACTTCCATTGTACGACCAGAATCCACAACCTTGTTCGTGGCAATAGTAGGAATACCAAAACCATCTGTATCATCCATATTAAGAGCATCAAATTGGTTAGATGTAGAAATCTTCGTTCCACTAGAACTAGCCACATCAGAATTCTTCTTCTTAGTGCCATCCACTTTCTTAGGTTCAGGGAGAGTCTTTTTGGGTTGATACTGAAACTGCTTACCCACAACAGGTTTAGTAAACGCTCCGTGACCCGGAATTGTAGAACCAACTTGCTTTACTTTCTTCTTGTTATTGACAGTCTTGAAACCATCATTGACAGGCTTAGCAGGCTAAACAGGAGGTATAATAACTTTAGGACAGTCAGTCAGAGTATGACCAAATATCTTACACTTATTACAACGAGGTGGTTTCCACTCATATTCAACCCGTATCTTCTCAATAGTCACACCTGACCCATCAAGTAAAGGTATCTCAACAGTGAGGCTATCCCTAAGCACCTCATCTGACTTCACTTCAATCATGCATCTAGCAAAACTACTACGGCCCCATGATTCCTTGCACATTTGGCTGGTATAAGCATCTAACCGTTTGGGTGTACCAATCAATGTGGCAAGAAGACTAAGACCATCATTAGAAAACATAGTATAACACCCCGTAAAAATTTTCATACGATTAACACATTACCAAAACATAGATTAACCATTTTTACGGAGAACAAAATTTTTTTTTTTATGCATGACATATTATGTGAACCATTACGACATTGTGAATTATCTTTTGCTTAGAAACGTTGCATGCACACAAACCTAGATAGTCTAATTATCGCGAATATATATTTTTTTAAACGTTTATATTTTTTATAATATACGTTTCGTATATTTAAGGTACAATATTTATATATTCCCGGAGCCTACGAAAATTCCCGAGATCACTCACTAATATTATTTGATCGTAACCCGACTCTCAAAACACACCAGGTGGGCCCCGTTGACCAATTGGGCCACTTAATCCACTTAACAAACCAACCGGACTCTTTTATTTTTTTTCTTCTTTTCCTGATGGGCCGACTGAACAAGCCCAGCCCACCTCCTTATATATATATATTTTTTTTTTGTTTTCTT
Source organism: Artemisia argyi (assembly GCA_030686995.1). Classification (NCBI taxonomy): domain Eukaryota; kingdom Viridiplantae; phylum Streptophyta; class Magnoliopsida; order Asterales; family Asteraceae; genus Artemisia; species Artemisia argyi. The sequence continues at coordinate 65,664,092 of CM060692.1, forward strand.
TCTTTGTCCTGGTCGCGAACAGCCACAAACGCCCTCGTTTACTTACAAATTCGACACACAACCCTATCAAGTTTTTACACATCTCGATTCACAACCTAACAAATATTCACGAATGATAAATTTTATACAAGATCTCAATCGTTTACCACTTCAAATTTGATCAAAGTAAAACCTCCAATTCATGTGACCGAAAATGACAAAATCATGTACAAACATTCCTAGACACCACCCCATTTACCCAATCACTTCTAAACTAACATGGATACACTGTAGGATTTCAGGGATGCATAGTAAACATTCCTTTTGTTGCCAAGTCTCGATTGGACAAAGATTGAGGTGCCACCCCATGCAAACGAGCCAACACAAGCGTTTGTAAACTCCTTGTACTTATCTTCACTCTCAAAACTCACTATATAAACATCCCATGCATCCCAGTTCAACACACACCCTCAAACATACCATAATAAAATTTACGTGAAGATTAGAGTATCAAATTGGGACAAACAAAGTGCCTAGTTCTCGAAGGGTTAGAATCAAGTCCATGTACCAAGTTTAGCTCATCCTAGATCCTTAATGGGTTGAGAATCGAACCATATTGATCTCTTGTTCCAGCTCGACCCTCACATTCGACTATCCCACCCATTCGTGGTGAGGTAAGACCCTTTTCACTCCTTTTTCCATATAATAACTTTTGTTTTGCACAAACACATGACACTAATATTTCGTTAATATTGAACGCGACATATACGTTTTATTTAACATTTGAGATGATTAATACGCTAACAAACGAGAGCCACAAAGATTTGAATCTCAAAATAACGTTTACTTAACTTAATCAACACGTTAAATCGGTTGTTTGGGCACTTGAATCGTATTTTGCAAACACTTAGATTATTTTGGATCACTTTGAAATATTGCAAAACTGATTTATCACGTTTACTTTGGCTAATTATTTAGTAAACGAGATTAGTAAAGTATAGTTATTTTTGCACGTACAATATGTATACCATACCAACAATTAGATACAACAAGGATTCGACCATAATATCAACATATAAACCAAGTTTTGGCCACGTTTAGGAGTTCACTTGACCTATTCGAAATCTCAAAACACTTAGAATATTTTTCTAAGTCTTTAACAGTTTTCAGAAATGATTTTAACCATATACTTTGGCCTCGTATTTCTTTCTTTTGACATATAACATGACGATTTTAAAGCTTAACCTCATTATCCATACAACTAGCAACCAGGAAACATATTTGGTTCGACCTAACAAACTTGTTTAAACTAATTTCTAAAGCCCTTTTGGTTTGTACAAAATCTGTTTTCCTAAACTCTTAAAACTAATAAATTGGGCTTATTAGCCCAATAAGCAGTTTTTGAGCTTATAAGATAAGTTGGACCTATAAGCTCTTTTGTAACATTTTTATAACATAAAAATAAGCCCAAGACCAGGCCCAAACCCCTCGTAAGCCCATTGGATCATAAAACCTTAACGGGCCTTAAATTTAAGCTCGTTAAGCCCATTTAAGTAAAAATAAGAAAATTAAGCTAATAAGCTGTTGAAGTAAGTTGTTTTGAACCTTCTGAGCTTATTGAAATGATAAAAATAATAATATTGTTTATATGAATAAATATAGATTCGGGATAAAGAAACGAGATAAGTTTTATATACATACGTTATATATTCGTAATTATAATTAAACGATATAACGATACATTATTTATTTCTTTTAAACGATGCGTTTATTTCCGTTATAAAAACTAACTTTATATCAATCATCGATCATTTTACTTACAAGTTATATGTGTATATAACTATATTTTTGAACTTCAAACATTTAAACAAACACGACATTCGTTTATAATTAAATGTCTAGTATTCGCGATAAAACCAGATTTAGACTATCAACTGAAACTTGCCTTATCTTTTAGGTTGTGTTGTGTGAAGCCGTTTCCTTGCTTTGTTGAGACTACGATACCACTGTACTACTAAGGTGATTTCATAGCCCACTCTTTAACTATTTTCCCGTGGGGGGGATACATGCTTAAAACTCGAACACAAGTCTTTTATACCGGGTATTGAAATACCGTCAGGCCAATGTTATTTGCTTAAGTTACTTTTGCCAAAAGTCCCTCGATCATGAACCTTAATCACTTGAAGGGTGAACGTAAATAAATGTGGATAGTACTATTAGTGATTGACAATCCTCGTTTGGTTGTTAGAGAAAACACCAGGCGCACTTTATTGTTCTTATTATAGGTTATTGGCAAATACCTATCTTGAGGGCCTACTACTTACCGTCATAACTTGAGATTATGATTGGCTGTTAATCGTTGGGTATCATGAGCTTAAGGCAATAACAGGAACATTGATTTAAACTTATTGATTGTATGTGATTACAATACATTCTTAACTTGTGATTCAAACTCTTAAACTCAAACCTATGAATATCACTCAACTTTATGTTGACTTTAGCATGTTTATCTCAGGTAACTAAACAAGACGGATCTGGATGGCACGGAGCGGGCAAAAGCATGACAAGAACCATAATAAACATTTTGACATATTTCAAATAAACTTGTTGTTTAAATTATGAAACATCTTGATGTTTCGAATAATTGGTATTTTAAATGAATTAAACTTTAAAGCGTCACTTTTGTGTCGTTTTCTATGATTGTGACAAAGATCCTCGAAGTAATACCCCGAAAGTCTTCCGCTGACATGTTAAGTCTTCCGCTGTTATTAACGACTTTTGGGGGTGTTACAGATTGGTATCAGAGCCACGGTTATAGAGAACTAGATGTTTTTAAACATTGGACTATAACTACACTTTAACTGGACCATTTTTACAAAATACCACTTCATGCCCTCCGTGCCTACATTCCAACATCTGGTAGAAAAGTTACTTCTCATTTTTTCTTACTTATATAACTTGATATATGCTTACATGTTATGATTATGCTAATGACTTACATTTACTAATCGGGATTATTACAAATACCGTGTCTTCATATTTCCATCCGCTAGACTATTATGTGACCTTTAAATAGTTTATGGTACAACTACACTCTAGTATATTAATATATATAATTATATGCTCCCCCAACTATTTTGAGTACTATGCAAATCCTCTTTAATTATCTTTCTTTCATCCTTATAGATGCTTACGACATACTCTTTTTGTACTCTCGGAAAATCCGCACATAAATTATTTTGTCAAATAGTTAAAATCTTAAAATAATTTACAACGTCTTAATTTGAATGAACTGGGACGCCCTTTTGTTCAAATCAAGAAATTGTAAATCATTGAACCATGAGTTTATATTTCCTTAGTTACATAGTTTGGGACGCTTCTCTATGTAAATAACGAAATATAGACAAATAAGTTTAATTACTTCTGAGTTAACAGGTATATGAAACCACGAATATTAATACACAACAATATAACTAACATCGATAATGCTAACGTTACCAAGATCATTAGGTAAACCTTGACGTCACTAAACGATTGATCCTCCCAGCTGATAAAAATACCATGTGCACTCACTTCTCCCCAAACTAAATTTCTATCCACAAAAACTGATAATTCAAGAAATTTTTCTAAAAACCTATATCAACAAAACTCTTTTGTTTAACGGGTAGGTTACCCGCACAGATTTTTGTAATTATTAATTTATCTAAACATAACAGAATAAATTCTCACCCAATGTATGATCACAAGGAATTTTATTCAAACACCATATTATTAAAAAGCAAACTGAACGGAAATACATAAAAACATTACAAACAACGCTAAATTAAACATCACACTTCAGCGGTAGTCTGGGTGATCCCAAGTCTGAGAATTGTTAGAATCATATCCATCATCATAAGGGTCGAAGCTTGCCAACCTCTCTTCTTCTATTTGAGCCTCCAGCCTACTCAGCTCCCGCTCCATGTCAGAAGTCCAACCACCATCATCGACCGCCACATTTTCCTCAAAACTTGGCTGGAATTGATCCAGATGAGGCAATTGTTGTTGTTGCACAGTCACTCTTGGTGCAGAAGAACTCGATGCACCTTGTTGAAGTGATTGTTGTTGTGGTTGTTGTGGTGGTGGTAGTGGATTGGGTTGTTGTTGGTGTTGCTGTTGCTGTTGCTGTAGTTGCTGTTGCTGTTGTTGCTGTTGCTGTTGCTGTTGCCGTTGCTGCTGTTGCTGTTGTTGTTCAATCCTAGCAGCTTTAACATTCTCTTTAAAACTCCAACAGATCTTGCTGGAACTATGGTCCTCTATCTGATGAACACAAACCCATAACGATTCAATAATAGCCGCATCCTTACGATATCCGTCATGCAAGAAAGTATCAATCACATGTCTCCGATCATCCGATATATCTGTGCACTTTGCATAACGTTCTCTAAGCCGTTGCTTCAATTGTTTCGCCACCTCCAACTCCAGGATGACCCTCAAAATAGCATTTTTGCGATCCACATCACTATTTTCGGCTTCTGCTTTGATATATTGTTGAATTTGTTCAGCGGTATGTGGTAGCTTGCAAGCCATTGATTGTTTTGTGTGTGTGTGTATGTGGATAACCCAACACGTACCAATGGTATTTATAAAGAATTGGAAAAATAATTCTCAATTATTGTATTAAATGTGACCGTTTGTTTTCAAACGGTAAAAAATTTCAAAAAGTCTGTATCTATTAAAACTAGCAACAAAAAAAAAAATTTTTTTTTTTTTTTTTTTTGGGAATACGTGGTAAAAATTCTATCTTGGATTTCGCATTTCAACACAAGTGGCAAGAAACAGATCACATTAAACACATAACACCATAACTTAAATCATGAACACGTCACGTATAAGTAATACACTCTCACATGATTCGACCCCTCAGCCTCTAAGAAATTATGAACTTATCAAATAATCTTTACAAACTCTCAAACATTATACGATACCTTAACAAATCTCAAATCAACTCATTACCTCGTATATATTAGAATAAAACGTACGTCAATGAAACATACCCGCAAAAACCTTCTTAACTTGGGCTTTAACCCACTACCTCTATACACCGACACATATTTGGGCCTCGAGATTTCGGTAACCCAACACGCCATCGAACTTGATCACCAACTTAAGCCCAACATTGCTCAATCATTACTCCAAACCGACTCATGACATATAGTTTCGAACAATTATATTTTTTTTTTCTTTCGTGACATTTACTAAGCACCCTATCGATATTTTCTGCATATCAATATATCGTGTACCCAAGAATCGAGTATGACGAATCTTTTTCAATTAATCAATCCTTCGATAGTCAAATTTTCATCAAAACTTAACCCAATTGCTTCACTCAACTATAATCAAAAATCATATTTATATAAGTATTCGAAGCCAAGCAAACTTCCATATATAGTTTTGGTTAAAATTCATTTAAAACCCACCTTTGAAAAACTTAACTACAATTAAACCAACAAATGTTTTTGACACATAATGACCTTATAATATAACGATTCATAAGCGGTAAAAACAAGCAAAGACAGCATAAAGCGAAATAAAATTTTCATTCATACGTTCGAAATTACATGGAAACACAACAAACCTTATTTCAACATTCCAACCACTACACTACGACACTATTCCTCACTTCCAAAACTTGTCAATGAAGATCGCTAGAACCACGAATGGTGCAAGAAACATTAAGATCCCAACCAACATAGCACGATCTTCGTTCGGAACATACATTAGATAGATAGCGGTAACAATGGCATACATGATTGCAAGGTTGGTGATGAAGTGAGGCATGTCGACGAAAATGATAAGGGAAAGGAAAGTTAGGTAAAAAGGAGTGTAAAAAGTGGATTATTTAAAGAGAATAAGAATTGAGTACTGTACACCACTGTGGTAAAATACTGTTTACACCTTAAAAATTACAAATAATACTGCCAAGTAACAACTATAATTTTGGACTAAAGTTTCCCCAAGTCTTTCTTTCAAAATCATACTAAGATTGGTTATCATCAATTAAAAAGCTAATGTAGTAGTAGATACGTTAAGCTGGAAAGTACAATTAGGAAGCTAATAATAAATACGTTATTTGTTCACCTTTCCCACTCACCTTTACAGCTACCTTATCTTAGAATCCCGGGACGGGATTCCGTTTAACGGGTAGGTAATATAACACCCCGTAAAAATTTTCATACGATTAACACATTACCATAACATAGATTAACCATTTTTACGGAGAACAAAAAATTTTTTTTTTATGCATGACATATTATGTGAACCATTACGACATTGTGAATTATCTTTTGCTTAGAAACGTTGCATGCACATAAACCTAGATAGTCTAATTATCGCGAATATATATTTTTTTAAATGTTTATATTTTTTATAATATACGTTTCGTATATTTAAGTTACAATATTTATATATTCCCGGAGCCTACGAAAATTCTCGAGATCACTCACTAATATTATTTGATCGTAACCCGACTCTCAAAACACACCAGGTGGGCCCCGTTGACCAATTGGGCCACTTAATCCACTTAACAAACCAACCGGACTCTTTTATTTTTTTTCTTCTTTTCCTGATGGGCCGACTGAACAAGCCCAGCCTACCTCCTTATATATATATATATATATATTTTTTTGTTTTCTTTCTTTGTCCTGGTCGCGAACAGCCACAAACGCCCTCGTTTACTTACAAATTCGACACACAACCCTATCAAGCTTTTACACATCTCGATTCACAACCTAACAAATATTCACGAATGATAAATTTTATACAAGATCTCAATCGTTTACCACTTCAAATTTGATCAAAGTAAAACCTCCAATTCATGTGACCGAAAATGACAAAATCATGTACAAACATTCCTAGACACCACCCCATTTACCCAATCACTTCTAAACTAACATGGATACACTGTAGGATTTCAGGGATGCATAGTAAACATTCCTTTTGTTGCCAAGTCTCGATTGGACAAAGATTGAGGTGCCACCCCATGCAAACGAGCCAACACAAGCGTTTGTAAACTCCTTGTACTTATCTTCACTCTCAAAACTCACTATATAAACATCCCATGCATCCCAGTTCAACACACACCCTCAAACATACCATAATAAAATTTACGTGAAGATTAGAGTATCAAATTGGGACAAACAAAGTGCCTAGTTCTCGAAGGGTTAGAATCAAGTCCATGTACCAAGTTTAGCTCATCCTAGATCCTTAATGGGTTGAGAATCGAACCATATTGATCTCTTGTTCCAGCTCGACCCTCACATTCGACTATCCCACCCATTCGTGGTGAGGTAAGACCCTTTTCACTCCTTTTTCCATATAATAACTTTTGTTTTGCACAAACACATGACACTAATATTTCGTTAATATTGAACGCGACATATACGTTTTATTTAACATTTGAGATGATTAATACGCTAACAAACGAGAGCCACAAAGATTTGAATCTCAAAATAACGTTTATTTAACTTAATCAACACGTTAAATCGGTTGTTTGGGCACTTGAATCGTATTTTGCAAACACTTAGATTATTTTGGATCACTTTGAAATATTGCAAAACTGATTTATCACGTTTACTTTGGCTAATTATTTAGTAAACGAGATTAGTAAAGTATAGTTATTTTTGCACGTACAATATGTATACCATACCAACAATTAGATACAACAAGGATTCGACCATAATATCAACATATTAACCAAGTTTTGGCCACGTTTAGGAGTTCACTTGACCTATTCGAAATCTCAAAACACTTAGAATATTTTTCTAAGTCTTTAACAGTTTTCAGAAATGATTTTAACCATATACTTTGGCCTCGTATTTCTTTCTTTTGACATATAACATGACGATTTTAAAGCTTAACCTCATTATCCATACAACTAGCAACCAGGAAACATATTTGGTTCGACCTAACAAACTTGTTTAAACTAATTTCTAAAGCCCTTTTGGTTTGTACAAAATCTGTTTTCCTAAACTCTTAAAACTAATAAATTGGGCTTATTAGCCCAATAAGCAGTTTTTGAGCTTATAAGATAAGCTGGACCTATAAGCTCTTTTGTAACATTTTTATAACATAAAAATAAGCCCAAGACCAGGCCCAAACCCCTCGTAAGCCCATTGGATCATAAAAACTTAACGGGCCTTAAATTTAAGCTCGTTAAGCCCATTTAAGTAAAAATAAGAAAATTAAGCTAATAAGCTGTTGAAGTAAGTTGTTTTGAACCTTCTGAGCTTATTGAAATGTTAAAAATAATAATATTGTTTATATGAATAAATATAGATTCGGGATAAAGAAACGAGATAAGTTTTATATACATACGTTATATATTCGTAATTATAATTAAACGATATAACGATACATTATTTATTTCTTTTAAACGATGCGTTTATTTCCGTTATAAAAACTAACTTTATATCAATCATCGATCATTTTACTTACAAGTTATATGTGTATATAACTATATTTTTGAACTTCAAACATTTAAACAAACACGAGATTCGTTTATAATTAAATGTCTAGTATTCGCGATAAAACCAGATTTAGACTATCAACTGAAACTTGCCTTATCTTTTAGGTTATGTTGTGTGAAGCCGTTTCCTTGCTTTGTTGAGACTACGATACCACTGTACTACTAAGGTGATTTCATAGCCCACTCTTTAACTATTTTCCCGTGGGGGGGATACATGCTTAAAACTCGAACACAAGTCTTTTATACCGGGTATTGAAATACCGTCAGGCCAATGTTATTTGCTTAAGTTACTTTTGCCAAAAGTCCCTCGATCATGAACCTTAATCACTTGAAGGGTGAACGTAAATAAATGTGGATAGTACTATTAGTGATTGACAATCCTCGTTTGGTTGTTAGAGAAAACATCAGGCGCACTTTATTGTTCTTATTATAGGTTATTGGCAAATACCTATCTTGAGGGCCTACTACTTACCGTCATAACTTGAGATTATGATTGGCTGTTAATCGTTGAGTATCATGAGCTTAAGGCAATAACAGGAACATTGATTTAAACTTATTGATTGTATGTGATTACAATACATTCTTAACTTGTGATTCAAACTCTTAAACTCAAACCTATGAATATCACTCAACTTTATGTTGACTTTAACATGTTTATCTCAGGTAACTAAACAAGACGGATCTGGATGGCACGGAGCGGGCAAAAGCATGACAAGAACCATAATAAACATTTTGACATATTTCAAATAAACTTGTTGTTTAAATTATGAAACATCTTGATGTTTCGAATAATTGGTATTTTAAATGAATTAAACTTTAAAGCGTCACTTTTGTGTCGTTTTCTATGATTGTGACAAAGATCCTCGAAGTAATACCCCGAAAGTCTTCCGCTGACATGTTAAGTCTTCCGCTGTTATTAACGACTTTTGGGGGTGTTACACATAGCAAGAGGAACATCATAGAATTTAACCCACACCGGAATGTTTGTCAAATCCTCTTTAAGTAAATTGGTGTTCAATGTCTATGGTTTAAGAATAATAGGTACATTTCGAATTAACCAAGGATCGTTTTCAAGAACATCATCAACACCTTTCTTAGAATTGAACTTAAAGAAAAAGAAACCCTTTGCATTCATCATTACCTTTTGGATACCATACTTAGTCCACGCATTACGTACAAAATAATCAACAACAGGAAAAGCAAGACGTTGACTAAGGAAATACCCATACAAGGTATTCTCAAACCTAGTGTTCACCTCTTCAACTACTAATAATTAATGGTGTATTACAGAACGATAGTTCTGACTCCCTTGAAGCTTCTCTTGCACAGTCAACGAACCAGGACCATCTGAAGGGTGTAGGTACAATGGATTTTGAAAGAGTGTTGGTTCAGTCATGGAGGATGCATTTGATGATGAAGACGCCATCAAGAATCAAGAAGAATAAAGTAAAGATCAAAGAACTACTTAACGATCAGAAACACAGCGGAAAACAACATATTGAGAACAAACTATTCACACTAGACACATACTAGCACAATTGTGAATAGTTTTAATGATTTTATAACAATTTAAACGGTCAGAACTCCATTAATAGAGCTCTGATACCATGAGAAGTTTAATGGAAAAAATGAAATTGGAGGGAAATTCTGTTATTAATGAATGAATGAAATGAGTAACTGAATTACAACTTTATTTATACTAAAGTATCAGCTATGACTAAACTAGTACTTCTACTTTACAATTGTTACACAATTAGTCCTCTGACTTAACCTTGACCTTCTCTTGCACATGGTTGAAACATGAAAGTTAGCCCGTTTGAACTCTATAATTAAGTAATATCTTTAGTGTCGTGAATAAATTCTAATTTGTCTTTTATTTTTTGCATTAGATCTTTCAGAAGAGCCAGTTGAATCTCGTGAAACGGTGGAAACAGAAGCCTTGAATTGCCATTGTCACTTTCTTGGCACTTTGAAGCAACATGACACCTCACGAAAGTCGTTGGTATACAATTTGAACAATTTTGATAGCATCGTGCTTAAGAAATGTAGAAATAACATTTTAATTGGTGTAGTATGTTCCAAAGGCATTTGCATTAGCAAATGGATTAACTGCTGGAGAAATTATCCTTAAATATGCGGAAAAGGAAGGCACGTGGCCAGTTAACCTGGGAATGCATAATAAGCTCAAGTCCTAATATGTTCGATGTGGTTTACATGAATTTTGATCGCAAATGGCTTAAAAGTTGTAAATATTATTAAATTTGAGCTCATCCGAGATAGGGGAAAGCCTGTTGCTGTTATTTCAAATATTAATTTATTGCAATGTTTTTTTAAGCATAAAATACCAACGTACTTTTTCATTTGTCATGTTTTAGTGATCATAATTTTTTGTACATTTGAGTCACTAGAGAACTCTTACGAAAAGGCTTAAAAATTTACCACCTTTTTTTAAATAAATGTTGAATTATGATTAGGATTTTCAGATTTATATAAAAAGTTTGTATGTTTGTTATGTTTTGCATAGGGTAAAAAGTGTGTGGGTCCAAAAATGACCCAAACAGGAGATAAAATCATCTTTTAATGACTCCAAGTATGATGACTAAAACGAGACAAATAATAATACACCTTGGAGGGGTTTTTTTTTTTTTTTTTTTTTTTTTTTTTTTCTGCTTAAAAAAGTCCCAGATTATAATCCTGACCGAACTACTTTGTTTTCTACAATTTTCTAAATATGGGATATATCAATGTCAGTATTTTCAGAGGAGAAAACCCGAAAGAGGAAGGCTGCTCAAATTGCTTGTTCCAAGTCCATTGCTACTGCATATAGTATCAAGAAATCTGTTGTGGTAAATGACATAATGTTAAACCCATATTATATTATCGATTATACTAATTTTTGATTGTTGATGGATGAAAAACAAAGGCTTTGGCCAGCAAAATTTTGCGCCACACAAAAACGTGTTCATATAAGGGTATTTAAGGACATTTGGGTTTCAAATGGATTGCAGGCAGGAGATGAGTTTGTGTAGATTTCAAACTTCACAACTAGAAACTCTGAAATATATGATTAGTGGGTAAAGAAATAAATTCAGGTAAAAGGATGGTTTTATTCATAGATCACATGGCTATATATAGCCTTACAAGAAATACGTGTGTAGAACTAGTCTACCTACAAACTAGGAAACACAACTCTACCTAAAGAACAGGTAACTATGACCCTTTCTACCCAACGTAGAAATGCACATACACAAGACCCGGACAGACTTTTTACTAATTCAACTTTAAACTAAATTAGAAGCATAAAGACTTGCTTAATAAAACTCTAGCCATGCCATGCCATGCCTACGTGAATCCCAACAAATAACCGATTATATCCAACAGTTTGTACTTAAACTCGTTGACAATGGAAAGAAGCCTCTTATGAACTTGCAATGTAATCTTTTTCTTCACACTTCTCTTTCTATATAATGTTTGAATTACGCCAACTATACTGTCTAACTTGCTACTGTATATGATGATGTGGCATGATAGCAACTTGAAATTTTTATATCTAGCCACATTAGTTTTATAATGGCATGTCTTCAATATAATGATAGATGTAACTAATGTGCGCCATATATTTTACGTGCCACAAACTGATTGAAAGCTTACACTCCCTCTTGCCGTAGTTAAAATGCATACTTAATTCAAAAGGTAAATACCATTCTATAACGACAAGTTAAAGGAACCTTATCTATCAATATTAATGCTGTCAGTAAATTCTAAGGAACGATATTCTGTATCACCATACGTAGAATTGTAGAAACGATGCCTTTTATACTGCTATTGTTGAGTAAGTTTGTGAAGTTATTGTTGATTCTCTATCACCCTATTTTGACCACCTTTAGCATTTTCTAAATTAACCTTCATCTGTTTTACTCGATAGGCATGAAGAAGGGCCCGCTGAAGTTAGAGCGTAAATAAGGCAACCCCACCAGAATGTAGCAATATGACACATGGTTTTCAAGAAGCAAACGTTCTTCAGTATGTAACGAAAGGATCACATCTTTTTATCATTGTTTCCGAGCAGAAACAAGATGAGAAACAGCAGGGGCTTTTGCATTGTTTAATTTTGATCTTCAAATTTCAAGGTAGTTATAAATACTTTTTTTACCTTAACAAACTATAACTCGTTTGTCTAGAAGGGACTGACGTACAGTATGGTTACTACAGTATATTTTAATTAAAGTTAATACAGTGCTTACCAGGTTCGACTTGTTCCATCAATCCTTAAATAATACGTACAGCTCTTTACCTTTTGCAGTTAATAACTACATATTTGACACTTTGATGTATAAAAATCTTGGGTACAGAAAACCAAGGTCTTTACAATACAACAGTAGTGGTCTATTTAAAGTTTACACCATCTATTTTACATTTTAAACTAAAGAGTTTTTTTTAAAAAAAAAGATACATGAGTAATCAAGTTTTTCCCAATATCAAAAGCTTTCATTCTTCTTTATGCTTATTGAAATATAATGATGTGCAACTATAATCAATTCAAAAACTTGGTTGATACATTTTGGGACAACTAATTCGGTTGATTCAAGCCATTTTAAAAGTTCGGGTTGGTTCAAGTTTGGATGAAACTATAAATTTTATTCCAACTATATACTCTATGGTAAGTGTAAAACACGAGGATTCCAAATATTGTTAAGCTGTAAACGTGAAAATTCGGTTGAAATGAAATAGTTTATCATAACTCATGACCATTTTGTTAGATACTGTGAAAAAACACAATCAATGCACATTTCAGTTCAGGTTTACTAAGAAAGTTATCACTTGTCTACTTTTATCCGGTGATCTACTAATTTACACGTAATCTAGTTAACTAAATTTTTGTTTACGTGTTAATTAGTAGGTGATGAAACTGTTTTTTTAGCATTCGCTACTAAAATGTCATATTAAACACTGACACTATTGTTTTGTAAGTCACGTTACAGATCCGGTTAGTAGTTGCATAAGTTAAAAATTTATTCATGCTGATAAAAGAACTTTTAAGAAATGAACCATCAAAATAAGACATCTTTTCTGCTATTCAAAATTTGGTCAGATTACAATGTCTTAATGACATCTATCTACCCAATTTATTAACACAAGATCTCTTATTCTTTTTTATATCTTTATTTGCAGTTCACATTCTCAAGAAACAGATAGTGTAAGGTGCAGATGAGATAACCACCATGAGAGGTCCTCCAAGCAAATGTATATCTCCTAGCTGCTTTTTCAAGTTCATCAAAACTGGTCTCAACTCCCAATTGGTTAGTCTATAACTCTATATCTCATCAAAACTTGTTGATAGATTAGCACTTGTTATGTGTAACACATTATGATTTTTTTAAGAAATCTTGACATGATGTTTATATGCAGTGATTATTTGAAAATTTGACCAATAATTATAAGTTTTGCTTACATTTTGTAAAAGTCTAAAAAGCCCATGTTTGCAAGTTCTAAATTGCATAACAGTTTTTGAGATTCATATATATATGAATGCCTGAGATATATTGAACATCTTTAACATGGAATATTGATTACATTTGCATCTGTTCTTGCAGTCAATACCAATATCATATCAAAAATATTTAGTAAGCAGAAGGAAAAACGAAACTGCCATATTGAAAAGGGGGTGTCGAAAATGGCATGTGAAGATAGATAAAGATTGGGTGTTTGGAGAAGGTTGGGAAACTTTTGTTCTGGAAAATGGTGTGCAAGAATTTGATTTTTTGGTTTTTAAGCACGAAGGGAATATGGTTTTTGATATCATGGTTTTCGACACTAGTTCATGCGAAAGGGAATATCCCATCCATAAAGATATGACAATGAAAACAATAAAAGCATGCCTAGGAGAAAACTCATTTGGGAAACGTAAAACCAACATTGATGGTGAGCAGGGGCGGATGTATGTAGAAGCCAGGGGTAGCGGTCGCTACCCCTGAACTTTTACCCGGTAGTGTAATTTTAGCGATTTTTGGCGATTTTTTGCCATTTTTTGGCGATTTCGCGACCCCTGAAGCAAATTTTCGCTACCCCTAAACAAATTTTCGTATTTCGCTACCCCTAAACTTGGCTCCTAGTTCCGCCCCTGATGGTGAGTGCATTTTTCCATATTTTACAGGAGATCTTATATTGAATATGTTTTAAATTCAAGTTCATATAAGTGCTAATGAATGTGTGCATGGATTTGTAGTATTGAAGAAGACCCCGAAAGTGAAGGATACATACATAAACAAATCAACAAAATCACTCAAGTCTGAGAAAACTGTGACTCCTGATCACAGCAATTATCCATATTTTATTGGCACTTTGAAGGTTCCTGCAAATAAATTGGTAATTAAAATAGAAAGGATAATGGGACATTTTGACTTTTGAAGAAAATATGTTGACTTGCATAAGTCAACTGATCTGTCTAGGCAAAATGTACCTTTGGCTTTTTGCACAACATTTACAGTAGTTTATTGTTTGATCATGGCAAGTGTGTGACTAATATTTTCTGGTATAGTTTCTACCATCCAGTCTTACCAAGTCAAATGGATTTAGAGCAGGAGAGATGATTATCAGAAATGGTCAAACAAAATTGTCATGGATCGTTGACTTAAAGATCTATAAAGGAAATTATTATTACATTGGACGAGGATGGCCTGCCTTTTATACTGAGAATGGCCTAAAACAAGGAGACCGTTTTAAGCTTGAATTCGTACAAACTGAGATCTCTTCTATGGCAAATTTTTATCGTAAGATCTTGTTTTCTTATATCTCTTATTCACTCAAAACAAAGAGTTATTTGACATTTAAGGCAAACATAGTGTTTTTCGTTTTCAAAAACTAATATTCTTTTTGTACTGGACTACATGAACCTTCAAGGATGCGAGTACCCATTTTGGGGTTGAAAATTATCCCATTTGAACTCAAAAATTAAGTAATATCTTTTGTGCCCTAAACATTTTTTTTTTTTCTTTTTTTCTAGCATTAGATCTTGAAATAGAGCCGGCTGAATCTCATGAAGCTGTGGAAACAGAAGGCCTAAACTGTCATCGTCACTTTGTTGGCACTTTGAAGCACCATGACATGTCACGAAAGTTGCTGGTAATTTGAAGATTTTAATATTGTGTTATGTTGCTGATCTTCTCTCACGAGGAAATCATTTTTAATTGATGTAGTTAATTCCGAAGGCATTTGCATTAGCAAATAGATTAAGTAGCGGAGAAATGATCCTAAAATACGCCGAAAAGGAAGGCACATGGACAGTTAAAATGGAAAAGCTGCGCAAGTCCTACTACATTCGACGTGGATTGCACAAAGTTTGTATCACAAACGGCTTAGAAAATGGAGACATTATTAAGTTTGAGCTCATCCAGAATGGGGAAAAGCCTGTTGCTGTTATTTCAAGTACTAAATTAATTACAAAGTTTCTTTGCATACCAACGTACTTTATCATTTGTCATGTTTTCCTGGTCTTTTTTTTTTTTTTTTTTTTTTTTTTTTTTTTTTTTTTTTTGTTATATATATAAATATGAGTCATTAGAAAAAGTCTTTTCTCTCATTTGAGTCATTTTGTGGCCCAAAACTCTCAAAATGGGCTTTAAAAATTGACCATCTTTTAGAAAAAAAGTTAAATGTATAGTGATTCTAGGTATGTATAACGTGAAAAATATATAGGGTTACAAAATGACCCAAACGGGAGATAAAATAATCTTTTAGAGACAACTATAATGACTAATAGGAAATAAACGAAAACGCATGTTTGTATTTTCTTGCAAAAATAAAAAATAAAAATAATATCCAAAACTAGTATCGTGATTGAATCCATTTATTTTGTACGATTTCCTAAACATGAGATATATGGATCCCAGGATTATTGGAGGAAACCCGAGAGAAGAAGGAAAATCACTGTTTCAAGTCCATTGCTACAGCATCTAGTATCAAGGACTCATATGTGGTAATTGAATTTGATGTTTAACCCTTGCGATATACTTGATTATACTAAGTTTATGAATGCTTTTATGTTTTGCAGCATGTTCCATTGGGTTTTGCAAGGTCAAATGGATTTTTCAACATGAACAACAGTGAAATGGTTGTGATGGATGAAAAACAAAGGCTGTGGCCAACAAAAGTTTGCCACACACGTCGCACACATGGTCGTGTTCGTATAAGGGGATTTAAGGATATTTTCGCTGCAAATGGATTAAAGGCAGGAAATGAATTTGTACTTGAACTTGTTGACAACGGAAAGAAGCCGCTAATGAACCTGAAATGTAATCTCTTTCTTCCCATTTATCTTTCTATATGTTGTCTAAAGCACGCTACTGTTTTACAAATTTTTATTTCCCACGTTAGTATTATCATGCCATGTCATCGGTGAGTGTAATGTTCCTATCACAAACTGTACACAATTTTCCATGACAGTAGCCACAGTGAAAATGTTTACTCGATAATATGTAAAGATACCATTCTATAATGACGTTCTATGGTAATCTTAAGTGCAGTATCAAAAGCCTTTACTCAATTTTAATGAACTTTGTTTTGTATCACATATTAAGGATAAAGTTGTTACACTCTATGTAATAGTATGTTTTATACTCCTATAGCTTAACAGATATCTGCAGTTATTGTTAATGGTTATTTTCTTTTATTTATTTTGACTACCTTCTGCAGTTTCGTGATAACCTTTATTTGGTTTTCTATGTAGGCATGAAAAAGGCTCCATTGAAGTGAGAGCAAATGAGATAACGAAATCACAAGATAGCATGTTGACATTCTGGCACAAGGTCTTCAAGAAGTCTAGTCTTTTAATGTATGTTATGGAATGAACAAATGTTTCCACCATTGTTTATAAGCTGAACAATGTGTAGAAAACGGATTTTTTTTTTTTTTTTTTTTTTTTTTATTATTATTATTTATTTATTTATTATTATTTTTTTATGAAACTAGAGAGGCTTTTAGCAATGTTGTGATTTCAAATTTTCAGTTATGCTAGTTATTACGTAATTGTTTAAAAGCTGAGCTACTCTTGCATTGTTGCTTCAGATTTTGGTACACACATGATCATATTAACTTGTATGTATGTTTTAGATAACGAAATTACTCTTGCAAAAAAAGGTAGATATTACTAACGTTATCAATGTGGTGACCTACTAAGGCTCATTACAACACGTGAACATTGGTACGCTTTTGTAGAAGACCATGCGTGAAGGCCAAATTTTAAGGTCAATCAGTGGTGGTGAGCAGCGCTTGATGTGTTTGAGTGTGTTGTGCGATATGTTTGTGTTTAATTAAGATATAGGTATATGATAAAAGCACCTCTAATGGGGTTTATAGAGATGGTTTATGGTGATTTGTCACCAAGCATATAAACATTCCCATTCCACAAAGGTTTATAGAGGAAATTTAAAAAATAAGCTTATGCCATAAGCTTAGTCAGATAAACTCATAAGCTAAAATGTAAGCTTTGACAAACATCCCCTTTGGTACAAGTTGTAAATTTTGTTTTTGTTATCTTATCGTTAATGCACAAACTTTTACTTCATTCGTGTCACACTGTCACTAAATGCTAAGCTTTAAAATGTACCCAATTCCATAACAGTTAGTATAATCTCTTAAAGCATGTTGATTAAAGTAAAAGTGAAAAACAATTAAATTAATTGCTTAAACCATTTCATGGTTTGTTTGAATTACAGGCGTAATACATACGACTTTGAAATTGCGTGCGCATTACTTGTGATTTTGTGAAGAGCTTTAGTGCGTAATTATAGTCTCGCAATGATATTTCGTGATGTGGATAAGCTTTTCAATTAAATAGTTGTAGATTTAAGTTATAATAAAACACACGAGATGAGAGTTGATATGCACACTACTAAAACTGATATGCACATCACAAAATCACATTAGTGATGCATATAGTACAACTAGCTTATAGACCCGTGGAATCCACGGGTTTTTAGAAGAGATTATGCACAAAAAAAATGTAAACAAAATAAGAAAAAAAAAAACGAAAGCAAATATCTTGAATCATATTTGAAAGAAATAGTAGTAAATAATAAGTCAATGATAGTATAGAGTACGATGCTCGTAACTAATAATATAATAAATGTCATGCATCATGTATATATGATTTTGATGATCTAATAAATGTCCATGCATGCGGGTTCCAATCTTGTTTGTCTTGAAAAGCAAAAGTATGAAGTGAGCAAAAAGTCAGTGATAACCCAATGAACATATTGTGAGCATCTAATAAGTTAAAAAAACATATAAGTAAAAGATGTTTGTGACTTATAATACATAGTTTATTGACCCGTGGAATCACGAGGTTTCTAAAGAGTTTATGCACCAAACAGTTAAGCATGTAAACAAATTAAGTAAGAACAATGAAAGTAAACAGGTTGAATAATTTGTTTGAATGAAAGAACAATGAAAGTAAACAGGTTGAACCATTTTTAGCTTTTGACGCGTGAAAGAGCCATGTACAAACCAACTTTTTAAAGTGATTGCCCTTGGCTCTTGTTTATACACCCGTGAAATCACAGGAATTTAAAGAAAAATTAGGAGTTGAACACAAATAAATCGCGAATAGGTGTCATTATTTCATGAAGAGAATAATAATTTTAATATTCGAATGAGCCGCCGATAAACAAATTGGTTTATAAGTATTAAATCAATGAACATGCACGTATCGTATTGTTGAAAGGAAGATAGTCTTGAATACGCAAGGTATGTGATCAACGTCAAACATTCATGTAGCCCATGCTCATTCCGTAAACACCTAATAGTTTAAGAAAAAAACAAAAGTAAGCAATAAAAGGAAGTTGGCGATAAGATTATATGTAATATTAAGAAATGGTATGAAACAACTTCAATGTGGACGACGTATATTAACTGAATACCTAATAGTTTAAGAAAAAAACAAAAGTAACCATTGTCTTAAAATGAATACCTTTAAGAAACACAAATACATCACCAAATTTTAGTTGCATAAAAAGGAAGGTTGATATATGATGACTTGATAAAAGCAACCCTCATGTCCATATAAATGTATTAGTATCTGACATGCCCACGTAACATTGGCAAGCAGAAATATTACCCATTTTAGACCCGGAACCTTTTACCTCTATTTGGCACTACAACTACAAATCAGATCAAGCATATCAAATTCCTAGCTATTTGTGAGAAAATCCAAATATGGCATCTTGGAAATATGCTAAAACAAAACAAACTAAACCCATCCCACCTCCACCTTGTTCCATCAAGAAAGATTATAGAAAAATACCATTTTTACTTGTCTAATAGCCTATTTTTTACTTGTTCAAGAAAAATACCATTAGTAAGGAACTAAAGGATTAGAAAAAACAAAACGAAGACATTCTTAAATACTGAATACTGATCAAATATCTTGTTGTCATCATGATGAACCTAAGATTCTAATTCCAATCAGCACTAACCTGGAATACTGAGATCATATGACCTGTTTAAATTAAGTCTTTAGGTTTTTATACTTAAACGAACATATATTCAACTGCAATCTGCAATCTAATTACGTGAAGGCCAGAATAAAATTGAAGAACATATAGTAAAAGTATTAATTTCAGATAATTTAGTAATGAAGACATCAGGGTGCGCCTTTTCAATTTCATCAAAGAGAACAACTGAGTATGGCGTTCTGCGCACGACTTGAGTAAGTTGACCACCTTCTTCCTAGCCAACATAGCCAAGTGGCACACCCATTAACCGTGAGACCGTGAGTTCTTCCATGTATTCACTCATATCGATTCTGACAGGAGCATTCTCAGTGTTAAAGAGATAAGTAGCTAAAGTCTTTGCAAGCTCGGTTTTTCTAACACCAGTGGGACCCATAATCATGAAGCTTGCTATAGGTTTGTTTGGATCAGATAAACTAACTCTTAACCATCTTATTGCATCAGCAACAGCTTTGACCGCCACATCCTGAGCAACAAATCTGTAACTTCCTCACACATATCTGATTTCCCAGAATGTCTATAATCATAAAGATTCCTCTCAACTTCTTCTAGCTGGCGTTGAAGGGTCAGTATGGTTCCATGAGCCAGCAGCACGATTCAGCAGCTTCCATTTCTTGGTTTACCCTATCGATATTTCAGAAAAAGAAAAATAATATGGATTATAGTACAACACGTTGATGAAATATAGTTTTCAACTAAAATGGAGTATTACATACATGATGATGGAGGACTACTTACACTTATATGAATATCAATTTTCTTATAAAATTCTTTACATGAATATCTCTTTCAGCAAGTATGATTTTTGGAGTTTGGACCACATACATCTAATATGTATTAGTCATAATCAGTTAAAAATGCACTTCCAAACACCCCTTGACATATAGCTATAACATATATCCTTTACAAATCATTATTTTTCTAAATACATCGCAACTTTAACACAATGAGCAAATACAAACACTATTTCCAAAGGTGCTTATTTCTAAGTAGCTTAAAACTTATAAGTACTTCTTAATTATAAGCGTAAGCCAAAAATAAGCAGTCCCAAACACCCCTGAAAGTAAGTCTGAAATAAATTATTGTCAGTGTCTAACCATATGTATGTTTGCAACCATTTGACATCATTACGCTTATCAATTTTAGCATTCATTGCACAAGTGATTAAGCAATCTACTCAATAATATATTTTTCATATTCGGTGTGCCAAAATAGATTACCAGATTTAAAGGGACCGGTGGCCTTACCAGGCGAGCTTAGTCAATTATCTTATTGATGTCCTTGCAATATTATTCAAACAAAAAGTAACTTTAAAATTCGAAAAGAAGGTTAAGTTAGTTGTTTAAGTGCTAATTTTGGCTTGTTGGATGTTGTACAATCAAGGGAGAACTTAATTAGTGCCAAAGAATTCATGATTCACGAAACATGTTATCTTACAGATTTTAAATTTCTTACACAACATCTACATTCGTAAATCAATAAAGCTCCAACATTTACGCCACACCATTTTGACCGAAACAATTGTGACCCAAACTTCCCATTTTGCCACTTATAGTATCATGTAATTAATAAAGGGAGTTTGTTACATGTAATGTGATCAAGTAAATAGCTTCCAAATGCTTGGATGCGGATTTCAGGATCAGTAATGGGTTTACACTCAA
Source organism: Artemisia argyi (assembly GCA_030686995.1). NCBI lineage: Eukaryota > Viridiplantae > Streptophyta > Magnoliopsida > Asterales > Asteraceae > Artemisia > Artemisia argyi. The sequence continues at coordinate 65,685,745 of CM060692.1, forward strand.
TTGACAGAACACTTCCTAGTTCAAGAAGCATTTTCATCACATATTGTTCACTATACACCTAATGCATGAAATAGAACTTCTTAATTACATACCTCTATAAGGAGTTATTTTAATAAGTATACCAAACAAAGTCAGCCTCTAATATAGCAGTTTTAATATGAACACCCAAAAAACCTGTATAAATTGTTACTATAAGAAGCAATTCCAAACAGCCCTTTATGTACCTTAATAACGAATCCCAAAACAACCCTTAAAGTTAACAGGTTTGATGTGGTTGGCACATCCGAGTCTTGGTAAGATCCAACCGTCAAATTAGTGTCAATGTCAAAGGAAGAGAACTCAATCCACTACTCAATTTGCCCTTGTACAAATAGAGAATATAAGAGGTTCATGTATAAGTAGCATTATGGCTTCAGACTGGGAAAATAAGATATAAAGAAAACTTACATATTCTGTAGCTGAAGATCCCAAGAGAGAACTTCCATAAGCAACTACATCAAACAGAATGAAAATATCACCACGAACGCCAGAACATCATAAGAAGATTAAATCAAAATCTATTTCGTCACTTACCATAGCGAGCAATTGCATTACTCTAAAAAACAGGGCTTTTAGTACATAATAAATCATCTTCTACAATTGTTCAATTCAAACATTTATAATGTTCGCATTTAAGCACACAAAATCATAGATAAAACACAATGTTATCATGTCCATCAGTAGCGCGACCTTAAACTACAGTTAAATTAATAGTGTGTGCCCTTTTTTATTCAGCATTATTAACATCAAATCGAATATAACTAATACATTTTAGTGAAACTCACTAAAACATTTGGTAACAAATAAACTATAAACTTTCAAATCAGGGTAACCGGCCAATCGGACACCACGTCAGTTCACACAAATAATTTTCTCATAATATAGTCATTATGCTATTATATAAAAGTTGGAATTGAACAAATTACTACTGGATTGTTGTTTAAAACTTAAAAAAGATACATATCCTATATCTAAACAATTCAAGGCCTTTAATCAAAAATCAAATAAAACAAACAACTAAGATAATTGATCAATATATTGTACCTGTTGTTTAAGTTCGTGAGCATAGAGAGTACGTTCATCGTGGCCACCCTTAATGCCACCTTTCTTTCTTGTTACAACTCATTGTCTTCCACCAACTATCTGATAAAAACAACAATCACTAATTAACAAATTAGTTATTCATGGAGTATACAAAAGAAGAAAAAATATAAAGAACTCACACTTTGGTTATAGTTTTCACCTATGGCTTTAAACTCAAACTCATCAATGCCTCCTATCCTGCTGGAAACTTTTGTCCCGGTAAGTCCCGCTCCAACAGCTGCATCAATTAAAATGTTAGCTATCAGGAACAATACTCAATTAAAGGTCGTGAATTCTTAAAGATAAACTAAAAAAGATGTGATTTTCTTCACCTCCAAATGAGTCAGCGACTGCAACAGAAACTGCCACACTTCCTGCGGCATTTGCAACAGCAACAAACCCACCGGATCCAATCACTGGTATAATGTTCCACAATGAGGCAAGCGGAACAAATCGAGTACTGCATTTGAGGAATAAAGTAAATAACTTATCTTGTATAATGGTCCACAATGAGGCAAGTGGAACAAATCAAGTACTGCAATGAGGCAAGCGGAACAAATCAAGTACGACATCAAAATTCTTTTTTGCATAATCTCTTCTAAAAACCCGTGCATAATCTCATCAAAATACACAAATAGAAAGTCTTACATGGGTCATTTACGGGGTCAAAATGAATCGTTACTGATATGGGTTAAAACTGATTAACAATAGAAAGACCTGCTTCATTTTGGGTTCATGAGAATCTATGCGAGAGATAAAAAACCTTGCTACGTCATTACAACCTTTCTCGGAAACCATGTACAACAATGATAATCCATACTACAAAACTTAGAATAAGTTAGCTCTATTTCCTTTTATTTTTCTCATATTCATTTTATATTTGAGTAGCGAAAAAGATAATTCAACTACATAGATAATCATATATAGTTAGAGTGATTCAAATGTTTGTTCACATGAATTGATTATGTGGATCAAAAGAATAAATAAAGATGCCTTTTGACTTAATAAAAGAGATCAATGAATTAATTTCAATTTTGATCCACATAATCAATTCATGTGAACAAAAATTACATTGATGAATCATGATGTATCGCATATCTACCGGCATCTGTATATTCACACCTTTAAAATGCAGGATCTCTAGTTATCAATAGAGAAACACTCTTGTATAGGTTCTTTCCCATCTATCAATATCCTCTGTCTGATCTCCACGAATAGCACAGTGTCCTGTGTTCAAGCAAGTTAATGAAAATTTATCTACACCAATAAGAGAGCACAACAATTGTTCATCACAAACTTTACACTGGCTATGTCTAATCTTGCATTAATTGAAAAAGCAACTGTCATACTTACGCCATACTCATAGCATGATAGCAAGGCATGCAAACAAACCTGAAATTCACACACGTCATAATCAACAGAATATATATGGTTCTCCTTTGATTCGTTTGTATGTTCTTCATAGCAAGTTCCAGAAAAATCTAACTTGTGATATTCTTCATATACGCCCCTTGCATAATTGAAAGTCCAAACATAACAATATAACTTAGAATAATGCAATATAAAAGACTACAAACAGTGATATAACTTAAGACCAGTTAAAATATACATTATTTTCCATTCTGTCTTCCTTAATTTTCATTTCATGCATTTCTTTTGAAGTTCGTCAAAGTCGGAGGGAGTATCAGTTTACCATCACCTATCATCAACTTAAGTATAAGCATCAGGAAGCAGTCAATCAAAAACAGAGAAAAAGGAACAAAAACTTGTATTTCCATTTGATCCATTGTATTTCCTCACAACTCGAAAGTCCTATTGTTTGTGCACATGATGCAAGTAACATAAAAAAATTGTTTCCGTCACAAATACGCATAATAAAGGAACATTTTTCTAATCCTAAGACAATAAATTCAGTAAATTCAGCCACTTATATTATCATTAACGTCAATCATCAAATTGTTATAACCTTCCCCATCAACTGTCAACTTATCTTTTAAACAGGAACTCTGAGTTTCAGTCTTTATACTTATTGGTTCCATGCAAAAGAAGTGTAACAGACTTCATTATCTATTATCTCAAACTCTTTTCGATCAAAATTACAAATGGAATTATTAGGACCAATTCTAGAGGGAATAATGGTATTTTCATTACTCAATATTTCCATACATTCTAAGAAAATATCAGTTGGGTCCTACTACAGCTTCTATGATTAGAAAGGGAGTAGAGATCAAACCTTGAAGATATAGATAAAGCCAGTTCATAAAGCAACTGAGTATGAGACACCATGGGAGCAACATTAATCGAAGCCCTACTAATTTGCAGCATCACGTGCATCTGAAAACCACCCAGGTGTTGCAATATTGGCTGATTCCCAATAGTTAAATCCTATAAGCAAAAGAAAAAATATGATATATTTGTTCCCAATTAAATCCTATAAGCAATGAACATGTTATATATGGTCGTATCCCCTCACACCAAAGTAAAAGGATAAATATTATTAGGGTTACGCAAAGAGTACCTAAAACAGTTTCTATTTTAACCTATGTGGTAGCAGAACTCTGTAACCACATTCTAATAATGCCATAAAGGTGTTACTCGCATCTTCGATTATCCATTAATGGTCTGAAAACTGGATTAAAATTTATATAAATTAACTTCAATCACACAAGACAAAAGCAAATATAGAAAGAACTTAATAAAACTAAACAGATTCCGGAGAAATAAGACAGTTTTTAACACTTGCGTTGTATCGATCAAAGAACACCCTTTCTAAAGACATGTCGGATGATAATCTAATCTTAATTCTTTACGGAGTCAGATAAGAAAGTAAATACTTTTTTGACATTTCATCAAACACTTAGTGTACATAATTTCCATCACAAAGGCATATCATTTTCCATCCGAAATAGCAAATTTAATAGTGATCAAATCAAATGGTACCAATTTTTCAAAATAACAATTACAAAATGATTAATTAATTGATTGCTTTTACCTGCGAAACAATTTTTCTTCACCAAGGCTTTCATGGATGTTCTTGAACAAACATAATCTGCAATATCAAATATAATAGATTGAATATATATTAAATTGAATAAGCACGAAATTAAAAGAAACTTACTGATTTGAAGCTTTGTTTGAATAATTTCTTGAAGAAACATAATCTGCAAGATCAAAAATAATAGGACAATTTGATTGAATAATTTCTTGATTGATTGTAACCGAATACATTTAATGAATCGACATTAAATGGTGAATCAAAACATTGAAACTGTAAATTCAATGAAGAGAAAGAGTGTTGAAGAAGTTTTATCAGAGGCTTCACTGTGTTTGTACTTTACTAAAATATCAAGCCCCTCTCCATCAAGACACGTCAGTATTTTTAATGCATAGGGTGCTTTAGAGGGTGGTACAGAACTCCCTTTTATTAGAATACATAGATATTATAGAGGCATAATTATGATGTGCACAACACTTTTGGTGGTGTACATATCACCTCCCATTATGATGTATATTAGATGAGACAAATAGTTGTCAGAAAAAAAAAAAAAAAAAAAAAAAAAAAAAAGTTATAATTTTTGTATGTTCTCATACCAAAGCTCTTCAAAATAGGGTTGAGCACGGTCTGAAAATCGGATTGGACTGGAGCGAAAACCAATTTTGTCCAAAAAAACCAAACCGAAATGTTTGGTCTAGATTCAGGTCAATTCGATGTCGATCCGGTTCGTCGGTTTGGTCTAGTCTAAGTGTCTAACAAAGCATAATGACTGATTTTGTGTAAAACTGGACCGGACCGGACCGAAGACCGAATATGAGAAAAAACGTGAACCGAAGACCGGACCAAAATACATTCAGTCTGGTCTGGTCGGTCCAATTGGGTCCAGTTTCTCGGTTTTGTCCGGTCCGGTCCGTGGTCTATTATGCTCCCCTACTTCAAAAGGACTACTCCTGCAGTTTGTCTCAAACACAAGTACTGATATTGCAAATTATTCTTTCTAAGTTATTTTCGTATGGTGGCCACAAATTCAGTACCCAAAAACTCAATTATTCTAAACATAAACACTGGTATCTCCGTTCTCTCATCTTCCATGGCTGTTCTACAAAGATCCACTCTCTTACTACTACAATTATCATGTTTATTATCTCTTTTCGCATCTTATTCACTCGCTATTGCACCTAAGTAAGTTCATTTTTCTTTTCTCCAACAGATTTTAATTTACAAACCCTAACTTTATAATTTTAATGATTGATCGATGATGTTAAGGTTGTTGGTATTTGTTTCAGTAGAAGATCTGATTATTTTGTTGAATGAAGTTGAGATTGTATGATAATTTGATTTAATGAAATACATGTTTTAAATCTTGGCAAAGGATCTACTAAGTGAGTATATAGTTCATTAGGAGATATAGTTACAATACTTAATATTAGAATGGATAATTATGCAGGAAAAAGCGGTAGGTATATGGTTGTCATCAAAGTTGTATCAAAAGATGATTATGCTACCGATAAAAATATGGACTATTAATTTGAGACAGAAGGGAGTATTTTGTAACTGTGTACATTTTGGTGATTAGAAAACTATGTACGGAGTAGAAACTATGTATGATTGGAAAGTGCTAAGCTGGACATATTGTTGATTAAGTTTTACATCTCAAATTTCTCGTAAATCATAATATAAGCCATCAAGTAACCATATCATTTGGAGATTAGTTAACCATGGGGAAGTTGGTTAGAGTCATTTTGTTAAAATATCCACATCTTGATTGAAAGGAATTCCTAAGAATCCAACGAACAAAGTAAATAGAATTAATAAGACAAATCCGACTTCATACATCAAGGTGGTAGTGTGGAACTCTGGGAGATACGGAGTAACAAAGGCACATATGACTTAACAAGAGTTAATATATGTCTTGGACATTAGGTTTTTTTTTTTGGGTAAAGGGTTACCCCAGTAATATATGTCTTGGACATTTGTTAATGATGGTGAAATAATGAAGTTGTTGAAGACAAACTATGAAGTTTTTAATAATATGATTCCGACTAGTAATGGTGCATGTGAAAGCTTTATATCATGCTAAAGCCGACATAGGTCCACCCAACAGACTCTACATGTTTGTACTCTTTGTAGGCACACCGATTTAAGCATCCGTTGTGTTGATATCCCTTTTTAGATAAACCATTGACACAAATAAATATGTTGTATACACTTAATACTAAGAGTTAATATGATCTTGGGATGCCAATAAACAATAATAGGTATCTCTACACATATTGTCTCAATAATAAATTTGAAATTTTATTCTCTTAGATTTTAATGTTTTTGTTGTTGTTTATTTATTCTGATGTTTGTTGATTTGCAGGAATGGAGGTGGCTATACTATTAATGGCCGAGTGAAAATTCCTGGTACGTAATTTCTTCTAATGAACATCTTGATGTTTGTCTTTAAATTAAGGTCTTCACCCTTTCATCTTTATAAAATATTCGCTTTCGGTCCTATATTAATGGTCAAGGGCTAAGCTTTTATTAGTAAGGACCAAAATTTCAAGGACACTCGCATGGTAATTTTATAGTGCTTCTAAACACAATAACATAAAACTAAACAAAGAGAGTGATGCATCAGAGTTATTTCTTACAACTCCAATGCTTATCTATATCTATACTACTATATAATGCATTTGGGACTATTCTATAATTAGAAAGGCTTAAAATTCAGACTTTTACTTGCTTATTATAGAAGGATTTCAAAATTAATTGGTTAGGAAGCAGGTTGGTTGTTCAAACTAAAATTATTTGGCTTAACCATCTCTACTTATAAAGCATAAAGACAACTAAATGTGTAACCGAATAACCAAATAACGCAAAATATAGTCACAGGTACCCGCCGCCGCATTGCGCGGGTACCGTTCTAGTTATTATAATACAGTACAACTTTATTAGGATGATCACTATGAAGCTTTTATCAGCAACTAGATTTAGCTTGACCTGTCATAGCTTTACCACTTCACACACCAGGATACTTTTTCTCCTTCAAGCTAGTCTTGCACGAATTGTATCTATCACTTCTTTACATAGGTCTCCCAATGTCTGCACCTATTGAAACTGCTATACATTCCTTTCCTGCCATATATAGTAGATTGTTAAAGCAAAAACAAGTCTTATAATAATGCCTAAATATTCTTGACCTGCATTTCTTATATCTTTCCATACATGTTGCACAGACAACTTCAGTATTCTTCCTGTTCTTTCTACCCAGTTTGCTTCATCCTTTTTCTGTTTGTCTATTTTTGGCACTTGCAAGTGAATGATCGCAGGATACTTCCTTTTCCATCCTTCTAGCCATTTCTATTTATGACCATTCACCACATCAGCTAGCCTTGCTGCATACACAGCTCTATTGCTGATGTCTTTTGATAATGGTTGAGTACCAATCCACGTATCATGCTATATAGCTGTAGTAGTCTTATACTTCTATTACCAACACGGCAACACTATACTTGACATGAGCCCTTATTTTCTCCGTTAATGCCAAAGGAATGAAAGATTCTTCCAACTCCAACTTACTTTCAAAGCATACTTCACATCCCATACACTTCATTATGTAAGTCTAACATTCTTTACCCATTTGACCCATAAATAATCCTTCTTAGCAGCTATATTCCAAAGGTCGTTCATGAGTAGAGCTTCCTGTCCTTTTTAGTGTGATATTGTTTTATGTATTATATCTGAATCAGGATTTTGATTTAAGATACTATACAGTTTTATCCACTTCCAAGTTCATTATTTGCTGTAAGAAACACTGCAGTTTTCTGATAATTTTGTTTAATTTTGATTTACTTACAGGTTACGGAGCGAAAGGTTTTGGTTTGCCAGTAAAGGCTAACAATGCCAGAGTCATATTGAACGGTGGTCAACAAGTCACCTTTTTAAAGCCTGATGGTTACTTCTCATTGTATCCTAAAACTGAAAGTTTACTTCTTTACTTCAATATTCGGTAAACATTGTTTCAACTGAAATGCAGTTCGGTATTATATTATTAATAAAAGTAAACTTGACTTGGCCACAGTAGGACAAGGCCACAAGGGTGTGCACTTAATTTGCAGGATATAAATTATCTTAGGATTTAGGCATCCCAGACCAATATGTCTTTCAACAGGAGAGAAATACTATCATGTCACCCACTGTTTTCACTTATCCACTTGGGGGTGGCCAAGTGGTAAAATGCTTGTGACTATAATCACTAAAATGTGTGAGGTACGAATCCTGCTTGGTGCAAACAACCCGGCTTTATGTGGTTTGAATCTGTATGGCAATGGGCTCAAACCCTGTTGTTTAATCGGCCAAAAGGTCTGAAACCATGGTTAATTAAAAAAAAAAAAACCCCCCCTGTTTTCACTTTGGTAAAGTATTACACCGTGCCCAATTTTTTGTTTGATTTCTTTCTTCCAATGTTTTTAGTCACACTTGGTTTTATTTGTTTAAAGCTAGTGTCAATAGGTCTCACAAGTATACAATCTTGCAAGGAACTCAAATATGTGCATATATGATCTATTATTTTTTAATCATCACTGCTGAAGCTCCTTAACCACATCCTTAAAGCCACAACGTGCCTGCTGGGACCCACCTTATTGAAGTTGATGCCATGGGTTATTTGTTTTCGCCAGTATGTTCCCTTCTCAGTTTTGCTTTAGAATCCAACCTATTTTCCTAAATAATTTAATTTCTTACATATTTGAACCAGGTACGTGTGGATGTCAGTGCCAGAAACCCTGGTAAGGTTCAAGCAGCACTAACAGAGACCAGAAGAGGTCTAAGTGAGCTTGTTTTGGAGCCTTTGAGAGAGGAACAATATTATGAGGTTAGTTGTACATATTATTATATATGGATTTTTATTTAGTAGCTCCATCGACTGGTGAAAGATGCATAAATCTAAATTAAATGTTAGGTTTCTTGTCCTGTGAAATAACTACATGGTTTAATATAATCTCCTAAATAACCTACAATAATGATGAATAGGGGCATGTTGTGCAGACAATTTGGCATGATCATGTCTTTGTAACAATGACACTATTGAATTATTTTCTTGGGCCATTTTAGAATTGGATGTGTCCAAGTCTCTTGAAGGGTGGGAGTACTTGTTTTGACATTCGGGTTAATGAGAATAATTTGCATTTGGTAATTACTATGTTTGACATCACTAAATCTAAATGATTTTTGTTAAGTAAGTACAAAAACGTGTTTTGCATATGGTTACTATACCGACAACTTGGTTCAAACCCAAAGTATGATTTGGACTTATCTGATTTCATAGTATATTTATGGGTTGGGCTGTGTTCTGTAATTGGGTGATACATTATATGGGTTGGGTTGGGGACTTCGATTTTACAAAAAACCTAATACCTAAAATCAAACCCAAATTAGGCCAAAAGTGAATATGCATCACAGAAACTTAAACTTTCACACTATGCAACATAGGGATGAGCATTATAGACCGTGGACCGGACCGAACTGAGAAACCGGCCCGAACCAGACCGACCGGACCGAATGTATTTCGGTCCGGTCCTCGGTCAACCCTTTTAACCATTTTCGGTCCTCGGTCCGGTCCGGTCCGGTTCAGTCTTACGCATTACCAGACATTATGCTTTGTTGGACCGGACCGGCTGACGAACCGGACCGACCCAGACATGGACCGAACATTTCGGTCCGGTCCTTGGTCCGGTGTTTTTGGCCAAATCTGTTTTCGGTCCGGTCTGGTTTTGGTCAGCCTGGTCTGGTTTTCTGACCATGCTCAGCCCTAATGCAACGTGAGTTGTGGAACATTATGCATGTTTATATGTGCCGCATATTTTGTTTCTGCAACTTTTATGAGAAATCTATGCATTTTTGTGCATTAAGAGTTTGTATGGTAGTAATTTGGTTGAATTATCCTTGACTCATTTTTTGTGCTTGCAGATAAGGGAACCTTTTAACATAATGTCTATTGTGAAAAGTCCAATGGGTCTCATGATTGGATTTATGGTTGTGGTGGTGTTCTTGATGCCCAAACTAGTTGAGAACATGGGTATGTATTCTATATCTAGTTCTGTCGTATCTCATCTTTAAAGTTTTTTCACTCTAGAAGGCTGGTCCATTTTGACTTTTTTACTCTCGATTATCAAATGAAAGAAAAATTCAAAATAACCAACAATGATAAAAATGGAGTACTATAGGTTCTAATTAGAAGACCACTATGGAGGATGTGTTTTGGTAGTAAACCTCTAGATATTACTATCAATGTCACCATTACTTCTACCAAAATTGCATATGTACAGAAGCATGTGGTAGCCATATAATTTATTACATCTGTTTTCATTTCAATTGGATGAATTTATTAATTTGCATCCGAAACAGATCCGGAAGAAATTAGAAAGGCACAAGAAGAGATGAGGAACCAAGGTGTTCCTTCTATTGCAAATTTGATGCCCGGTGCTGCAAGGAGTTAGACATCACCATATCTGCTAGCTGCTGTTACGAGTTGGAGGGCCCTGTGTTACAGGATTGGAATGGGACCCGCAAAACAAAACAAAAATATTTTGTTTGTAGCATTCATTTTCTACATAGATTTGTTTTAAGATAATAGACGTGTAACCTATTGCTATTTAGGTTGATCGTAGGTCCTTTTTGCCTGAACTTTCCCTCATAGCAATACTCTTTAGTGACATATGTTTGATCATATAGCACGACATCAGTTTTACGTTTTACTGTAAACATGAAGAAGAAAATTTGTCACATGTTTTGAGCTCTCTACTACTACAAGTGTTCTGTTCACGATGAAAATTGTTGTCACATGAATTTGCCGCTCTTATTGGTTAAGTTATATGATGTGTGTCAAGCCTCATGTGCTTTAAACATAGGGATTGTCTAACCAATGCCCTAAGGGCATTGGTTAAGAAGGCATGAACAATCATAAATAGGCTCAGGGGCCCACACATAAATACACTTCTTAAATTAAAAAAATACGTTTTTAGTCTTTTTTTTTTGGGTCCGTACCCTCCTTAGCCAATGCCCTTAGGGCATTGGTTAGACAATCCATTTAGCATTAGATTGCTGAACCACTTTAGTGGAAGCATACAAACAGATTAACAAGGTTTACGTGTATGTATAAAAACACACATGCCAAATCATAAAATAGTGATTGATACATACAAATAAAGAACCAAAAGATCAGTTCTAAGCTGGAACAGTAAGTCGCTTGACTGTCACGCATCCAACTCTAGTGAAGAATGTATACTCGTAAAAGTCTAACATAACCAGCTCTATTCAAAGTAGTTGGAGATGTTCATCCGACATTAATATGTTGGTGTGTTTTAGGACGGAGATGATTCGCATTCGAAGAAAACTAATGATAACGAGTAGAACACGATTTACAATCTACATGAAACAATGCCAATATGTGTGTATGTCATAAAACAGTAATGGTTCTGCTTGCTTTTATTCCTTATGGATACTGAAAGTGCATATATGTTACTTATGTTAGTTTTATTCCTTAAGTTACAGCATTTGAATACCCGCGAATTATTTCACATCAAGTAAATCAAATAAACAATGGATGATGGAGCTTTTTTTTTTTTTTTTTTTTGAACAACGAAATTTTATTAGAACACAAAGATCTAGCGAGATGCTACTAGAAAACAACAAAAGAACATTACATGGAATATATATTACAAGAGATCCATATGAATAAGTAAATGTCTCATTCGTGCTCATAAAATGTGCTCTCTAATTCAGCTTTAGAAATTGAAAGAAACACGTCCATTTGTTTAGCAGGAAGAGATAAACCAAGTTCAATATCATGAGGTGATTCTTTGGATGTGTTAACAGAAATAGAACCATTGTAATCGATTGAGGGAGTCTCATGCTTTTTCGGCTTCCCCCATCCAAAATCCAGATCGTAGATATTTATCTTTGGGGTTCCAGAAACCCCGGTAGTACGCACCGGCTTGAACACCTGCTCAAGCCATGTCTCAGCATCTTTTATGACTTCACCCGCCTTCTTTTTAACCGTTTCACTTAATGCGTTACCAATTAATTCAGCAGCAGTAAGGAATCCTTTGTCACCTGCTAACAATGTACTTTTTGTTTCATTTGTAAGGCATGGCCCCAAACAATTACCAAAATAAGATTTAGGAATCGGTGGATCAAGACGAGACTTCCAATCCACAGGACAAATAAACCGTTCTAGTTCTTTTTCGTCCTTAAGTTCTCCTATACGAGCTCGTGATTTAGCTAAACAACTCCATACATAAGCACATGCTACTGAAAATGATGAGACATATTTAACTGCTGGCTCTTGGGTTTGTAGCCATTTCTTTAACCGATTGATATGTGTTTGTGTCAAAACAAACTAGGGTTGCGCGAACTTTATCCATCTTGCTATCAAGATGAGGAACTTGGTATTGCGCATCAAGAGTTTCGACCCCTTGTTGATTGAAATAGATTGGATCTAGGGAGCTTGGGTAGTTGATCACTCTTTCATATAACGGCAGTTGTCCTCTAGCTAAGAATAACTCATCCGAACCAGTTTTAGCAATTGAGGCCCATGCCTGAAGAAAATTAAACCTCGTACCCGCGTCACAAAGTGAGTGGTGGTTTGAGATCCTGAGAGAGATCCCAGAGTTCGGAAAAAGTGTCACTTGCACCGAAAAAATTGGGATACTAACATACTCATCACATACTTTTGAGGCACGTCCCAACATAGGTACAAGTGGATAAAACTCGTGACAGTTACGAGGATGGTTTCCTGTTAGATGGTTGAAATCTAGATCAGTACATTCTGCAAAGGTCACTGCAACCAAATCTCCTTCCATATGACATATTTCAGCTTTTTTTCCATCCCATGTACGATTCGGGTTAGGAAACACAATTAACTTGCTTGCAAATGGGAAAAAGTATTGAAGAGTGATTGACAAAGAGTGTTTTAAATTCGGAACAATTGTTTCGGTGAAATGCTCTCTAGAGCAAGGAAGCTCATAAAAGAAAACTTGGTGGACAGGGAAGAAAACTAGCCACATGGGGTCGAAGAAAGTAAGTGGCAGATACCTTTCTCCTACGCTGCCTGTTGGCGCGGATATACGGCAATTTTCAGTAACTGTCAGCATTTTGGTTGAGTTTAGTAGGTTTGGTTTATGCCAATGTTTATAATTTGAGTCAATTATTATCTAATCAACAAAGCCAGACCATAATTACTTGGTTGAGAAAATGTTGCCCGCTAATTCCTTATCAACAAATTTCTAATCATTACTGTTCTGAAATCCAGAATGGTCGAATTTGGAATCCAATTTTACTATTCAGTTCATATTTACAATTTACCCCTATCAAGTTTATCTAATCTTCTAAGTTAAGAAGATTGTTATTAGACTTTAGACTCACATCAATTAAAATTTTGCACACAATATATTGATTTAACCCCGCCGTAACGCGACGGCAATTCAACCTTCGTTATAGTCAATGATAGATACAAATAAAGAACTAAAAGATTGATAGATAGTGATTCTCCAAAAGGTGAAGATTGGTGGGATCACATTGATAGATAGTTAGATACAAATAAAGAACCAAAAGATTAGTTGTAAGTTGGAACAGTTAGTCGCTTGACTGTTAAGCAATTCAACTCTTGTGAAGAATGTATACTCGTAGAAGTCTAACATAACCAGCTCTATAACTGATCAAAGTAGTTGGAAATGTTCACCCGACATTAATAAGTTGGTATGTTCTAGGACCGGGACCGGGAGATGATTCACATTCGTAGAAAACTAATGATAACGAGTAGAACACGATTTACAATCAACATGATACAGTGCCAATATAATATGTTCGTGTATGTCATGAAACAATAATATGGGTTCTGCTTGCTTTTATTCCTTATATATGGATAATGAAAGTGTACGTATATATGTTACTTATGTTAGTTTTATTCCTTGAGTTGATAAGGAAACCATATGCATGAGAAAATGATACACAAAAATTGCATTTGAGTACCCCGCGAATTATTTCACATCAAGTAAAATCAAATAAACAAGGACAATGGAACTTCTAACGAAATTATTTAACGCCAGTTAAAACCAGGGACCAAAATGATGTGAAGTTTACCCCCACAGGGAGGCCGCCTGCAATTAGCCAACCACAATGACTAATTTTGCAATCTCAAGAAACCACAGGGACCATTTTTGCAGTTTACTCTATTTACAATTAATTACCCCTATCAAGTTTATCTAATCTTCTAAGTTAAGAAGATTGTTATTAGACTTTAGACTCATATAAATTAAAATTTGAGTAAAGATCATTTGAGGACCAAATTTTTTTTACATACCAAGGGACTAATCTCCACCCTGCATCTTTATTTGATCTAATGGATGAGATTAATCCCAACAATTTAAAAAACCCACTTTCGTCATTTTTTTTTTAATATTAATATCTTTCAACCCGTTAATCGTTAAGCGAAAAAAAATATACCGTTACGACGAGCATTTAATTATCTTTCTATAGATAGGCTAATTGATATATTTTCGACAAAATTTTTTTTTTTTTTCGTTTTTTCTCGTTTTTTTTTCGTGGCCGAAAAAATCATATATGATATTACATATAATATCATATATGATATTATATGTAAAATCATATATGATATTGCATATCATATATGATATGCAATATCATATATGATTTTACATATAATATCATATATGATATTATATGTAAAATCATATATGATATTACATATCATATATGATATGCAATATCATATATGATTTTTTTTCGGCCAGGAAAAAAAAACGTGAAAAAAACGATTTTTTTTCTTTTCGAAAGTATATCAAAGTGCCCGTCTATAGAAAGATAATTAAATGTCCGTCGCGATGGTGTAATTATTTTCGCTTAACGATTAACGGTTTAAGAGATATTTAAATTATAAAAAATGGGTGAAATAATAAAATCCTTTTAATCTCAACCATTGATTTCCTTTTTAGATGGATGGTGGGGATGAATCCCTTGGTATGTGAGGAATGTTTGGTTTGTTGAATAACTCGACTCTTAAAATTTTGCACACATAAGATATTGATTTAACCCCGTCGTAACGCGAGGGCAATTCAACCTCGTTATAGTCAATGATAGATACAAATAAAGAACTAAAAGATTGACAGATAGTGATTCTCCAAAAGGTGAAGATTGGTGGGATCACATTGATAGATAGTTAGATACAAATAAAGAAGCAAAAGATTAGTTGTAAGTTGGAACAGTTAGTCGCTTGACGTACTGTTAAGCAATCCAACTCTTGTGAAGAATGTATACTCGTAGAAGTCTAACATAACCAGCTCTATAACTGATCAAAGTAGTTGGAAATGTTCACCCGACATTAATAAGTTGGTATGTTCTAGGACCGGGAGATGATTCACATTCGAAGAAAACTAATGATAACGAGTAGAACACGATTTACATTCATAACGATACAATACCAATATGTACGTGTATGTCATAAAACAATAATATGGTTCTGCTTGCTTTTATTCCTTATATATGGATAATGAAAGTGTACGTATATATGTTACTTATGTTAGTTTTATTCCTTAAGGAAACCATATGCATGAGAAAATGATACACATGGATAAAATAAAATTGCATTTGAATACCCGCGAATTATTTCACATCAAGTAAATCAAATAAACAAGGACAATGGAACATTATATATATATATATATATATATATATATATATATATATATATATATATATATATATATATATATATATATATATATATATATATATATTTGAACGGATAAATAAAACTAGCAAGTAGCTAGAGAGTACATAGACCAATACAACATACAACAAATCCAAAGACATCCCACATATATATATATATATATATATATATATATATATATATATATATATATATATATATATATATATATATTTGAACGGATAAATAAAACTAGCAAGTAGCTAGAGAGTACATAGACCAATACAACATACAACAAATCCAAAGACATCCCACAAGAAGATTACCTAAAAATCGCCAACAAACAACACATAAAAGTAAATGACTACACCCTAAAACAATACCCAGCCGAAACAAACACCTAGCACCAAGAAAGCTTAGACAAAACCTTAACCAACACCAACCAACAAGAGATCCATATATATAAGCAAATGGCTCATTCGTGCTCATAAAATGTGCTCTCGAATTCGGCTTTAGAAATTGAAAGAAACACGTCCATTTGTTTAGCAGGAAGAGATAAACCGAGTTCGATATCATGAGGTGATTCTTTGGATGTGTTAACAGAAATAGAACCATTGTAATCGATTGAGGGAGTCTCATGCTTTTTCGGCTTCCCCCATCCAAAATCCACATCGTAGATATTTATCTTTGGGGTTCCAGAAACCCCGGTAGTACGCACCGGCTTGAACACCCGCTCAAGCCATGTCTTAGCATCTTTTATGACTTCACCCGCCTTCTTTTTAACCGTTTCACTTAATGCGTTACCAATTAATTCAGCAGCAGTAAGGAATCCTTTGTCACCAGCTAACAATGTGCTTTTTGTTTCATTTGTAAGGCATGGCCCCAAACAATTACCAAAATAAGATTTAGGAATCGGTGGATCAAGTCGAGACTTCCAATCCACCGGACAAAGAAACCTTTCTAGTTCTTTTTCGTCCTTAAGTTCTCCTATACGAGCTCGTAATTTAGCTAGGCAACTCCATACATAAGCACATGCTACAGAAAATGATGAAACATATTTAATTGCTGGCTCTTGGGTTTGTGATGGAATTATGATATCATGACATTCATATAAAATAAACCAAACACATCAAGTGAGCATAGCGGAAGCAATTATAACAAGATCATATAACATGTAATTAATTAATCAAATATAAATAGTAAACATACCTTTGTGATTCTAGCCCGAACAAGAATCAATTGCAATCTTCAAATCAAGAACCCTAATTAGGGTTTATGTGGATTATAAGAATTACCCCTTACCTCTTTTGTAATTCAATCCAAGAATCAAACAATAGTGTGTTTGAATCACGTTCTTGTACACACGTACTAATTCAAGAAAAAGTTTATGCAAGTAAACTAAACACAAAACTTATTTGATCTTAAGAAAATCGAATCCCTAAGGGATTGTTTTAGATGGATCGATTTAAGACAAAGAGAAGGAGAGAAAAACACCAAGATGTGTGTGTACAAGTTATACAAACAATGAATCCCTAACCTTGTTTATATAGTATAGTTTACTTGGAGCTCAAGTTACAAAGGAGGTGGAACTCCTTCTAGAACTTTCTTTACATTCCAATAAATCATACACATTACTTTTCTTTTATTCATCTAATGATCATTAGTCATTTATCTTAAATACTAAATAATCATTATATATTTGTGTAATAATTAATTAAATATAAACTTTTACATTTAATTATTAAACTTTAACTCTCATACGTAAAGTGTGCAATCCCGTGATCTCGAGTTCGATCCTAACATACGACTACTAAAATAATGTCCATAATCAAACAGTTTGTAGCCACTTCTTTAACCGATTGATATGTGTTTGTGTCAAAACAAGGGTTGCGCGAACTTTATCCGTCTTGTTATCAAGATGAGGAACTTGGTATTGCGCATCAAGAGTTTCGACCCCTTGTTGATTGAAATAGATTGGATCTAGGGAGCTTGGGTAGTTTATCACTCTTGCATATAACGGTAGTTGTCCTCTAGCTAAGAATAACTCATCCGAACCAGTTTTAGCAATTGAGGCCCATGCCTGAAGAAAATTAAACCTCGTACCCGCGTCACAAAGTGAGTGGTGGTTTGAGATCCCGATAGAGATCCCAGCGTTCGGGAAAAGTGTCACTTGCACCGAAAAAATTGGGATACTAACATACTCATCACATACTTTTGAGGCACGTCCCAACATAGGTACAAGTGGATAAAACTCGTGACAGTTACGAGGATGGTTTCCTGTTAGATGGTTGAAATCTAGAGTACATTCTGCAAAGGTCACTGCAACTGAATCTCCTTCCATATGACGTATTTCAGCTTTTTTTCCATCCTTTGGATTAGGAAACACAATTAACTTGCTTGCAAATGGGAAAAAGTATTGAAGAGTGATTGACAAAGAGTGTTTTAAATTCGGAACAATTGTTTTGGTGAAATGATCTCTAGAGCAAGGAAGCTCATAAAAGTAAACTTGGTGGACAGGGAAGAAAACTAGCCACATGGGGTCGAAGAAAGTAAGTGGCAGATGCCTTTCTCCTACGCTGCCTGTTGGCGGGGATATACGACAATTTTCAGTAACTGTCAGCATATCGATCGGCAGTTTTGGTTGAGTTGAGTAGTAGGTTTGGTTTATGCCAGTATTTCTCTTTGCGGCAATTATTACTCCGTATATAATAAAAAAAAAAAACCAGACAGAAATTACTTGGTTGAGAAAAATCTAGTCGACACAATCTTTAATTCTTTATCAACATATTTTTGATCATTATTGTTCTGAAATCCAGAATGGGCCTAATGCACGTGACATTGACAGTGTTTAGAATCTTCCCTTATTATCAAGAGAAAATTACGACACTGTGGTGACCCAAGTCATCCACTGTCACGTCAGCTTTCTCGTCGACACAATCTTTAATTCTTTATCAACATATTTCTGATCATTATTGTTCTGAAATCCAGAATGGGCCTAATGCACGTGACACTGACAGTGTTTAGAATCTTCCCTTATTATCAAGAGAAAATTACGACACTGTGGTGACCCAAGTCATCCACTGTCACGTCAGCTTTCTCTCTCTAGCAATCAGACATTATTCAAGTGTCACAGCAGTTTTTTTTTTTTTTTTTTTTTTTTTTTTTTTTTTTTTTTTTTTTTTTTTTTTTAATTCAAACATTTTAAACAACAAATTTAAATTTTATAAAAAATAAAAACATTATATAAGAGATTCAACTTTAATAGACACTTTATTTTACATACTCTAATTTTGGTGCATATTAAAAAATAAATGCCGACCATCCATCTAGTTTGATTTAAATGGTAGGGATTAACCTAAAATTAAATGGGAATCATAAGTCCATGTTTTTTTTTTTCATTTTTTTTCTTTTTGTCTTTTTTATTATTACTATTTTTTCTTTTCCTTTCACTTCACGTAGGTTTTTTTTTCCTTTCTTTTTTGTTGTTCTTTCAATTCACGCCTTTTTTTTAATTCACTTTTCTTTTAGTTCACGTTTTTTACTGTTTTCATATGTTTTCGCTCGTTTTCATACGTTTTTGTCTGTTTTCGTCCGTTTTCTTACGTTTTCGCCCGTTTTCGTCTGTTTTCTTATGTTTTCATACGTTTTTGTTGATGCAAATAATGTCTAAAAACGTTATTATCATCTTTCGATATCTCTATATTTTGATGATAACAAAATGTGAAAACATCTTACGTCAAAATTAACGTAAACAAGTTTTTAGTCGGAATATCCGATTTCTATGTCAATCACTCTAGGTATGAACAAACAAATTTACAACTTGACAAATGATCAAAGAAGTGAATTTGTGTTTTAAACTTCACATTTTTAGTTTGACAAAACTTTCTTTTCAAAAATACATTTTACAAATTATTTTTGAATTATTAAAAAATGTTTTATTTAGGAAAATCATTACAAATTTTTTTCCTAATAGTTATATTTTACCCAAACCAGCTCCAAACTCCCCCAAATAAACTTTCACCACTAAAGACAAAAATTGGAGCGTCTTTATCTGGCATGGTACCACTAAATTTAGTGGTACCGTGTGACAATTAGTGGTGTTGTCCCCTTTAAAACGGTCAAATTTCCAGATTCTATAAATACCACTTCATTTCCCAGGTTTTGGCTATCCTTTCACACACATAACTTTCTGACTTCCATCCTCCTTTTCTTTCTACAATCCTTTGATCATTAGTTAGTTTTCTTTTGTTTAAAGAGTGATTCTTTCATCCAATCAAGAATCATCTACATACCTCTACTAGTCAAGAGTGATTCTTTCATTAAACCAAGAATCATCTACATACCTCTACTAGTCAAGAGAAGAACACAAAGTATCAAGAAGATACAAAGTGTTGGTGTCATATAGTAGTGCACTTGCATTACTAGTTGTCTACTTGATTGTATCTTGATATACATCAAGTGTTTTAGTATCTCTTAGTTGTTGTGTTGATCATTGTGATCTTGTTGAGATCTTGAGGATCTCTTGAGTGTTGTGTGATTTAGTATTGATCAAGAGTAGATTGTAACGATTGTGTTGATCTTGTGAGGATCGTGAATATTGTGTGAGGATTGTGTGGATCGTGGTAGATTGGTACTAGCTAAGATTAGTACTCGACATTTAGCTTAGTGTCGAAAAATAACGTAAGCGACGTTGTACAGTTTTCTGCGCCTGAAGGGAGCTTTGTTGACATAGTGCTTAGAACTCTCGAGTGTGGTACTCAGGGAGTAGAGTAGGGCGAAGAAGAGCTTCGTGATCAAACCACTATAAATCTCGTTGTCTCGGTTTGATCTTTCCATCTCTTTTCTTTACATACTTATTATTTGATTGTATTAGCATAGTATTGTGTTCATATTGGTGTTGATTGATTTCATCCACACTCGAATATAAGTCTTGCACAAAGAAATTTTTATAACTAAAGAAAACAAGTCGGTAAACTATTCAACCCCCCTTCTAGTTTCTCACAATTGGTACCAGAGCTACGTCAGGCAAGTTTTTAAAGTAAACTATATTTTAAAACTTGAATCGATCAATGGATTTCGACAAATATCAAGAAACGCAATCTATGCAAAGACCACCACTTTTTGAAACTGATTATTTTATTTATTGGCAAACAAGATTCGAAACGTATGTGAAATCAAAAGACATTGATCTTTGGCATATTATTACCGATGGTGACTTTAAACCTATTGAAAATTGTCAAATTATTCCTTATGATCAACAAAGTGATAATCTTAAGAGAAAGCTAGCCAAAAATGATGAGGCTAAAATGGTAATTTACAATGCTTTGCCAAAAAAGGAATTTGAAAGAATTTTTATGTGCAATACGACAAAGGAAATTTGGAAAACTTTGTTAGTCACCCATCAAGGTAATAATCAAGTCAAAGAGAACAAGATTGATCTTTTTGTTCAACAATATTAACAATTTTCTATTCCGGAAGATGAAACCATAGATAGTGCTTTTGCTAGATTTAATACTATTATTACTAGTCTTAAAGCTCTTGATTAAGGTTATTCTAGCAAGAACTATGTTAGGAAGTTTCTTAGGGCTCTACATCCCAAATGGAGAGCAAAGGTGATGCGTGGGAATCGCAACAGGCTTTACCTCTCGAGAAGCTTACAACCCCCACCAGGCAGTGTACCTGATCGTTGTAGTATAGTATAGTGACAAGTACCGGGGGATTGATCGTTCAGCTTAGGAATAGTGTCGCTAGGATTAGAAAGCCTAATTACTAGTTCTAAAGGTGAGGGATGATTATTTTTGTATTTTTATATTTTTTAGAAAGCAATTAAAATCTCGGGGTTTTGGAAGAGTGGGCGGAATTAGTTGCTATTCAACTAACCCAATACTAAGATGCAATCAAAATAAAATACAAAAAATGAAAATAAACTAATTATACTAAAGTTGTGAGCAGTAATTGGAGAAAATGTGTTTACCTAGATTTCACTACTCCCTAGATATCTTTTACACGTTAATTACTTGTTATAATTGTATGGATGACGGATCGTATTCCTTAATACCATTCATGGGGTGGCATACATAACTCCTCAATTCTATGAGCTCTTATCTCCTCCTACACCATGCCCAGCACAACTATAGGGATTGTAAACAGTGGCTCATGCATTAAATACAACCAATAAAGACCTAGTATGCCTCGGTTCATGTTTCTTAAGACGTTCAAGCATGTTACCATTTGGAGATCTGCCAGTTTTCTTAAGCCTAACATATAAATCATTCATCCAAGACAAGAATAAACAAGTAATCAACACATAATCAATATCTAGGTTTCATTAGATCTAAGCAAACACAAAAGAGATCTAGCCTAGCATAATGGAATTGAGACAAGAACAAGATATAGACAACCAACACATAGACATATTGATTGAATTAGAAGAACACTTATCTCAATTACAATGCAAGGTATCAAGGGTTTGGAACCCTTGAAAAACCTGTAAAAGTTGCACCAAAATCGTCTTTAGGGTTTCTCCCAAAACTTCTCTTTTAAATGTGAAAAACTAGAAAACTATATATAGGAAAATAGGGATGACGGCGTCAAGAACAAAGGTGTGACGCCGTCATCTCGCCGCCAAATACTTCCTCGGACGGCCTTGATCTACTTCTGACGCCGTCAAGGCCTAGGCCGTCACACAAATTACTCTTGACGCCCTGTGTGTGACGCCGTCATCAACTACGGATTTTAATTCTTGAGGTTTGACGCCGTCATGAATTTACTCTTGACGCCTTCATGTACTGTTCCCAGCATGGAAAATTGAGACTTTGCCGTTTTCTTCACTTTTATGCTCCAAAAACGTCCAAAATGACTTCTTTTCCAGAATTCACTCTCCAAGTACCTAAAATCACAAAAGGAACGATTTAGGGCAATATTTGATCAAATAAAGTCGGATTCGGGCTTAAATGACCCCCTAAAAACGGATCATTTTTCGCCTCATCAAAAGGTCACCGCCATTGAAGAGTCAAAGAACTTAGCGACGTTATCACTTGATGAACTCATAGGAAACTTGAAAGTTCATGAAATGATAATCAAGAAAGACTCCGACATAGTCAAAGGCAAAAGTGAGAGAGTTAGATCTCTAGCATTGAAAGCTAAGAAAGAGTCTAGTGACGAGGAAAGCCCTAACTCCGATAGTGAAGATGAAAAGTATGCATTACCGGTTAGAGACTTTAAAAAGTTCTTTAGAAGAAAGGGTAGATTCGTTAGACAACCTCGTGACGAGAAGAAGTCATTCTCAAAGAACCAAGACGATAAGAAAGGAAAGAATGATAGAAAATGCTTTAGATGTGGAGACCCAAATCACCTCATTGGATATTGTCCTAAGCCACCAAGAAACAACTACCAAAGAGCCTTAGTGGGAGGGTCTTGGAGTGATAGTGATGATAATGAGGAGAAGAAGCCCAATGACGAAACGTGTCTTATGGCTCAAGCTTCAAGTGAGGTACACTCTGATCCTTCTTACTATAGTGAAGAAAAATCGTCTATAAATGATAACATGCTATATGATGAATATAATAAATTATGTAAGGTAAGCTCTAAAATAATAACTAGAAACAAAACATTAAAAGTAACATTGAACAAACTGGAAAAGAAAATCTTGGAACTAAAAGATCAAATAAAATAACTTGATAAAAGAAAGGATTGTGATGATAGCTGTGAGACATGTTACAACCTTAGAGTAGAGAATGTACAACTTAGGAAAAACGCATTGAAAATCATTAAGTTTTAAAAAGAAGCTTCAACAAGTAAAACAAAACAAGTAGAATTTAGTAAACCTACAAGTTCTGTCGAAACAGTGGACGGAACCATTAAAGGTACAGATGGCACCACGGCACCACTAAAATTAGTGGTACCGTGTGGTGCAAAGAACAGAACAGAGTCGAATCTGAAAATAATTTAAGCCCTGAACTAAATCACAAAGTAATTAACAAAGTTGAAGCACCTTTAGTTAGTAAAAAGGAAGTCAAAAGTATTTATAAACCTTTGTCAACACCTGGACTTGGTTTTGTAAAACCTAATTCTAGATCAAAGACTCCTCCACCTAGGAAAACCAATTTGCCTAAACCTCGGTCAAGGACTCCTCAACCGAGAAGTAACTTTAGAAAACAAAGTTATTCAAAAAATCCAACAACCTGGAATAACTTCCGACAACAAAGTTACTTGCCCTGGGAAATTTCCCATCCTTTCCAACATCCTAGTCAAATGCAAATAATGCATAGGATGTTTAACACTAACAACTTTGGACCCATGAGATATTAGGGACCAAATGTTTGAGTTTCTATCCTATTCAATAGATATGCTTGGGAATTGACTTGGAGCCGGATGAACGGATCAAAGATAGTGGATGTACTAATCACATGACGGGCAACCGAAGTCTATTCTCTTCATACAATGCGTACAATGGAGGTAATGTTACGTTCGGTAGCAAACTTAAGGGCAACATTATTGGCAAAGGTACGATTACTCAAGACTCCCTTAATATTAGAAATGTTGAGCATGTAGATAATCTAGGATTTAATTTGCTTAGTATTAGTCAAATGGTTGACAATAAGTGTAGAATCTTCTCGGAAGAAGGTAGTGAGATAACTAAGTATGGCAAGACCATAGGCAAAGGAGTTAGGAAAAATGGCCTAATCGTTATGAAGATAGGAAATACACCTCAGGATAAGATTTGCCTAGCAACTATAGATGACAATACCACATTATGGCATAGGAGACTAGGTCATGCCAATATGCGTTTAATACAATCATTGGCATCAAAAGAATTAGTTAGAAATCTTCCGAAGCTTAAGTTCGATAAACATTTTTGTGATGCTTGTAAAGTTGGTAAACAAGCTCATTCTAGTCACAAGGCCAAGAATATGGTCTCTACCACTAGATGCCTAGAACTCCTTCACATGGACTTATTCGGTCCATCCGCCGTACATAGCTACGGAGGAAATTACTATACACTAGTAATAGTAGATGATTACTCTAGGTACACTTGGACTATGTTTCTTAAGAATGAGACACAAGCTTTCGAAGAATTCAAAATCTTCTACAAAAAGGTAAAAAAATCAATAAGACTGTAAGATAGTGTCTATTAGGACGGATCATGGTCGGGAATTTGATAATGAAGTGCAATTTGGAGTTTATTGTGATGTTAATGGCATTACTCACAATTTCTCAACTCCACGCACTCCATAATCAAATGGGGTAGTTGAGCAAAAAAATTGCACTCTGCAAGAGATGAGTAGAACAATGCTCAATGAGCAATCTATTCCGCAAAAGTTTTGGTGTAATGTCGTAGACACTTCAACTTATATACTTAATAGGATATTGATTAGATCAATATTAGGCAAAACACCATACAAAATCTTGAAAGGAAGAAAACCTAAATTAGACTACTTTAGAGTATTTGGAAGCAAGTGCTTCATTCTAAACACCAAAGACTACCTCACCAAGTTTGACCCAAAGTCTTACGAAGGTGTATTCCTAGGTTACTCCCAAAATAGTAAAGCCTATGTAGTTCTTAACAAGGAGACTATGAAAGTCGAAGAATCACTTAACGTGACATTCTATGAAAGTCCTCCTCCCACGAAAACATCACCCTTGGTTGATGATGATCTAGATGAGGAAGAAGCTACTAAGGTTAATAGCAAGAAAGTTCTAGAAAATGACATTAAGGATGAAATAGTCGAAGTTGACGAAGTCGTTAACATTAAGGAATCCAAGAATCATCCGATAGAAAATGTTATAGGAAATCTTAACCAAAGAACTCTTAGGTCACAAGCACAAAACAAAAGTAATTTCTTTTGTTTTGTATCCACCGTAGAACCTAAGAATGTTGGTGAAGCGATTAAGGATGAGAGCTGGATAGTTGCTATGCAAGAAGAGTTAAACCAATTCACCCCAAATAAAGTATGGGATTTAGTACCTCCTTCTGAGAATCAAACCATCATAGGAACTAAATGGATATTTAGAAATAAGCTCGACGAAAATGGCGTCGTAACTAGGAAAAAGGCTAGATTAGTAGCACAAGGCTACAATCAACAAGAAGGAATTGATTACGATGAAACTTATGCACCCGTAGCTAGATTAGAGTCTATTAGAATACTCCTTGCCTATGCTTGTACCTTAGACTTTAAACTATATCAAATGGATGTGAAAAGTGCATTCCTAAATGGTATTATCAATGAGGAGGTATACGTAGCACAACCTCCAGGATTCGTTGATTTCGAAAAACCGAATCATGTTTATAGACTCAAGAATGCCCTCTACGGTCTTAAACAAGCTCCTAAAGCATGGTATGATAAACTAAAGGCATTTTTGATTAAATATGAATATACCATGGGAATGGTTGACAACACACTCTTCACGAAGTAACGTGATTCACACCTCATTATTGTTCAAATATATGTCGACGACATTATATTCGGCTCAACTTGTCCTAAATTGTGCAATAATTTCTCTAAAATCATGCATGACGAGTTTGAGATGAGCATGATGGGCGAATTAAATTTCTTCCTTAGTCTAGAAATAAAACAAATGGGAGATGGTATCTTCTTTAATCAATCTAAGTATATTAAAGAAATGCTTAAGAAATTTGGTCTAGAAGAGTATAAGCCCATGAAAACTCCCATGTCTACGGAAGTGAAACTCACGAAAGATGAAGAAAGTGAGTCCGTAGATAACACTAAGTATAGGGGTATGATAGGTAGTCTATTATATCTAACGGCAAGTAGGCCCGATATCATGTTTAGTGTCTGCCTTTGTGCACGCTTTCAAGAGGATCCCAAAACCTCTCATCTTGAAGCAATTAAACATATCTTCCGACGATAAAGGCACTATACACTTGGGTTTGTACCTTCATGGGTTGTACCTTCATGGGTTGTTATCATGCGGGAGAGTATGTGGATCGAAAAAGTACGAGTGGTGTTTGTACCTTCATGGGTTGTTATCTAACTTCTTGGTTCTCCAAGAAACAAACGACTCTTGCTATCTCCATGACCGAAGCCGAATATGTAAGCGCCGGAAAGGCATGTCAACAAGCACTATGGATGAAGCAAGCTCTTATCGACTATGACATCCATCTAGATGACATACCGATTATGTGCGACAACAAAGGCGCCATCGACTTGAGCAAGAATTCTGTCCAACATTCTCGTACTAAACACATCGAAATTCGCCACCACTTCCTTCGCGATAATGTCCATAAAGGAAACATTTCTATTGAGTAAGTTCCCTCTCAAGACAATATCACTGACATTCTAATAAAACCTCTCAAACGCGAATCCTTTTACTATCTCCGTCTAGGTCTAGGAATGATGGAACACATCCCATAAACCTCCTCTTATGACTATTTGAATATTTCATTTGAAATATTAAGGTCATTGATTGAGGCAAAAGCAGTCAACTAAAGTCAACCAAGGATGTGGTCAATATAGTCAAACTCCTTAGGCTCAATTCTCCGTGGATAGTATAGTGTTTCCCCGGGTCGTTATGTCCCAAAGAGGTGTGATGGTATAAAAACGGGTTTGTGATCGGGTGAATTTGAATAGGAAGTAACCATATAATGATTTGGATTTGTTTTACACTACCGGAATGATTAAGAATAACAGTATTAAAATTACGGGAAACAGATGTGTATAAACGTAATCAAATTAAAATCAGACACGATTGCGTGCTGGGAAAAAGGTGAGTTTTAAGCAAATATAAACTACAGGGGGTGAAAATGAAACTTTTACAAACTTAATATTAAAAGAAAATTTAATTAAAAGGAAAAATATTTTTTTGATTATTTTATTATTTATTATTAATTAAAACTATTTAATTACTTATTATTAATATTAAACTTATACTAAATATAATATAATATTAAATTAAAACTAAGAAAATGAAAATTTATTATTTTTAAAAATTCTAAAATAACTTAAAAATAATATAAAAACTAAAAATATGTCTTTTTGTCTTTTTGTGAATTTAATATTAATTAATTACTAATTATATTAATTAAACTAATTCACTAATTTAAATTATTAATAATACTAAAAATGACTTAGAAAATTAAGAAATATTTTATAAAACTAATTAACCATCACAGGAATCCTAAAAAAATTATAAAAAGTTTATAAAAATTATTTTTAAACTAGTTTACTAATTATTATCTTAATTATTAATTAATTACTACTTAAACTAATTAAATTATAAAAAAATAGAAGATGAATAATAAAAATTATGAGAAAATTCCTAAAATTATTTTATAACATATAAAAACTATGAAAAATATAAAAACTAGGTATTACTTGATAAAAACTAATTATGCTATTTAATACTTAAATATTAATTAATAATTAATAAAACTAATATTAAATCTAATAAGTACTAAATAACAATATAAAATTCTGGGAAAATTACTAAAAATACTTTAACATAAAAGAAAATTAAGGAAAATATAAAAATGCAATTTACTTAATAAAAAGCTGAAAAGGAAAATTAAATAGATAAATTCTATTAAATAGAAGCTATCACTAATTTTAAAGTTGGTTTTTTTCTGGATTTTCTTTTAGAACACTATTTTATACTTAAAAACAAAGAACTTTTGTGAAAACAACTTTTCCCAAACTTAAAAAGAAGCAAAATGGACACAATAAGCTAAAACAGTGACTTTTGTTGACTTTTGAAGGAAATAAGCTTATGTGGGGTCCACAGGGGTGAAATTAAGTGCACACAAGTGAGATGGACTGATATGAAGCTAAAACAACAAAATGGTACCACTGAATAAGCCAATAAGCCAAAATAAGCACTTGAGTTCCTTGATTTCACACAGAAAATGGGACAGATTTGGAACTGATCTAGGGGGCCCACAAGGGTGTTTAAGCTCAAAAGCTTGGTACAAATAGAAAGGTGGCTAGCTTTTGAGTCCAAAGAACTAAGGGGGAGGCTGTGGGGCCCACTGTGGAGTCCTGTGGGACCCACAGAAGTGAGACAGATGGGGGGGGGGGTGCTGCTGCAGTAGGGGAGGTGATACCCCCTGCAGCTGTGTTTGGGAGGGTGTAGGGCCCACATAAAAAATCACAAAAATGTAATGAAAGTGGGACTTCAAAGTTTAGCTGGTGTATATTATACTCAAGAAATTTCAAAGCTTAAAACTAAACACAAAATTCACAACAATTCTTGGAAATTTTTTTTCTGCATGAAAGTCAATTTTGACTTTTGAGATAAACTTGAAATGTTGACTAATGTGAACTTTAAAAGCTCCTAATTGACTGAGATTGAAGTAATAAGCTATATTATGACTGACACAAGCTACTTAAACAACTTATGAAGACATTTGATAAGATTAAGAACTTAAAACTCCAACAGTGCATTAACAAATTGAGCCTCAATGGGATTTTGACTTTTTAAAGAAAGATTACTGGTTTGTATAACTTTGATGAACTATAAGAACCTAAAGTGACTTGTTACAATAGAGAACAACAACAAGAACAACCTGGATCCTAATTGACTCAGAAAATCCAAACACTACCTTATTTGTTGTCTGTTTTCATATAACACTACAACCATGGATCTTAATATGCATTCTACTGATTTTATTATTGAAACAGTTCACATTATTACTAATAAAGTTAATTGAGCTTAAAGAAACCACTAATAACAACAAAAGCATAGAAACACATATTATACTACTTATGACAGTTAGAATGAAAACCAAAACAACAAAAGATTTTAATGAACAACTTCAACTTATTAAGCTACAAATAAGCTAAATAATACTAACTAAGCATAAGAAAGACATAGATAAGCAGTAAATAACATTGTTACATTAAGATGACAAAAATCAAAATATAAGCTTACAAATGGTTCAAGCTGAGAACATGGAACCAAGGATCAAAACTCATCACCTACACTCTCCATGGAGTTCTAATACCCAATGCAATCCATAACACCACTGCTACAGTCCTCCATCTTCATTCTTATTGTTTTTTTTTTTATTTATTTTCTATTTATTTGATTATTTTTGATATTTTTTTATTATCTAAGTAACCCTTAAACTTAAACTTCTAAAAGCTTATATAAGCTGTGTCAAGAGCTTATATGAGCTTAGGAGTCCAATACAACATGAATACACCATATTAAAGCTATTGAGATTTTGAGAATTAAAATGTGCATAAACTGAATTGTAACAAAGGAACTGAAATTAATGACTGAAAAAGGTCTCAATTACACTGAAATTACTTAAGATAACATTTTAAAGCTAAAAGGTACATTGAAAATGAAAATTACACTATGTCAAAACTAAACTATACTACCTACACTAATAATTTGTCTCTGATCCTTCTCTCTTGATTTATAAGGTTCCACTTGAGTCTCTGAGCAAATCCCACATAGAAAATTGGCCATTGGATCATCTGAATTAATCCCAGCCTTTGATTTTGTCTTTGGCGCCAAAATAATATATACCCAATTGGGGCCTGTTGGAGTGTGATAAGGGATAAAGGGTAGGGTTGCAGGGTAGGGTAGGGGTGGTGGAGGTGATGGGTGAGAGTGGTGGGCAAGTTGGGGTGAAAACCAGGGTGGTTTGGTTGCACTGAGTGAGGGTGGTTTTCTGGAGGGAAAGGTGGGAAAGGGGATTGGTCAAACGGGGTCAAACCCCTGGTATTATTATTAGGGAAACGGGCTTTTGGAAGTTGGGCTTGGCCATTGGGTGGGCTGGATTGGGTGATGGTTGTGTTTTGTTTATTGGATTGGATTTGGATTTATGATATTAAAGAGGTCCGTTTGGTTTGTTTACTAAATAAGCACAAGGACTAATTTTGTAATTTCCTGAAAGTTGAGGGTGGAAAGTGTAAACTTCCCAAAGTTATCAAAAGGGCCTATATTGTCAATTGTGAATAGTACAAGGGTAATATATGTTAAATTCCATTTTTAGAATACCCGAGGACTTGTTTTGCCAACTTTGAAACTTGAGGGGTTAAACTTGTACTTTTTCCAAAACTTTCACCCAGGGACTAAACTTGTCAACTTATGAACTCCAAGGACCAATGTTTACTTTTTCATCCAAAATATTCCACCAGGGACTGAATCTGCCAATATCTGAAGCTCCGGGGACTAAACTTGTAAATTCTCAAAACTTTTTACCCAAGGATCATTTTTGATAACTTTTGACTTTTAAAGGACTTGGGTTGACTTTTCTTTCAAAATAAATGCCTAGGGACTAATTTTGACAAGTTTTGAAAGGTGGGGGACTGAAACTGCCAATTATGCAAACTTTGTTCGTTTTTCATCTGTTTTTACTCATTTTGCATCTGAAACATATAAAACACAATCTTTGGGATATTTTCAGTATTTTGATGCATTATTGAGTGTTTTTAAATGTTTTTGCAGTTCAGATTGACAAAAAATGATGAGTATTTACACACTCATCAGTCATCCCTCACATCTCTCTAATGACTATTGAAGTCATCTCGTATTGTCTAGTTTAGCTCGTCTATCTCTCGTTAGAAGAATTTATTAGGTATAAATTCTTTCCTCATGTCAAAGAGTCTCACTAAGTCAGCAAGACTTGTTCATTAAAAATCAAAAAGGGACAAAATTTGTTCCAGCAGACCACGACACCACTAATTTTAGTGGTACCGTGGTACCGTAGGTATGACATTGTTGTATATCAGTCTCCTTTCCCTCACAATTCACATTTGAACTTTCCCAATTTCCTCCATTGCTGTCAAAGTCAAACCTCACAACCCAAATCTCAATTACACCATCTCAAAATCATATTAGAGGCATTATTCTTCAAGGAAATCAATCATTACCAGTCTCTTATCATCAATTGTAAGTTATTTAATTTTAATCTTTCTTTGATCTTGAGTCTAGGGTTGTTTTTACACAAAGAATTGGAATTGGGGATCTCTTAATAAGTTATTTTAAATTCTCCGAATATAGAATTCAAACATAGAATCCCAGTTAAGAGATTAGATTAGCAAATTACACATAAATCTTCCAAACCTAAAACCCAATTCCATAATTTCCAAAACCTCACAAATCTAGGATCATGAAATATTATTTTTGTGCATTGTTGATTCAAATTCAAAACATTTTCTCATGCTTACATGATCTTATGAATATTAATCGAATTACATAACTAATATGTACTCTTTGAAATATTCAATTGAGCAAAAGCAAAATTAGGAGTGTTGGATAATCTTATTAAGTTAATTTTAGAGTCAAGATTATCGCATCTCCACATAGTTTGCATATAGGCACACACTAGGCACATATCTTCATGATAAACATCCTTGATGATTAAAAACATCTTATCTTTTATAGGTTCCAACCATGTCTCACCTCTATGTTTTTTATCACCTCTCAACCGACAACTACATGCCTGACATCTCTCATGAACCAAAAGCACCCGGAAATCACATCCATCCTTGTATAAATCTTGAAACCCATCGATTTCATGAAGGTCGTGTTGGAACCAAAGTTTTACTATTTTATCAAGTCTCGGTCATTTGTAATAATAGGTTGCTTTAGTTATTATTTTACTTACAATATAGTTTATGTTACAAAGTTTACTAGACTTAAGCTAGGTGATCCATGGGCTTTAAGGCCCATACGATTTCATGAATGGGAGGAGAGGGAGTGTTGCCCTAGCTCCTTCCCTATAAATAGATGGCTTAGGTCTTTGTAATACTTGGTTGGTTATTTGAAACAGTAAGGAAACTCTTGCAATTCATATTCTCTAAATTTCTCATAATCATCCCACTCTCATTCTCATCTCATTTCTATCATTATTGTGCTTGTGTTTACTAAATGGTGACCTAACAAGTGGTATCATTCGCCATATGAAGGTGTAGCTTTTGTTTTTTCATTAAGTTTGTTCTTAAACTTGTTTTTCATTCGAATTTTTTAAGAAATTATTGTACTTTCTTGCTTGGTTCTTGATTTTTATCACATATTTGCTTACAAACTTGTGCTACAAATCAACACAAACAAAAAAGTTCACATTTTTCCTTATAAAATTCGACTAAGTTTCTTGTACTATTTTTCGCAATCTTTTATATAATTTGAAAAGTTCTTAAAGTTTTCAACTTTCTTAAAGATCTCTTCATTTTACACCTAAAAGTACAAGAATCTTGAAATAAAAACGAGTTTTAGGATTGCTTTCTTTGAAAAACAAAAACTTACAAGTTATCGAGATCTTCTCCAAGTGCACTACCTCGACTTCGTTTGTGTGGACTCGGTATTTTCTTTCTTGTATAAGAAAGTTAAGTACTTCGACATTTGGGAAAGTTTTCGAAATTGTATAATTTCGAAAATTGTCTTTTTTCTCGTTATCGCAAACGTTATCGCAATTATCGCAAACGTTTTCGAAAACCTGAAAAGTTTCGAAATTCTATTTTTTCGAAAACCTGAAAAGTTTCGAAATCTTATTTTTTCGACAACCTGAAAAGTTTCGAAATCTTAGTTTTTTTCGAAAAATCTACTAAGTTTTCGCAAACCTTGTTTCTCGATAATCTGACAAGTTTCGCAAACCCTATTATCGCAATCACAGGTTTCGCAATCTGAAGTAGTGCTAAGTTTTTCGATACTTGGTTAATTCTACACTTTCTACAAGATCCATTTCTACACAAGTGTTCTAAGATGTCTCAACCACCTAATCACTACTTCCCTCATACTCAGCAACATCAACATCAGCAGTATCAGCAGCATCAACATCAGCAGTATCAGCAACAACAATACCTTCCGCACCAAATGAATCAACAACCTTCTCAAAGACAAACATACAATCTACTACATCATTACCTAATGATGCAACAACATCAGATCATTCCTCAACAACAACCATATCAAGTGCCGCAACAAAACACTCAGTTTTCCTCCAAACAACCTCACTGGTTTGACAGAATGTGTGAAGTTATTACAACTCAACAATCCCGACATGAGGCAGGATCACTTGAAACACCTCCAATGCTAACACCTGGGAACTATGTTCAATGGTCAAGTCGATTCTTACGATTCCTTGAATTAAAGAAACCTCATGGGAAATTCTTAAAGCAAGTGATACTTGAAGGACCATTTGAGTGGCCGACAAGATTTGAAGCTGGTGATCCAACTGCTGATCCTCCACGTCCTCCTGGTGATAGACCTCTTCCAGAATCTGCACTCACTGAAGAACAGAAACTACATCGTGAAGCTGATGAGTATGCAATGGCTTACATACTTCAAGGAATACCTAATCCTATCTATCGAAGTGTCGATGCTCAGAAAACGGCTAAAGCTATGTGGGAACACGTTCATCTCCTTATGGAAGGCACTCAATTGAACAAAGATGACATGGAATCCATGCTATACATGGAATACACTGACATCACAATTGAACCTGGAGAGTCACTTGAATCCTACTATCATCGTTTCACAAATGTGGTTAATGATCTGGAACGTCATAAAATCACAGTACCAAGGATCGCGGTAAACTCCAAGTTTGTTGGTAGTCTTGGCCCTGATTGGCATAAATATGTGACATTTGTTCGTCAAACGAAGAATCTTCATGATGCTCCATATGGCTTGTTGTATGATTTTCTGAAACACCATGAACCTGAAGTGGAAAAAGATAGAGCTCTACGAGGAGGATACACACCAACATCAGCACCAAATTCTTTAGCTCTCGTAGCTCAATCTCCCTATGCTCCACCACCAATGTCAAATCATGCATATGTTCAAGAGCAGAACTACTTCAGTTATCCACAATCTTCCACCTCGAACCAAATGGTCCCTTATGATTCATCTCTACAGAACGATTCTACTCAACTTGTTCTGTTAAACAACAATGATGCTGTGTACTACTCCAACTCCAATGATGATGACAATGATGACTTTAATACGTTGAATCAGGGACTTGCTCTTATTGCTCGTGCTTTCAGCAAATTCTCCAACAAAACAAACAACCGTCAACGTTCATCTTCTAACACAAGGAATCAAGCTGTTGTCAATGATGGAAGAGTGGAAATTCAGAATCGTAACTATGGTCGATCTGGTTCAGGAAGCTCCTCAGGGAATTATGGGAATGATCAGAGGTTTAGTAATAATACGGGGTTCAGGAACAACTCAGGCTCTTCTCAACAAAGGTCTGACTCAGTTGCAACAAGGAACTCCAACTCAGGGAATGCAGTTTGGTGCTACAATTGCAATGAACAAGGTCATATAGCTACAGCATGTCCCAAACCGAGAACTCGGGGTAGTAAGTTTCACAAGCAGGCATTACTCATGGCTCTTCAAGATGAAAAAGATGGACATTTCCCTGAACAGGATAACAACTTCATGGCAAATGTGAACAACGATGATGACATGGAAGATCTGGAAGCCAATGCTGCTGTGATGCTTATGGCCAACATGCAGGAACTTAAGCTCAATGATTCAGGTCTAGTGTATGACACTGACGGCTTGTCTCAGGTACATGACCTCAATGCATGCTTTATTAATGAAATAGTCTCACCTTCTGCTTATGAATCAGATATGGCGCAAGTTGTTCCAGGTAATTCATCTTCATCGTCTCAAACAGATGAACAAATAAGCACAGTTGTCATTTTTGATGATGACACAGTTGTCTCATTTGATGATCCTATTGAGAATGATAAACATGATTATTTAGAACAACATGAACCATCATTTGATCCAGACCCCGACCTTATATTGTTATCTAAACAACTGGATGATCAACAATTGCAAATCATCAAATGCAACGAGACAAATAAAGTTTTAAAAGAAAAAAATGCGTCACTTGCAAGAGATATTGAGTGTTATAAAATTCAGCTTTCAAATCAGGAAGACAAGATTAAACATGCAAAAAGTTTTGAAAAAGCTTTTCAAGATTCTTACAACAAAGAACAAGATCTTTAACGTAAAATGCAAGATTTAATTGAGTCAAACGGAAAGTTGATTTCGAAACTTGAAAGTGAGAAGTGTGAATTGAAAATGCAAGTTGAACGTCTTCAAAGAGACCTTTCAAAAACTGAAACAGAATTGTCCAATTGTAAAAAGGAGTTTTGTGAACATAAAACACGAAAAAGGAAGTATATAGATGACTTACTTGGTGATATTGTTGATCTTGAAAAACAACTCAAAGAATTTCGTCACATTGTTTACAAACACGGGAACTCTGTCACAACAATTCAAAAGTTTGCTTTAAAACCGAGACCCGATAAAGGATTTGCACTTTGCGATTTTAAATCAATGTTTCTTCACAAAGCTTTCAAAGAAAATCCTAAGGTTTACAGTATTGATCACATGTTTGATAATACAATTGTGCGTGCTGTTGTTTTTGATACTGAGGAAGAAGAAGAACTTGAAGACGAGAGTCGATCAAAAATGAGTTATGTTCAATATTGGACACCATATGACTATTCAAAAGCTCCACCTCTTTCTAAATCTTTTGTTACTCAAAAGGATTTACCTGAGAAATCATGGTTTATCGAGGAGTCATACGTTTCATCTCATAATGAGGCCCTTGTCCAAACTGTAGCACAAATAAATGGTCCTTTACCATCATCCGGTGAACTTACACCTTTACCAAAAACGTGTCGTGTCTTAAATTATTTCAAAACCTTTATGGAAGACATCGAAATTTTGGAGGAAACAATTGAACGTAATTCTAAAATAAAAATTGAAACTTTTCAATCCGCTTACGAGCGAGAAAAGAGAGATATTTTTCAAAAACAAATGAAGCCAATTGTTCAACACCTCCGTCTATGTGCTACACGTTGGGATCAGGAACTTCAAAAGGAGGTCAAAAATATGATAAACGTTTTCAATGCAACTGAAAATGACATTTTGGTTCAAAAGCAAAGAAATAGAGTTTTAAAAAATGATGCTGATCGACTCTTGGAACAAGTTCTCGATGCTGATATTTTGTCTGTTATCATGAATGATCTCTATAAATCTGGTACTTCTATGCTTATGGATGATCTTTGTGTTGATAATAACTTGTTGAATGAGGAGATTGAGACACTTAAACAGGAAAATGATAAGTTGAGAATTAAAAATGATGATGTGACAAAACAATTTTCAAAAGAAATTTGTCAACTCAATCAAAGGCTTGAATGGTGTCAAGCTAAAAGTCTTGAAAGGGAATTGAAGTTTCAAAGTCAAAATGTTTCAAACTCTTGTCAGATTTGCAAAAACAACGAGTCTTTAAAAGGTCGGTGTCTCCGATACGAGAAAGAAATTGCGGATTTAAAAATTGAAAACGCCGAATGGCAACAAAACCGCGATGACATCAAATATTGCAATGGTTTACTTGAGTCTGAAATTCAGGACAAAAATCACATCATCATTGATTTGAAAGAGAAAGTTAAGCTACTTCAAAAAGGAAAAATGGTTGACACCACGGTTATAGCACCAGGAATGTATCAATTAAACAAAACTGATAAAGGAAAGGTTGTTCAAAACACTAATGTTGATAACTCCACTTCTACAGGACTAGTCTCCACTTCTAGCGTTAGCAGACCCAAGGGAAAAAGTAAAAAGAAGAATAGGATCTTGCAACGTAAGAGAGGACACCTAGAAGCTCAAGAAGTAGAAGACCAACTTAGGAATTTGAATAAAACTCATGTTGCATCAGATTTAGATTCTAATCTGGCAAATTGTAATCAAAATCTAAATGTAACGAATGATGAACCTTTGAATGTTTTGAATATTAATGCATCTTGTGTGTTTTGTCGTAAAAGCGTATCATCTGGTGATCATACACAATGTTTAGCTAATTCTCTTCTCAATCGTCATAAGAAACATATGACACGCATTCCTTTTAGGCCCACTAATGCCTCTAAGTCTAACTTAGGAAAGCCGTCTTCTACGGTTTCTAATGATATCCCAGTTACCCCCATAGGTGCCGAGAACAAATCTAGGACTGAGCCAACTACTAGTGCATTTAACATTAAGAAAGCAAAAACTAGTTGGAACTGGCAACGTTGGTTACAATACAAACCAGATTTTAAATGGATTCCTAAATTGTTAACTACATGTGTTACTAACCAACATGAACCCGCATTGTCTTTGGGTTCCACCCTTACTTCTGTTCCATCCGTGTCTTCTTCTTGTGATACAGGTGGTATAGATTGTTCTCTGGATTGTTGATAGCGGATGCACCCGACATATGACAGGCAATCTTAAACTGTTGAAAAACTTTGTCTCAAAGTTCATTGGCACTGTCAGATTCGGGAATGATCATTACGCACTTATCATGGGATATGGTGACTTTATCAGCGGGAACATTGAAATCAGTCGTGTTTACTATGTGGAAGGCCTTGGACACAACCTTTTCTCTGTTGGTCAATTCTGTGATGGGGATCTAGAAGTTGCATTTCGTGAGAAAACTTGCTTTGTTCGTGACTTACAAGGAAACGATCTCATGTCTGGCTCACGTGGCTCCAATCTTTATACAATATCAATGTCAGATATGATTGCAACATCTCCGATATGTCTTCTCTCCAAAGCTGAATCGACTAAATCTTGGTTATGGCACAAACGTCTTTCACACTTGAATTTCAGAACTATGACTGACCTTGCTCGTTATAAACTTGTCGATGGATTTCCAAGATTCCGTTTTACCAAAGATCACTTATGTCCAGCCTGTGAATAAGGAAAAAGTACTCGTGCTCATTTTCCGTCTAAACCTGAGCAAAGTACGAATCATGTTTTACAACTGCTTCATATGGATTTATGTGGACCGATGCGTGTTCAAAGTATCAACGGTAAACGCTACATACTCGTAATTGTAGATGACTTCTCCAGATGGACTTGGGTTTATTTCTTACGAAGTAAAGATCAGGCTCCTTCAATGATCATCACCTTTCTCACTAAAATTCAAGTTCAGTTACGCAACACGGTACGAATAGTCAGAACTGATAATGGAACTGAATTCAAGAATCAGACACTTCGGTCTTATTATGAGAAAGTGGGAATTGAACATCAAACATCTATTCCTAGAAGCCCAGAACAGAATGGAGTTGTTGAAAGACGCAACAGGACGTTAGTGGAAGCTGCTAGAACTATGTTGATTAATGCTCAATTACCAGATTACTTGCGGGCAGAAGCTGTTTCAACCGCATGTTATACTCAAAACCGTTGCATGATCACAAAACGCCATCGCAAAACACCATATCAAATTGTTCATAAAAGGAAACCGAACATCGATTACTTTCATGTATTTGGAGCACTTTGTTATCCGAAAAATGATCGTGATGATTTAGGTAAACTTAAAGCAAAGGCTGACATTGGAGTGTTCGTTGGATACTGTGAAAACTCCAAAGGTTTTCGGATATGGAATCGTCGTACAAGAGAAATTCAAGAAACCATTCACGCCAATTTTGATGAACTCACACAGATGGCTTCTGAGCAACACAGCTTAGGACCCGAATTCAACCGTCTCAACTCTCCGGAATCTTCGGCTGAACCATTGCCACTTAACCGCAAAGAATTAGAAACCTTGTTTGCTCCACTATTTGATGACACAATTGTATACCGTCCTACTGAGGTCTCACCCAATTCCGCTGCTCAACCTGATAACATTCCAGTACCAGACTCACCTCAACAAACTTCTACAAGTGTTGAGAGAGACGGTCCTCCAATTGTATCACCATCTACAGCCGAACAAACTGGTTCTAACTCCCGCCATCCAGCTGAAGATCCCACACCACAATCAGTTCCACAACCCGCAGAGCAAGATCCTGATGCGTTCTTTAATCCGTTTGCACCGGCTCCTATTTTTCCTGATATAGCTGAGTCGTCAACCCGCAATTTGGATCCTGCTAACATGCGAGATACCTATCAACTACACCCTTCCACACACAAATGGACTAGAGACCATCCACTAGTTCATATTATTGGCCATCCAGATGCACCTGTTATGACAAGACAACGACTTCACACAGATGGAGAAACTTGTATCTATGCACTCACAGTTTTTCACGAAGAACCGAAGAACATTAAAGATGCAATGACTTATGACAACTGGATTGAATCTATGCAAGAGGAATTTCAGCAATTCATAAGACTTGAAGTCTGGGAATTAGTTGAAAGACCTGACGGAGTCTTTGTCATTGGGTTAAAATGGATTTGGAAGAATAAGCTTGATGCTGAAGGAACTGTCATACGCAACAAATCACGTCTGGTAGCGAAAGGATACTCCCAACTGGAAGGACTCGATTTTGCTGAATCCTTTGCACTAGTGGCTAGACATGAAGCTGTTCGGATCTTTTTGGCTTATGCTGCACACAGGAATATGGTGGTTTACCAAATGGATGTGAAAACAGCATTTCTTAATGGAGAACTCCGTGAAGAAGTTTATGTCAGTCAACCTGAAGGCTTCGTTGATCCTGAGCGTCCTAATCACGTTTATCGACTCAAAAAGGCACTCTACGGACTCAAGCAAGCCCCACGGGCGTGGTATGACAAACTGTCCACTTTCTTGCTGGCCAATAAATTTTCTAAAGGATCGGTGGATCCAACACTGTTTACAAAAACCTACGGGGTGGACTTACTTGTTGTTCAAATATATGTCGATGACATCATTTTTGCCTCAACAAAACGAAGTTACTCTAATGATTTTGCAAAATTAATGA
This sequence comes from Artemisia argyi, assembly GCA_030686995.1. Classification (NCBI taxonomy): domain Eukaryota; kingdom Viridiplantae; phylum Streptophyta; class Magnoliopsida; order Asterales; family Asteraceae; genus Artemisia; species Artemisia argyi. The sequence goes on from CM060692.1 coordinate 65,726,225, forward strand.
AATATAATTTTGAAATGTCCATGATGGGTGAACTTTCGTTCTTTCTAGGATTACAAGTTCATCAATCACCCCGTGGAATTTTTATAAATCAGTCCAAATATGCTCTTGAAATTTTAAAGAAACATGGAATGATGACCAGTGATACTTATAATACACCGATGGGCTATACCACAAAACTAGATGCTGATTTACATGGGACTCCTGTTGACCCTACCAAATACCGAAGTATGATTGGGTCCCTCATGTATCTCACAGCTAGTAGACCTGATATAGTATTTGCTGTCTACATGTGCTCTCGCTATCAGTCTAAACCAACTGAAAAACACCTCAGTGAGGTCAACAGAATCCTTCGATACATAAAGGGAACCATTAACTTGGGAATCTGGTATCCGAAGGATTCTGGTTTTGAACTAATTGCTTTTTCAGATGCTGATCATGCATGATGTTTAGACACACGCAAAAGTACATCTGGTGGATTACAATTTCTCGGAGACAAACTTGTGTCATGGCAATCAAAGAAGCAGGACTGTACATCACTGTCGTCAACAGAATCTGAATATGTAGCCATGTCTGCCTGTTGTGCTCAAGTCATCTGGATGAGATCACAACTTAAGGATTATGGCTACCTATTCAACAAGATTCCAATCTACTGTGATTCCAAAAGTGCAATTGCAATCTCCTGCAACACAGTACATCATTGCAAATCCAAACACATTGATTTCCGATATCATTTCATCAAAGAGCATGTGGAAAAGGGTACAGTTGAACTTTATTTTGTTGGGACTGAGTACCAATTGGCGGACTTACTTACCAAATCTTTAGCACCATCAAGGTTTGCGAGTCTAGTTCACCAAATTGGTATGAGATGTTTGACTCCAGAGGATCTGGAAAAGTTTTCAAAATACAACTGATCGTCAAACATCATAACTATCTTTGTATAATATTTTTTTCTTAACTATAAACCAATCAAAACACAAAAAGATTTTTCATATTTTTTTACTTAAAAAAAAAAAAAAAAAATGCAAGTATATCGCTTCACTTCAACACTTTGTTCTTATTTTACAAGTGTTGAGGGGGAGTCACGCTTAAATCTTTTACCAATTTTAATTGGTATACTTGCATGTTTCTCGTATTTTACGGTTCTTTGGAGTGTGTGGAAATTCTTTTACATTCCTTTGTCTCATCCTTTAGTAAGGACTTCATAAGTTAGGATTAACGGATGTATATCTCGATGTTACACAAGTTTGACATAACTTTAGGACTCTAGTAGAGATATCTAAATGTTAAGGGACCTAAAGTGACTAAAACCTAAAATTTCAAAAAAAAACTAATAAAACAAACAAACCGGATAACACAAACCCCACAAACTTTAAACCTCTTAAACCCTTTTATCAAAACCGACGGCCCTCATTCATTCGAGTCATCCAAGAACTTGATCATAAAATTGTAAGTTCCTATGTAATCACTAGGGCATAACATACATAGGATCTTGGTTAATTGGAAAATCAACGGCTCGATCTCCTGTTATCATGATTTCGAGAACTAGGGTTAAGATTTTCGAAAATCGCTCTTAACATGTTTAGGTGTTTAATTCTTGATAGGGTTTTGTTACAAAGCATGTTCCTAACATATCCTCATCATTTATACATACATTCCATCATATTTGCTTCGATCTAGAAATCTAGGGGTTAGGTCGATTTGGGTTTGTGAGATTCTGTGATTATTTGTTGTGTTTCTGTGGTAGGATATGTTTCTATGGTCTCTTATATGCATGTTAGATTTAGTTTAGTTGACATACACCATGGATGCTTAGTTCTCGATAGACATGTATGCCTTGTTCTTTGATTATTTACATCTATCTGAGTCCAAAGGTGTTGAATGCTATCATAATGTGCTTGCTACATATGTTTGTGATATGGTAGTACCATTGATTCTCATTAGGCTCAAATTTGTTAAGTTATCGAAATACTTGTTCTTGATTTTTTATCGAGATCTTGGTTATCAAGCATGTTGGTTATATCTGATTGGTATGTGTCAATCTTTATGACAGGTCTATATCATTGGAATCTATTATCGCAAAAGAAACGTACGTTAAACTTCAAATTCGAAAGATTCTTGTATAAGAATGTTTTCGAGAAAATCATATTTTCGCAATCTATGAAACTTATCGAGAAACTCATGGTTCTCGATAATTTTTTGTTCAAACTCAGTATTTTTCGAAATTACTCTTTTGAACAATAAATTTTGAAATCACTAGGTTCTCGATAAAGTTTTATCGGAATTGATGTTTTTTCGAAAATTTTCTCGATAATACATTTTTTCTCGATAACGTTTTATCGGAATGGATGTTTTTCGAAAATTTTTCTCGATAATTCATTTTTCTCGATAAAGTTGACAGACAAGGATTTTTCTCGATAATTCATTTTCTCGATAAAAGGATTTGTAACATTTTTTTCGAAATCTTCTTTCTACACAAGTTTGCGATAAATGGGTTTTTGTATAATTTTTCGAAATCTTGCTTAGGCCTTGTCATAGACATGTTACCTTGTTGTGATCCATTGTTGTTATGTAATGTGAAGTAACTATGAATTGTGTATTTCAATTGTGTCTATTTGCAAGACATTGCATTGTATAATTGATTTCGTGATTCTTAATGATCAATGATTTCTCATGTATGCTTGTTACATTATGAAACATTCGTGCTTAATTGTCTTAAGTAGTAATCTATAACCAAACTCACATCTGTGCTAACACGTAACAAATTTGGATGTTTGGTTTATGGTGATATTTTTCAGATTAACATGGCTGAACCCAATGAGAACGTCACTGAACAAAGTCTTCCACTGCTTACCATAGATGACATCACTCCCGAAAACTACAACGTCACGATTGGCGACAACAATCCACGAGTTGATTTCGACAAGTTGAGTATTAAAGAGAACTCGTGCAAGATTGTCAAGGATATTCTACTTGCACATCCATGCAAACCTATGCTCACCTGTTCTACCTCAGTTCCTCTGTTCTACCTTCATCAGTTCTGGCTTATGGCTCAGGCTAACTTGGATGATGAATCTTTCACTGTTACATTGGATAGCCAAGAATACACTGTAGATCATGACGTTCTTCGAACAGCCCTTCTCATGCCACAAACTGACAGCGAATTTGCTCCTATACTACCTGAGCTGGATCTTCTTGACTTCTTCATTGAATTAGGATATGAGGTTGATGATGATGTACCGCTAGTCAAGCTTTCCCGATTTAATGCCAAGAATATTCCTCAGCCTTGGAGAACATTCTGTCTGTTGGTGGTAAGATCTATATCAGGAAGGAAAAGTGGTCATGAACATCCAAGGCTCGAACATCTAGTATGTGCTTCAGACTCTCACAACGAGTCATCGTCCGAATCATCACCCGAGCACTCATCTCCCACACCTTCTGAAACCGCATCTAAACAGCATTCAATCAATGAACCAAAACAACCAGTTGATCTTCAGGAGCAAGTCAACAAACTCACCAACATAGTTAACGGTCTTACCAGACAAGTTGAGGACTTCCAGGAGTCAACGCAGCTGATCGACAAGTTCTTGAAATCTGATTACGAAGGATTTATCAGAACTGCAACACATGATTTTCTCACTGAAAATCTGGTTGAGATGATCACTCCTGAGGTAGCAAACCTTCTCAAACCAATCAATGACAACTTGGATCACAGAATTAGAAGTGTTACAAGGAAAATGTTGTCTACTACACCCTTCACGCTTCACACCGCAAAATCTTCTACTGTGGCTCCAACCGTCCCAGAATTGTCCTTCAATGACATGCTTGTCAAACTCTTCGACAACATTGCCACCAAAACCACATAGACAGCTGAAGAAAAAGCCCTGTATGATGCTATGGTGGCTTACATGTCAAAAGATTCATGCAAAGATGCTGCTGGAACCCGGAAAAGGACAAGAAAAGATGATGATCCTGACCCAAACTCCAAAGGCAAGAAACCTAAGTCTGGAACAGGTCCCTCATCCTCTCTACAACCACAAAAGGACTCCACTTCTCCTGGAACTCAACAACAACCCTCAACTACTGGTAAAGGTCAAACTGAAGATGAAGAAATTTTCATGGAACACAATGATGACTTCCAAGGTCAACCTGACACTGATTACCGTGCTCCACCTATTCCTGATTCTCATGCTGGACCATCGTCACCATCCAAAGTTAAAGACAAAGATGCTACATCTAAGTCTAAGAAATCCAAGAAGAAAACACGTCATTCATGGCTCGACAATGATGACACTCCTCAGAATGATTGGCTGACGGACATGGTTCAAGCTCAACATCCTCTCGAAGAAGAAGAACCCCTTCCTGGTAACACTCTACAGTTTACCCAAGTCATTATGAAGGATCTTCACATCAACAAACTTACAAAGACGGAACTTAGAAGAATCAATAGGGATGCACAAGAATTCCTCAAGAAAAGATCTGGAAACAAAGTCGAATACGAATATCACATGCAGAATATAGCTAGTGCAATGTCTGCCGACTTTGACTGGTTAAATCCTGAAGTGAATATCGATCTCAGTTCCAAGAATCATGAAAAACCTTACTTCACTGACTGGACCAAACCATTACCTTTGAAAGGATTTCCAGACAAACCCAAGATACCTTACAGCTTCTTCTTCAACAAAGATCTTCGTAACATCCAGCTCACTCAGGAAACATCCAAGAAGAAATATGCTTCCTCACTCACAATCTCAGTACCAGCCGCTAGATACGAAATTCCAGCCATTGAAGAAACCACTCGTATTTTCAGCAACTCCATCGTAGCTTACGACAGAGATGCTCTACACGGAATTCAACATTGGCCTGAACGTCGTCGTCTCGGTTATACAAGCAGATTAGGAGAGACATCATTGGAAAATGTGAAGCAGAAATCAAAGATCATCGCTATCTTGGAGATTCAACAGTCGAAACGGTTTAACTACTTATTCATGGGTGAAATTGTTGTTAAACGACAAGATGAAAAGAAGTACAAGTTCTCCGAAGCAGACTTTCCAAACCTTTATCTCAATGACATAGAAGATATGTATCTTGAAAAGGTTCAGAGTAGAATGCGCGGATTCGATAGAGACGTACAGTACAACTTCATGGCATCACTACTTCTTTACATCCGACGACTGATTGTTCAAGAAAGAGTGGAAGATCTTCAGCTTGGAGTGGAAAGTTACCAACAGAAGATCAATTTGACAAAGCCACAATTCTACTTTGATGGTCTCTATCAAACACCACAGTTTACTCTCATCCAAGAACCGTTTGGTTTCACCTACATCAACAGCAAAAAGCTACAAAGCTTCATGAGGTTCGATGAGGTACACAAATTCTGTGATGTTACACTCAAATCTGTTCGTGATGGGCTTGTCAAAAGGTTGAACGATGATCGCCGTAAGATAGCAAAGGGGGAACAACCTCGATGGAAATCCAGCTCCAGAAGACAAGTTCGTAACTTTGTCTTAAAGATTGAAGAAAGGTTATTTCGACGGGAACAAATCAGACGTCTGGAAAGCTATATCGGTGTCAGACCTTCGTTTCCTATCAGACTCTTCGAAAGACCAGAACCTAAGTTCACTAACTTCGATGCTCCACTTCCGGACGAAGAATAACTTGGTACATTTGGTTATACTTTTCATTATCAATAGTTTCATTTGATTGAATCATTTTTTATTATGGCTTGTGCACGCATTACAGTGCACAACCCGCACTTGTAAAGAAAGGACCCTGAGGTACGCTTCAGTGCGTCAATCCTCATATAAGGAGCGAAGGCTTCTTACTTTTGAGTAGAATTAATCAAACATTTATGATTTTCATAATTCTGCTCAAAAGGACAAGTATTTCACCTCAATAAGACCTAATCACTTGTTGAGGGGGAGCACTTGTCAAAACAAAACACTTTGCTCAACATCAAAAGTTCTTTGTGAATCTCCCCGTAAGACTCAAAAGGCATATTTTAATCTAAAATTTTGTCAAAAACATCATTTTATATGCTATTTTTGAGGGGGAGAAAATGAAAAAATGATTAAAATATATGAAGTTAAAGCTGAAAGTTGTATCTTGTGCGAGCTAGACTCAGATTCACCCAGGAATTGACGAGACAATTAAAGTCTGTAATATCGAAAGGACTTATCCTCGACGGGTAATAACATCAAGTTAGTTACTAGAGCTAGTTGTCACCTAAAAGCTGACAATGCATCTCTTTAACTAACCACGTAAGCGTGTCTCGAAAAGGATATGTCCTAGTAGAAATGTACCGTCTCGAGAAACTTTCTGTGAACTTGATCAGACCGGGTAATAACTTCAAGCTAGTTTAACTAGTGATGTAAGCGTGTCTCGAATCGGTCTTGTTCACTGAAAGTGGATCAATTCAAAAGTACTTGCTCCTCCCGCATGTGCAAATTTATTAAAAACTTATGAGCACATGTGCAGGGGGAGCCCTTCAAAAGTGTACACAAAACTCTCAATGTGTTAACCAAAATATTTGATTATCACAAACACGTTGAGAGATTTTCAATCAAAGGTTTCTTGGCTACTGTCGGAGTTATAAGGTGATTAAGATAGGAATATCCGTCCTATGATCCGCTAGAGCCGGAGGGATCTACCCAAGGACATCTCCCATAGTTAGAATTAGAAGTCCTTAGGTATGATACGAAAAAAGGAGAAATGAATGAAAGGGAAAGAAGGAGTTGAAGAATTAAAAAGAAAAGTAAAGTAAAGGGTGAAAAGAAATAGCCCTCCATATGTTCAACCTTAAGGCAGACACCGGGTTCAATACGTATGCTACTGGTTGTTGCAAAAGACAACACCGGTATTGAAGACAAAGTCGTCATGGACCCAGTGACGCAATGCACTAAACCTTCTTAACCACTCAAATTCTCTTAAAAGGATTTGTTTCATTCTCACGGGGAACCCGCGTAACCTATCGACCTATCTCTTAGAGACGGTTGATATTGAAGCAGGAGACACCTCCCCAGTCTCCGCATAAGAAACCTAGGTGTGCACTTATAGAGTCTAGAGCCTAGAGACACATCAAAGATCTCTTAGGAACACTTAGTACTTCTACAACTGGTGTTCTACATCAATGGGCATCAGTTGTAAACTATCGAGTCCTTCGCAGATCTTAGCAATCTGCCGAGAACGTTTATGAGAAGATTACTTATGTATTCCTCAATGATTGAACGGAAATCCTGCCAGGGTCAACATCAAACAGCCCTGACAGCAGGTCACTTCGGTAACCTCTCAAGGGTTACGCTTAGTGTTTGCGGTGGTTCCATTACGGTCTACAGTCGTGGAGTGATCCCCAGCGACTCACCCAGTCATTGAGCTACCTAGTAGGTCTCGTAAGCTCCTTCGGGAGTATCTGATATGGGAACGGCCTGGATAAGGATTAGAAGGAGTCTTTACAATATGCTGTTGATGAGCTCTAATTCCTTATCCGTAAGTACCGGTTGTTTTATTGCTAACTGTTTACTTGCAGGTATCTCACTTCCATGATCGTAGATTCCAACATGCTCATACATACATCTTGAAGTCAAGGAAAGCTTCCCCAAAGATCTTAGCAACACAAAGTTCAAAAGAAAGATTCAACGCCAATAAGATGAATCTACAAAGTATAAAGACAAAGATCTCAATGCATGTAAAGGAACTTCTTGTACGTGAAAGTCTAAGTCCAAAGATGTATGAGTATGTTGGAATGGCGGACAACCACCACAGACGCAGGAGTGACTAACGGCAAATTACTTCATAACATAATCACTACAACTTCATCAAAGAACAAAGACAAAGAGCAAAGTATATCCATCATTATTCTAATCATTTCTGAAGACGTCTAAAGCTATGAAAGTCAATGATTAAGACGAAGACGTCAAGCAACCATGATGACCGACCCTTAGGGGGAGATTGTTGGAACCAAAGTTTTACTATTTTATCAAGTCTCGGTCATTTGTAATAATAGGTTGCTTTAGTTATTATTTTACTTACAATATAGTTTATGTTACAAAGTTTACTAGACTTAAGCTAGGTGATCCATGGGCTTTAAGGCCCATACGATTTCATGAATGGGAGGAGAGGGAGTGTTTCCCTAGCTCCTTCCCTATAAATAGATGGCTTAGGTCTTTGTAATACTTGGTTGGTTATTTGAAACATTAAGGAAACTCTTGAAATTCATATTCTCTAAATTTCTCATAATCATCCCACTCTCATTCTCATCTCATTTCTATCATTATTGTGCTTGTGTTTACTAAATGGTGACCTAACAGGTCGTGTCGTTGATCCCTCTCTAATCTATGATAGAGATATCAACATGTCATTTAGGGCTATAGGTCTCGATTGTCTGCTACACATTAACGATCACATTTGTCCTCGTTCTGTGGTGGAATTCTTTCGACAAGTTGAACTCGTACGTAACGAGGATCAATCTTTATCACTTTGGTTTTAGATTTGCAACTTTAAGTTTGTCCTTACTCTTGAGCAATTTGCTCATATTCTTTGAATTCCCAATCATGGGCAATGTGCCTACACCAAAGATTGGTGTCTTGAGTCACTCTTCAACTATAGAGAAGAGGATAGTCCTTATTGATCATATATACCCACTCCAAGCGAACTCACTAAACTCCTTCGTACTAACAAGTACATTCCGTTTCTCGATCAAGCAAAAATTCGTTTGGCAGAGATTCGTCAAGAATTGATCTCTCGAGCAATCATCCTTAAGGAAAACGTTCTTAGTCTACAAGGTGTCCGTGAGCAACTTCCCGCTTGTTGTGCTCATATGTTGTTTTGTGTCCTCACTCATCAACCATACAACCTTGCCTACTTCTTCGCAAAGCGAATTGTACATCTCAAAGGTAACAAAACTAAGTTAATACCTTATGGGATGTTCCTAACTCGTCTTTATCACTTCATCATGAACTTCCACCCATACCTTCGAGGTCCACAATACTCACTTGTCAAACCTGTCATGGAACCCATTAATGAGTTTCATATCTCTTCTATTTTCATTTCTGCCTCCTCTGTCGACTACGACATCTATGACGACCCTACGAATGTGGGAGTGGTGCGAGCTCAACTCGAGAATGTGATGGAACCTAATGAAGTTGAAATTATCCTTAGTGACTTGAGGCACTATCATTTCCTGCAAATAGTCCACCTAGGAAACTCCCTCTAGCTCCTAAAACATAGGTATCACAGAAAAGTTTCATTCTTCCCAGGACACGGCACCACTAAACATGCCATGATATCGTTAAATTTAGTGGTACCGTATGCTATTTAGTGGTACCGTCCCATGCTAAGACGAAATTTACTGTTTCCTCTAAAATTCTGTATCCCTATCCTCCAAAACTGCAAAATTTTACACACTCTCATGTACCTTAAGAGTCCTCTAGACCCTCATAGGACATCCTGTCACCTTTAATTCAAACTACACTACTCTTGCTTATATAAGGCTTCACTCTTGCAAGCATTTCTTGCAACTCATCATCATCCTTACACCCTTCAATCACCATGGCTTCCACACAAGGATCCACATCTCACATCTCCAAGAAACCTAGAATCACCATTAGGCCCTTGTCCAAACCTCTCTTTGTTGATCTCACCAAAGATGATGAAGTCACAACACCACCTTCCCAAAGCAATCAAAACTCATCACCTCCACCTAATGCTCCTTCCAAATCATAATCTACTAGGGCATCTTCATCATCCTCCTCTTTCAACACCATGCCATCATCCATGGACTACACACTCTCACCTATCACACCATTGGACTATGCTATGCCTACTCCATCACCAACATACTCACCACCACCTCCATCACCAATCATGGGCCCTCCTATTCAACTTAATCCGGTTGATATACATAGTGCTAATTGCCTATGTTGTATTCACAACCGTAACCTCATTTCCTCTTTAAGAGATGAACTCTACTAAATGTTCTCTTATGTGGAACAACTCTTGACACCACCACAACCACCAATCATGTCACCATCACCATCTTTTAGCCCATTCAACTAAACATGCTTATGTTTAGTTATCATGAATAACTCTTAGGATTTCATCTTGGACTTGAAGCAAATCTTAGGACCCCTCAAGTCACTAAAGATTAATATGTGCTTCTTGTAGTTATAGCTTTTTTTTATGTCTTTAATGTACTCACACTTTATGTGTGGATTTCCTTTCAATGCATGGGCTTATTATCTTATCTTAGTTGTTCATTCATTGTTCGATATTTGTCTTAGTTGCTACGTGTTAGATATGTTTCTCGTGCCATCTAACTTTGTTTTGTAGCAAGAACCATTGCTCGATTCCTTGGTATGCTCCAAATGAGGGGGATACATCAAGGGGGAGCCTTCGTAGTCTTTTTGCTTCGACAAAAAGGGGGAGAAGTGGATATAAACTCACACTAAAAACTTGTCGAAACTAGTTTTTCACATAAAATGAGTTTATGTTTTGTCATCATAAAAAATGGGGAGATTGTTGATGCAAATAATGTCTAAAAATGTTATTCTCATCTTTCAATATAACTATGTTTTGATGATAACAAAATGTCAAAACATCTTACGTCAAAATTAACGTAAACAAGTTTTTAGTCGAAATATCCAATTTCTACGTCAATCATTCTAGGTATGAACAAACAAATTAACAACTTGACAAATGATCAAAGAAGTGAATTTGTGTTTTGAACTTCAAATTTTTAGATTGACAAAACTTTCTTTTCAAAAATACATTTTACAAATTATTTTTGAATTATTAAGAAATGTTTTATTTAGGAAAATCATTTCAAAAATTGTTCCTAACAGCTATATTTTACCCAAACCAGCTCCAAACTCTCCAAATAAACTTTCACCACTAAATACAAAAATTGGAGCATTTTTGTCTGGCACGGTACCACTAAATTTAGTGGTACTGTGTGACAATTAGTGGTGCCGTCCCCTTTAAAACAGTCAAATTTCCAGATTCTATAAATACCACTTCATTTCCCAGGTTTTGGCTATCCTTTCACACACATAACTTTCTGGTTTCCATCCTCCTTTTCTTTCTACACTCCTTTGATCATTAGTTAGTTTTCTTTTGTTTAAAGAGTGATTCTTTCATCCAATCAAGAATAATCTACATACCTCTACTAGTCAAGAGTGATTCTTTCATCCAACCAAGAATCATCTACATACCTCTGCTAGTCAAGAGAAGAACACAAAGTATCAAGAAGATACAAAGTGTTGGTGTCATATAGTAGTGCACTTGCATTACTAGTTGTCTACTTGATTGTATCTTGATATACATCAAGTGTTTTAGTATCTCTTAGTTGTTGTGTTGATCATTGTGATCTTGTTGAGATCTTGAGGATCTCTTGAGTGTTGTGTGATTTAATATTGATCAAGTGGATCAAGAGTAGATTGTGTGGATCTTGTGAGGATCGTGAATATTGTGTGAGGATCGTGTGGAGCATGTGAAAATTTAGGATCGTGTGGATCGTGGTAGATTGGTACTAGTTAAGATTAGTACTCGACATTTAGCTTAGTGTTGGAAAATAATGTAAGCGACGTTGTACGGTTTTCTCCGCTTGAAGGGAGCTTTGTTGACATAGTGCTTAAAACTCTCGAGTGTGGTACTTGGGGAGTGGAGTAGGGTGAAGAAGAGCTTCGTGACCGAACCACTATGAATCTCGTTGTCTCGGTTTGATCTTTCCATCTCTTTTCTTTACATATTTATTATTTGATTGTGTTAGCATAGTATTGTGTTCATATTGGTGTTGGTTGATTTCATCCACACTCGAATCTAAGTCTTGCACAAAAAAAATTTTAAACTAAAGAAAACAAGTCGGTATTCAACCCCCCCCCCCCCTCTCCTAGTTTCCCAAAGTTTTCGTCCGTTTTCATACGTTTTCGTTCGTTTTAATACGTTTTCATCCATTTTCTTTCATTTTCGTCCAGTTTCATATGTGTTTGTCCGTTTTCATACGTGCTTTTACGTTTTCACACGTTTTTGTCCATTTTCATACATATTCGTCCATTTTCTTGCGTTCTCGTCCGTTTTCTTACGTTTTTGTTCGTTTTCATACGTTTTCGTCCATTTTCATCCGTTTTCTTTCGTTTTCGTCCATTTTCCATACATTTTCGTCCTTTTTCATATGTGTTTTTACGCTTTCATACATTTTCATCCGTTTTTATTCATTTTCGTCCATTTTTAAATGTTTTTGGCCGTTTTTAGATATTTTCATATGTTTCTGAATATCATAAGAGATATTTTGTGATATTCAGAATATCAGAAGTGATATTCCATGATATTCTGAATATCACAAGTGATTTTTCAAATATCACATGTGATATTCTTTGATTTTCTGAATATCACAAGTGATATTCTTAGTACCACAAATGATATTCTGATATCATAAGTGATATTCTGTGATATTCTGAATATCACAAGTGATTTTCAACAAATGTTTTGTAACATGAAAATCACAAGTGATATTCAGAAAACCACAAGTAATAGATATTCAGAAATCACAAGTGATACTCTGAATATCAATTGATATTTAAAAATGTATGGAAAACGTAAGAAAATGGATGAAAACATAAGACACAAGTGATATTCGTCTTTTTTCGTCCGTTTTCATATGTTTTCGTTCCTTTTAATACGTTTTCATCCATTTTCTTACGTTTTCATCCATTTTTCATACGTTTTCGTCCATTTTCAGACGTGCTTTTACGCTTTCATACGTTTTTGTCCGTTTTCATACATATTCGTCCGTTTTCTTACGTTTTCATCCGTTTTCTTACGCTTTCGTCCATTTTCATACGTTTTCGTCCGTTTTCTTACATTTTCGTTCATTTTCATACGTTTTATCTGTTTTCTTTCGTTTTCGTCCATTTTTCATACATTTTCGTCCTTTTTCATATGTGTTTTTACGTTTTCATCCGTTTTCATTCATTTTCGTCCGTTTTTAAATTATTGTGGCCGTTTTCAGACATTTATATATGTTTCTGAATATCATAAGAGATATTCTATGATATTCAGAATATCACAAGTGATATTCCGTGATATTCTGAATATCACAAGTGATATTCCATGATATTCTGAATATCACAAGTGATTTTTTGAATATCACATGTGATATTCTTTTCAGAATATTACAAGTGATTTTCTAAATATCCCAAGCGATATTTTTCATTCGTTTTCATCCATTTTTAGATGTGTTTTTACGCTTTCATACGCTTTTGTCTATTTCATACATATTTATCCGTTTTCATGCGTTTCCGTTCGTTTTCATTTGTTTTCGTCCATTTTCATCCATTTTCTTTCGTTTTCGTCCTATTTTTCATATATTTTCTTCCTTTTTCATATGTGTTTTCATGCTTTCATACGTTTACGTCTGTTTTCATAAATATTCTTCCGTTTTCTTACATTTCCGTCGTTTTCATTCGTTTTTCAATTTTTTTGCCATTCTCAGATGTTTTCATACGTTTCAGAATATCACAAGTGATATTCTATGATATTCAGAATATCACCCCAGTGATATTCTGAATATCACAAGGGATATTCGGAATATCACAAGTAATTTTGTGAATATCACATGTGATATTTTGTGATTTTCTGTCACAAGTGATATTCTTAGTACCACAAATAATATTCTGAATATCATAAGTGATATTCTGTGATATTCAAAAAATAACAAGTGATAAATATTCAAAAAATCACAAGTGATATTCAGAATATTACCAGTGATATTCAGAAAATCACAAGTGATATTTTGAATATCAATTGTGATATTCAGAAATGTATGAAACCGGACGAAAACGTAAGAAAATGGATTATTACGTATGAAAACGGACGAAAACATAAGAAAATCACAAGTGATGTTCAGAAAATCACAAATGATGTTCTGAATTTCACTTGTCATATTCAGAAACATAAGAAAACGGACAAAAACGTAAGAAAACGGACGAACATGTATGAAAACTTGGATGATTAACTGAATATCCCTTGTGATATTTAGAATATCACTTGGGTGATATTCTGAATATAACAGAATATCACTTGTGATATTTTGAAATGTATGAATGTCTGAGAATGGCCAAAAACATTGAAAAACGGACGAAAACGAATGAAAACGACAAAAATGTAACGGAATAATATGTTTGAAAACAGACGAAAACGTATGAAAGCTTAAAAACACTGATGAGGCGAAAAATGATCCATTTTTAGGGGGTCATTTAAACCCGAATTGGAATTTATTTAATCAAATATTGCCCTAAATCGTTCCTTTTGTGATTTTAGGTACTTTTGGAGTGAATTATGGAAAAGGAAGCATTTTGGACGTTTTTGGAGCATAAAAGTGAAGAAAATGGCGAAGTCTTAATTTTCCTTGCTGGGAACAGTACCTGACGGCGTCAAGAGCCTTTTTATGACGGCGTCAAGAGTAAAAGAGGTGACGGCCCAGTGAAAACGTGACGGCGTCAAAGCATGGCCGTCAAGAGTAAAAGTGGTGACGGCCAAGAACAACCTTACACATGACGGCGTCAGATCTAGATCTAGGCAGTCCGAGAATATTATGGGCGGCGGGTTGACGGCATCAGAACTTTCTTCTTGATGCCGTCACCTTAGGAAATCTATATATACTCTTTGTTATTTTCATTCTAAGGAGAGAAGAATTTTAGGGTCGAATTGAATAAACCCTAACACGACTTTTACAGTATTTTCAAGGGTTTTCACCCCTTGAAACCCTTCATGTTCAATTAAGATAAGTATCCTTTCAATTCATTCAATATGTCTATGTGTTGTTTGAATATATCTTACGCTTGTCTTGATTTTAACATGCTAGGCTAGATCTTTTGTGTGTTTGCTTAGATGTAATGAAACCTAGATGTTGATTATAGGTTGATTGCTTGTTTATAGTTGTAATGGATGAGTGATTTCGATGTTAGGCTTAAGAAAACTGGCAGATCTCCATTGTGTAACTTGCTTGAACGTCTTAAGAAACATGAACCAATGCGTACTAGGTTTTTATGGTTGTATTTAATGCATGAGCGAATTCTAGTGATCCAATGTTTGGAGCTTCTTGCAGGCTTGACATAGGAGTGAATTAGGAGCTTATAGAGTTGGGGAAGTACGTACGCCACCCCACGATTGGTATTAAGGAATATAACCCGTCATCCACGCAACTGTAACAAACAATTAACCTGTAAAAGATATCTAGGGAGTAGTGAAATCTAAGTAAACACAATTCTCCCATCTATTGTTCACACCACATTAGTTTAATTAGCTTTATTTACATTTCTGTTATTTTATTTTGATTGCATCTTAGTTATTGGGTTAGTTGACTAGCAACTAATTCCGCCCACTCTTCCAAAACCCGAGATTTTTACTTGCTTTTATAAAAATATAAAAATACGAAAAGAATCGTCCCTCAACTCTAGACCTAGTTTTTAGGCTTTCTAATCCTAGCGACACTATTCCTGAGTTGAACGATCAATCCCCTGATACTTGTCACTGTACTATACTACAACGATCAGGTACACTGCCTGGTGGGGGTTGTAAGCTTCTCGAGATCCCTTGAGAGGTAAAGCCTGGTGCAATTCCCACGCATCAAACACGTATGAAAAAGGAAGAAAAGGTATGAAAAATAGGACAAAAACGAAAGAAAACGGATGAAAATGGCGAAAACGAATGAAAATGAATGAAAATGCAAGAAAACGGATGAAACCGCAAGAAAACGGATGAATATCTACGAAACGGATAAAAACGTATGAAAGCGTAAAAACACGTCTAAAAACAGATGAAAACGTATGAAAAATGGACGAAAACGAAAGAAAACGGATGAAAACTTATTAAAATTAACGAAAACGTATGAAAACGGACGAAAACGGATGAAAACAAAGAAAAACGGAAGAAAACAAAGGAAAACGTGCGAAAATAGGCAAAAACATAAAAAAACGGACGAAAACGTATGAAAACGAACAAAATGTATGAAAACTGGTGAAAACGGGCGAAAACGGACGAAAACGTATGAAAACGAATAAAATGTATGAAAACTGGCGAAAACGTATGAAAATGGGCAAAAACGGACAAAAACGTATAAAAACGCTTAAAAAAACATATGAAAGCGATAAAAAACGTTAACTAAAAAAAAGTGAATTAAAAAAAAGTGAACTAAAAGAAAAGCGAATTTAAAAATAAAAAAAAATAAAAAAAAAAAGACGGGAATTGAAAGAATAATAAAAAAAAGGAAAAAAAGGGAAAAAAAAACTACGTGAATTGAAAGAACAAAGGAAAAGAAAAAAAAAAGAATTATAAAAAAGACAAAAAGAAAAAGAAAAATGAAAAAAAAAACATGGACTTATGTTTCCCATTTAATCTTAGGTTAATCCTCACCATTAGATCAAACTAGATGGATAGTGGGGATTTGTCCCTTGGAATGCATCAAAATAAGAGTATGCATTTGAATTTTTCCCTCAACTTTAATTATTAAGAGTACAACAAATTAAGAAATGGTAAACTGCAAAAAATGTCCTTTAACTTTGTCAATTTTGCGAAAGTTGTCCTCATACAAGAATTTTAGCAAAAAGTGTCCCTGAGCAGGTTTCCTTAGGCAAAAAGTGTCCTTGAGGCTGACGCTTGTTTGCAAAAATGGTTTTTTTTTCCTAACGATCGTTAGCGAAGCCCGTTAGTCAGTCCTCACGTGCGTTGCACGTGAGGGTATTTTCGTCATTTCACTATTCCCGCCTTTAACACACTTCAGCTACTCGTTTGCACGAAAAGCGACGAGGACATTTTTTGCAAATAACCAAACTAAGTCGTGTTTAACACATTAACATTAACAAAATCACACACACATAAACGTTCTATCTTCTTTCAACCCAATATCTGAAACAATACAATCGGAGCTTAGCAGTCGTGATTCTTCAAAAAAACACACGTACCAGGTAACCACATTTACAGTTTTTTACTTCATTCAGACGGTATTTGCATTTTTTTGTAACCTTAATCGTTAATGCAATAACCATATTTGGTAATCAATTTATTTGCACTGTGGACAATCCTCAACATGTTTTGGATGAGTTTGTAAGTTAACACCATATTGACAAGCTGTTATTTATCTAAGAAACTAGTTTAATTAGTATTTAATTCACAATGGTTAAAAATTAATTTTCATATACAGGAACTGCATAATGATTATGTTCTAGGAGGTTCCTATCATGCCAATGGTTTTATTTACTTAGTTAACTGTTTGGGGGGGAGGGGGGGCGGTTAGATGGAAAGTTCGTGTAAGGAGAGTCTCAGAATTAAAGTGTGTTGTTGAGGGAGTGAGGTGGAATGATTTTTTCATTCACAACATCACCTGTTCTGATGTTGAGTACATACATTTTGTTAAATAGGGTGAGGATCTGTTTTATGTAACTTGCTATGGTGAGGATGGGTTGGAGTTTCACAATTATGAACCCGAGAGTGCCCCATTTTGGAGATGTTTAGTGCCTGTCACAGACATATCTCTGCTTATGCAGTCGTTGCAGGAAGACTTTCTGAGAGATCTGGATGGTCCAAACCCTACTGATTCGGTCTTAGTTTCCGCTAACACGACTGACTACAATGTTAGGGTAGCCAGTGATCATCTCTATGATCGATACGTCCACTCTTTCTTGTATGGTTGTGGTTGGTTGACACTGATTCGAGACTTGAATATGAGCCCTGGACAGTGGATGGTTTTTACTAAGGTTATCCCGGGCCAGGAATATAATGTGATGTTGTTTGAACCTGATGGAGGGGCCATCACAACTGCGGAGACATACAACACCAATATAGCCATGAATTCCTTGTGTCACCAACCACAAGACTATGGTATCTTTTCCTTTATTAGCTTTAACTACATCAAGTATATGATACCTGTGTAACATTTTGGATTATCTATAACTTACTCATTTTGTATTATTAAATTCAGATTTTGAACCCCGACGGATGAACTGAATGTGCAAATGGTTGTTTCATACTGTCCATGACCAAGAAGATAGGGCATTCTACAGAGCACAGACTGCATGCTTCTGGAGAGATGGACGACTTGTAAGTGTCTTGAAAGCTTTGATAATTTATCAAATTGTTATGCTACAATTTCAATGAGATTACAAACTAAACAACTATCAAACTATAGCAGTTGTAACTTAGTACTAGCAGCACTGAGTTCCATAAGCAAACTTATCCTTAATAAGCTTAATATGCAGCAGCAGTAGCACACTTGTAGCATTTTCATTTTCATTTGTCTGAGATATTGTGTGTCTGATAGGATGATTGATAGATCATAATGTGTGTTAGAATAACCCCCAAAAAACTAATGCTAAGTTTTGTACATTTTGTAACAGACTATACCATCAAACTAAACAACTATCAAACTATAGCAGTTGTAACTTAGTACTAGCAGCACTGAATTCCATAAGAAGACTTATCCTGAATAAGCTTAATATGCAGCTAGGGCTGAGCATCGGGTCGGAACCGACCCGAACCGAAAAACCGAAAACCGAAATTCATCAAAAACCGGAACCGAAACCGAACCAACGTGCCGTCGGTTCGGTTCGGGTTTGTCGGTCCATGTGTATTTTGGCATGTTTTTGTCTGTTTTGGGTCGATCCGGACCGAACCGAACCGACCTGAAACCGAAATTCATGAAAAACCGGAACCGAAACCGAACCGACGGGCCGTCGGTCCAGTTCGGTTTTTGTCGGTTCGGTCGGTTTCGTCGGTCCGGTTCGGTTTTGAACCTGCGGTGCTCAGCCCTATATGCAGCAGTAACACACTTGTAGCATTTTCATTTTCATTTGTCTGAGATATTGCGTGTCTGATAGGATGATTGATATATCATAATGTGTGTTAGAATAACCCCCAAAAAACTAATGCTAAGTTTTGTACATTCTATAACAGACTATACCATCAAAAATTGTGCAAAAATACAACTTGTATGGGTACTCTGTCGTTGTTGTGAAGCACCAAATGATACAGAAAGTGTTCGAAGTTCGTGAGAGAACAATGGTGGTACCTGGTCGAGGGAAGGTGAGGAGGAAGGTGTCAATTGTTTCATGCTCTGGTTTTAGGGAGTTGAGCCAGGAAGCCGGCTTTGGTGTAGCTGCAAAGGTCCACTTCTTTTTAACGGATGACACAAACAGGTCCCAAAGGGTTTTAAGGTTTGATGTGTGTTGATGGTTGAAACAATGTTTGAAAGTTTTTGTAAGTTGGATAAACTTTGTGCAAGTATCTGACGCATGATAAACCAAATGGGTTTGTCACTAGACAATGGTATGTAATTAGCTGATGTAGGATGAACCATATGGGTTTATCCGTAGGGTGTAGACAATGTTATGTAGTAAACGATGTAGGTTGATAGGATGGTTAATTTAGTGTCATATATAGGATGGTTTATGTAGTCCTATGTGTATTTAAATTTGTTACTAATGCAATCTATCCGCTTAACTATAAGTTTTAAAATGTATTTTTGGATGAATTTGTGTTGTATTTCAATTTGTTGACGGTTTTAAGTTTTGTGATGCAATTAATTAGTATATTATGGAGCATATGATTAGTGTAATGAAGTTTGTGTTTAACATATTATTGTACATAGATTTATTTCCTTATAGTACCACCATGTATATCTGTTTTCTTCACATATTATCTTTATTAAGATATGACAAACATAATCAACATCAACACATGTGACAAATAATTAATCACTTCATTAAGATGTAACAAACATAATCAACTTCAACATAAAAAGTTTGAAAAAAACACATTAAATGCTAATGAGTCTTCCAAAGTTCCTTCCTATGATTTCAATTCACACCTGCATCTTGGAAACTGCAATTGGACGTTTTGAATTCCAAAGTCCCTTTTTTATACTCATTGCCATGTATCACATACATCACAAATCGTTTGTTACCAAAGTCTTAAAAATAAACCTGCAACAAAGTATCATATAGTATGTCAGGAAACAGAAAGAGATCCGGAGGTGCTTCAAGTAACAAAAACTCAAAGTATGTTAATAGATTAGTGATGTAAAGATTCAATAATATATATTTCACCAAATTTTATATATTAGTAATCTAATGTGTCTTTCATTTTAGGAAAAAAAACGTGTTCAAGGAGAGTCTTCAAGCAGTGGAGAATCAGGTAAAGGTATCTATAAATTACTTATACATTTCTTTGAGATACTGCTGCAAATACTTTAATCATTCAATGCCTAATCTCTTATAAATATTGTCATTTTTTAATCTTTAATAATGGTATATTATGTGTAGGAAAAGAAGAGCAAAGGGATGTGAATGTGTGGTTGCAGTGGTGGACTTTAGAAAAGAAGAAAAAAGCAAGCAAACAAGCATTGCTTCAGCTTGCTAAAGTTGAAAAGGAGTATGGTCGAACCAAGCCGTGTGTGCCTGAAGATGAAGAGGTGTATGATGATGTGGCCTTGGATGGCTTGGATTACGAAGTTGCACATAAGGTCTTTGACTCGGAGAAATTTCCAAAATTGGTTGTTTAGGTCTTAAGAATGTGTAACTTTTGTTTGATGTACATTTTCTTTTTTATTTAACATGTAATGGAAAATGATTAGCTTAATTATCCTTATTTGTTGTTCTGCATTACTCTAATTGATCATGTTTGACAAATTGAGATTGTAACAAACCTTGTAACAATAAAAATAACCAATTGACATTGTTTGACTTTTGTATGTCAAACATTTGTCCAATGAAGTGAGGATGAAGCCATGTCAATGAGGAACTGACTAATTGAGATTCTAACAACCTTGTAACAATAAAAATAAACAATTGACATTGTTTGACTTTTGTATGTCAAATATTTGTTGAATGAAGTAAGGATGAATCCATGTTAATGAGGAACTACATTCATAGAGCTAACAGTCAATAACAAAATGTTGTTACATAACTTCATTAACTTAAAAATGCGAATACAGAGCTCTATTCATAAAGCTAATAGTCAATAACAAAATTCAATTACATTACATCTTGCACACTTGTACTTCTACATTACAAGATTACATCCTGACTTCTACACCAACTTTCCTGCAAACAACATAAAAGCAACAACCAGAGCCATTACAACAACACATTTCCTATAAACCAGTAGCTCGGATTTGCTTTCTTTTAATTCCATTTGCAGAAGTAAGACTTGGTTTTGCAAATAAGACTTCTGATAGTCAAATTCCCTTTGCAAGTCTCTTATTTTTTCATTCAAACTACATTTGTCTATTTTCAATCCTTTTTCCACTTGAATTAATTTGTGCACTTCTTTTTTTGTAGTAGTCACTTAGTAATTCAGGATCAAGCCAGTAAAAGGTGCGACATTTTGAACCCTACATGTTTAGACATATTAGCATATACCCTAATGATAAACAAAGTAAAAATCACTTAGATTATAATAATTTATGCAGCCTAGAAAACACCTTAAAGGATGATAGATGGTTCGTGATGTTTGTTCAATAACGGGTTCCTCATGCTCGCAATAGGTAGGTGGTGGAGGACGAAGACTTCGAACCAAAGATGACGATGAAGCCATTTCGAATGAATGACTTATTTTAGTGTTTATTAGGTATGTGTTTGGATGAGTGTTTGAATTGGGGAAGAAGCTAAATGTTAAGATAACGGATCTTTGGCACGTGATATGGCCCATTTTATTTAAACAAGATACTTAAGTCAAGGGACATAATTTGCATGTAATTAAAACCCTAAACTTCACTTGTGTGTTGTGCTGCTAGTACATAACATCGATCAACAATACATAAACATGTTCATAAACATACATGTGGCACAAACTACCACTAAACACAACATTAAAATGTTATTCGACCTACATAAACTATATTGTTCTAAAACAATCCATCCCAAGGATTAAGATAAAAAAAAAATAAATAGAACAACCTTCACCATTGCCTTGTGCTGACCTTGATCATTCCCAACTCACTTGGAATCAACCTCCTCATCTGATTCTATTGGTTTCTCATCCTTGTCAGCTGGATCCAACTTTCTTCTCTTCTTTTGTATACCAGAGGTCACACTGGCAGGTGAATCCACTGTACCTGGAACGTCCATGTCTGCCCTTTCCAAACTATCTTCAACTTCTGCTATTGGACCTTCATCAACAACTACTACAACTTCATCTCTGACTTTATTTTGAAGAATTGGCATATTTTGAATAACAAAATCTAACTCAGCAAACAACATATCAATATCTGGATCTTGATCAGGTACATAGGCTGGTTGATCATCCAGTCAATCAACAACAATTTTTTTGTGGTCGAAATCATCCTCTTTGACTATCTCCAACAAATCATTCGTTGCCTCTTGAATCAAGGAATCAATTTCTGCCTCTTCAATAGGTCCATAACATGGTTGATCATCCATAGTTTGATTTTCAATTTCATCCAGAACACGCTTGTCAATTTGTACGTGGTATAACTCACCATCCACTTCCACCTCACCTTCCAAAACATGTTGAAATTCAGGTTCACCCATACCCTTTCCAACATCCTATTTACTAACTTTCTCTTTTTCTTTGTCAGCACTTTCATTCACATCTACCACACCCTCTTTCTTACTAGTCTCTGTCTCTTTGCTTCGCTTCTCCTTGATTTCATCCTAGTTTATAAAGAAATCCAATTCGAACATGAGGTTTCTGAACTCGTACTCACCACTCAACCTTCTTGCCCTTATTTTGTTCTTCCCTTCATCAGACCATAGGGTTGGAATAACAAGCTCATCATCATCCAGTTCTGAGATAAAAAAATTCTCATCATCCCTGCTTCCAGCCCTACTAGATGAACCATGAGCTGAAGTATCACCATGTTTCCCCTCCTTTCCTATTTCAGTAGCACCATGCCACTCTAGCAAAAACAACTCACCATCCTGCTTAACTATATCACCATCCTCTATATCTTCAATCACAACACCCTTACCATGACTATTCCGCATGTACAACAAATACTCCTCGATTGATGAAATACATTCTTCAATATAAACCTCTATTTCCTTAAAACGAGGCACGTACGTACTTAAACAGTTTCACGACGTCTTCCACACTCATCAATGGGACCAACCCATCATCCAAGATTTCTCAGGGTTCCTAAAATGTGAGAACAGCATATCCTCTAATCCTAGTGCTTCTAACATTCCAACATACTCCTCAATGCGGAAATAGTTAACATCAATCAGGTCAACATACGCTATATCTCCAAAAAAATATTTTCGGTTTGGTGGATATGTGAAGAGCCCTTTATGGTGAATTTTCAAAGTGAACAGTGTACCATTCAACTCTAGTTAATTAGGAAAATAAATAACAACTTATAAGTATGAAAACCATGACATATCATACAATGTAGTACAAATGCATGTTCGAATAATAAAAATAAATGACAACTTACCGTAAATAGCATGAAGCTCATATTCTGGAAACAAGGGAGTTCGAATCTGCCAAACTGGAGATAACATTACCATGGTATTGTTTTGTGGGTAAGTGTTGAAACAAGGGAGTTCGAATCATTTGTGTGTATGATTTGGTCGTCTTAAACTGTTCTATACGAATCATTTGATTAGAAAACAATGTCCTCGTCGATTATCGTGCCTGGGTGGGAAGAGTTTTGTCATGCAGGCGGGAAATTTGAAATGACGAAAATACCCTCACGTGCAACGTACGTGAGGACTGACTAACGGGCTTCACTAACGATCGTTAGGCAAAAAACCATTTTTGCAAACAAACGTCAGCCTCAAGGATACTTTTTGCTAAAATTCTTGTATGAGTACAACTTTTGCAAAATCGACAAAGTTAAGGGACAATTTTTGCAATTTACCCATTAAGAAAAAAAGAAGTAAATAAATGACTAAAGTACCTTAGCAATGCAAAGAATAGGGACTAAATACATAAATGAAAGAAATATAAATCAAGGAACAAAATAAAAGTGATGTCTTCTTCTTGGTTTACAACCTACAACACAAAAACATAAAGGCTACCAAAAAATCAAGCACACTACCGAAAAACACACACAAGCTCAAACACAAACTCAAATACACACATTTTAATCCATTAAAACCCACCAATATATTTAAAGTAGTAAAGTTTTTGGATTGTTGTGGTTTTCAACATCGGTTGCAATTTAGACTGATTTTGTTTTTTTTTTTGTTCACTCGACCAATATTCTACCCAACTCTTACAACGGCCACAACCGATTTCCAAATCGTTCGACCAAGGCAAACAACCGATATTTCACGGGCCACTGCGTCCAGCCTAAAAATGGACAATCCCTTGTGTCGACATTCTAAACACCTAAAATAACATCTTTCAATTTTGGTCATGTGTGACTGTGCAATTGCGTGATCTTATTAAATATGTGACATGTGTCACTTCTTTTTATAATAAAGATAAAAGATCAGTTAAATACCAAACTTCTTTTACATACCAATGGACCAATCTCTACCCTTCATTTTTATTTGATCTAATAGATGAGATTAATCACAACAATTTAAAAAACCCACTTTCATCCTTATTTTCAAATATTAATCTCTTTCAAACCGTTAATCGTTAAGCGAAAAAAATGTATCGTTACGGCCAACATTTAATTATCTTTCTATGGATAGCCACTTTGATATATACTTTCGAAAAAAATTATTTTTTCGCGTTTTTCACTTCTTTTTTTTTTTACGTTTTTTTCGTTACTGAAATTTGCATAAAAAATTACATGTGATTAAACACTAATTTGAATATTATAATAACATCATATGTGATATTAGTGATAAATCACATATGATATCATATGTGATTTAATACTTATATCATATGTGATTTTTCATGCAAATTTCAGTAATAAAAATAATCAAAAAGAAAGACGAAAAACGAAGAAAAAAAACATTTTTTTCGAAGGTATATCAAAGCGTCCGTCTATAGAAAGATAATTAAATGCTTGTTGAGATGGTGTAATTATTTTCATTTAACGATTAACGGTTTATAAGATATTTAAATTATAAAAAACTATTTGATATATTAAAATGCTTTTAATCTCAATAATTGATTTCTTTTTTATAAAGAGTGAGGATGAGTCTCTTGATATGTAACAAAAATTTAGTATGCAAAATAACTCTCATCTATAATAAAAATATATTTGATTTGATATTTTGTCTTATTATTAATAGTATTAAAAGATCAAAATACAATATTTTCTATATTTTCTCGCCCTCACACTTTTCTTACCTACCTCTCTCACACCTTTCCCCTACCCACCCACATACACCTCGTTATCTTCTTATCAATTGAAATTTCAAAATATCTTGTCCTTTTTTTTGGGGGAGGGGGATGAAATGACAAACTTTCTTTTTTTTTTTTTTTTTTTTTTTTTTTTTTTTTTTTTTTGAGAATATATATCCCTCTTTTGCTTCAAAATTACATATATATCTAACCTAACTTAAAAGTTTATATATATATATATATATATATATATATATATATATATATATATATATATATATATATATATATATATATATATATATATATATATATATATAATCTAAAACTTAGAATTACATATATATCCAATTTAAAACTTAAAATTATCATATATGTACACATACCGATTTATATATAATTAAAACCTAAAAATATTGTGGAAAACTAGAATGAGAGGTTGAATAATTTTCTCGATTCATTTTCCTTTATTAAGAAAGTTTCTTTGAAAAACTTAGGTTCAATTCTTTTGTTAAATCAATCAACACCAATATGAACACTAATCTACACTATCTAACGTAAACAATAAATATAAAGAGTTGAGATGGAAAGATCAAACCGAGACAACGAGATTTATAGTGGTTCGGTCACGAAGTTCTTCTTCGCTCTACTCCACTCCTCGAGTACCCAACTCGAGAGTTCTAAGCACTATGTCAACAAAGCTCCCTTCATGCGGAGAAAACCGTACAACGTCGCTTATCACAGTTTTCGACACTAAACTAAATGTCGAGTACTGATCTAACTAGTACCAATCTCACTCACGATCCACACGATCCTAACTTCTCACACGATCTATACGATCCTTACTTATCACACGATCCTCACACACTACTCTTGATCCACTTGATCAACACACTAACACACAAGCTACAAGAGATCTCCAAGATCTCAAAAAGATCACAATGATCCACACAATATGACTAAACAAGAATATGACACTTGATGTATGTCAAGATACAACAAGTAAACTACAAGTAATCAAGTGCACTACACAAAGACTTTAACACTTTGTATCTTTGTGATACTTTGTGTTCTTCTCTTGAGTAATAAATGAATGAAGATGATCTTTGGTTAGATGAAAGGATCACTCTTTAAACAAAACAAAACTAACTAATGATCAATGAAATGTAAGTGTGAATAGGGGATTAAACTCAGAAAGTTTTGTTTGAAAAAGGATACCCAAAAACTGTGAAGTAGGTTGGTATTTATAGGCAATGAAAATTTAGCCGTTACAGGGGTACGGTACCACTAAATACCCTACGGTACCACTAAATTTAGTGGTACCGTCCGAGACAGAGACGCTCCAAAATTTGTTTTTAGTGGTGAAGGTTTATTTGGGGAAGTTTGGAGCTGATTTGGGGGGAAAATAGTTGTTGGGGATTTTAAACTTGTTTTTCCAATTAAAACATTTTTTTATAATTCAAAAATAATTTGTAAAGTGTATTTTTGAAAATATATTTTCTCACATTAAAAATGTGAAGTTTGAAACACAAATTTGCTTCTGTGATCATTTGTCAAGTTGTAAATTTGTTTGTTCTTACCTAGATTGATTTACGTAGAAATAGGATATTTCGACTAAAAACTTGTTTATGTTAATTTTGACGTAAAGTGTTTTCACATTTTGTTATCATCAAAACGTAGAGTTATCGAAAGATATAAATAATATTTTTAGGAAATTATTTGCTGAAAACCAAAAAATTTTGTTCGCTACCCAGAAAAGCAAATGGTGTCAAGTATGATAGATTTATAAAACATTTGCTCAAAAAGTCAAAAATAGTTGGGTACTTGGAGGTCAAACCATCAAGTATGATACCTTTATGAATCATTTGATGCACAATATTATTTATACCGATAACTCTACGTTTTTGAACTTTTATGGGTAGTGAAAACCTGTGATAACCATTTTGCCCTATTAATTTGTGAAAATTTCATCCACCGTCCCTAGGGTAAATTACATAAATGTTACCTGTGGTTTAGCGAAAATAACATCCACCATCCCTAAACTTTTTTTTATCCACTTCTTACATTTTGAACTGTTACATTTTTATATACGTTTTTTATACAATTTATCTACGTGTTTTTATATACGTTTTTGTTTTCATTCTTTTTTATACGTTTTCATCCATTTTGTACGTTTTCGTAAGTTTTTCTTACGTTTTGTTGTTTTACACATTTTTGTCCGTTTTACTACGTTTTGGTCCATTTTTATACATTTCCATCCATTTTTATATTTTTTCGTCGTTTCCTTAGGTTTTCATACATTTTTATCCATTAACATCCGTTTTGATATGTTTTCGTCCATTTTTTATATGTTTTTTTTTACATTTGTATATGTTTTTATGCGTTTGTATAAGGTTTTGTCCATTTTTATTCATTTTCGTCCGTTTTATACGTTTTTATCAGTTTTGGTTCATTTTTATACGTTTTCGTTCATTTTATACGTTTTTATTCGTCTTTATTCAGTTTCATCCGTTTTTATACATTTTCATCATTTTTTATACGCTCATATATGACCAGTTACGTTTTTATACGTTTTCTTACGTTTTTGTCCATTTTGTATGCTTTTATACATTTTTATACATATGAAAATGGATAATAATTGTTAATAACGGTTAAAAAACCTATGAAAACGTACAAGATGCATAAAAACATACAAAACGTATAAAAGCGGATGAAAATATATAAAAATGAACAAAAAAAATAAGAAAACGTATAAAACGTAACGGGTCTTATATGAACGTATAGAAATGGATAAAAACGTATAAAAGTGGACGGAAACATTAAAAACGAACGAAAATTTATAAAAACGGACGAAAACGTATTAAAACAGACCAAAACTGATAAAAACAGATGAAAACGTTTAAAAACGCATGAAAACATATCAAAATGGACGAAAACGTATAAAAACATATGATAACAGATAACAATGTAACAAAACCTAAGAAAATGGACGAAAACGTATCAAAACGTATGAAAATGTATAAAAATAGACCAAAACATAAGAAAATGTATGAAAACATAAGAAAAACGGATTAAAACGTATAAAAATGGACCAAAACGTAGTAAAGCGGACAAAAACGTATGAAAATGTAAGAAAACGGGCGAAAACGTATAAAACGGACGAAAACGTATAAGGAATGGATTACAAAAAAGTTTAGGGACATTGGATGCAATTTTCTCCAAACAACAGTGACCATTTATGTAATTTACCTTAGGGATGGTGGATGCAATTTTTGCTAACCCACAGGGACCATTTATATAATTTGGAAGGGTAAAATACTTATCACTAGTCATCGCTACACATAAAAGTTCAAAAAGACAAAAAAACAAAATTACTTAAAAGCAAAAAAAATTGTACGTGATACGTGGGGATTGCACCCTCGCAACAGGTTTTACCTTTCAAGGGATCTCGAGAAGCTTACAACCCCCACCAGGCAGTGTACCTGATCGTTGTAGTATAGTATAGTGACAAGTACCGGGGGATTGATCGTTCAACTCAGGAATAGTGTCGCTAGGATTAGAATGTTACACCCCGTGCCCGATTTGACCAAAATTTTAAACTTTTACACGGAAACGACATGACCCAAACCTGACCTTCTGTTACTCTTTAAATAACTGACAACGACCTATTACAAACCAGCCCTTAAGACTATTTTTAGATGAAACTAGACTCAATTACCTTTAAAATGATGAGTGGTACAACTTCTAACGAGTTACGGATCAAAAGATATGATTTTTGTAACATGACACATTTTCTGCACTAATTGCTGTCCCGTTTTCATACTTAACCAAATCGACTAAAACTGAACTTCTATAACTCGACAATTTACAAAACTTTTCAGAAATCATTTGGACATTATAAACATCAAATATGTACATAAACATGGTCACAACAACCCTCGAAAACATGCTTTACAAAGTGACGGGTGGAAACACCCACTTTGACCCATTTGCATACTACACTTAACCATATCACCTTTAACCATAAAATTAACACTTTAACCATAAACCAAACACTCATTTAACATCAAATATGTATACCACCTAGCTCCTACTTTCTTACCATTCCTTCTACTTCACATGTGCAACCTTAGTCCTTATCCAAGCCATAGCTTCACTCACGAGTAACCTACAAAACATTGGTAACTATAACGGTAAGCGATTACGCTTAGTAAGTAAAACGATAACAACATACCATTATACTTCAAACAACATATAAGCATCACATATATCGAACACTTACATCACGGGCTTATCACTTTAATTATTACATTAGCACAAAGCATCAAACATACTCTATAACACCAAATCGTCACCTTAGCTCAACCATTGCAAACACTTAACCATATCTTAAACTCCTATCACTTAACATACAACATACATAACACATACATGTTAGAAATCCATATAACAACATGCTACCATCATTTTACTTACCTTAGCTTCAAGCTAAGCATATCAAGGCATCATCATCATCATCCTTATCACGATCATCATCCTACGTCAAGATCATCATGCACATAAACACTTTAACACATAATCAAATAACCATAACAATGGTTTATACAACCATTGTCTTACCTCTAAACATCACTAATCATCACATAATCATAGATTGATTATATGATGATGCTCCTATTAAAATACTAACTTAAATTCAATAGATTTCATCCCATAAGTACTATAACTTCTTTAATTAACCTTTAAACACCTTTTTACCCAATTCCCCCAATTGATATCAAGAACCCTAATTCTTGAATTCATTAATTAATTTAAGATAGGGATTACTTACTTGCATTTGAGTATGGGTAAGGTTAATCTCTTGAACTTGGAACTTAATCTCTACACTTAATTATCAAGACCTCCATATTTCCCTATTTTTTCTCTCTATAACCGCCACACACCCACACATACTCTTAGATAAAATGAAGAATTATTAAGAACCTGGGTATTTGTAATTTGACCTTTCTTCATTTCAAAGCTATTCCCCAAATGGCACTTTTGGTCCCTTAAGTGCTATAACAATTCATCCTTGGTACTAGAACAAGTTGGTTCTAGTGCTACTTTGAGGTTTTGGCAAGAATAGCCCTTCTAGTACTATAACAATTCAGTTTTGGTACTAGAACAAGTTGGTTCTAGTGCCAGTTTAAGGAATTGGCAAGATTAGTCTCTGCAGGCTAGAACAAGGTGGTTCTAGTACTAAAACAAGTTGGTTCTAGTATTATCTTAGGATTCTGTCAACTTAGGTCCCTCAACTTCTTTTCCTTTATATTAGTGATACATAATACTTTCTAAACCACATTATACATTCTTAATACTTATAGCTTGACTACCGGTTTGACTAGCCAATCACGTAAAGCGTTGTAAACTTATAAAAGTCATAGTCAAACATACTCAAGTATCATTTATCCATTTAGTCAAACACATTATTCTTAGTCAATTTCATCTAGGATGGGGCCCATTGTATCCGGGAAATGGGTCTAACAATTCTATCCCCCTTATTTAGATTTCATCCCCGAAATCTCTTTTCTATTACTAACCAACACTTATTTCTATCTAAGTCCTTACATCTTAACATTTTCAAACATTAAGCCACTTCGTTGCAACGATCTATTTGATCTTGCATTTCAATACACACTATAACAAAACACATGCCCTAAATCCGTCATGTTACTCGCATATTCCTATAACTTATTACTTTATACTTAGATCATTATGTCATCCAAGACACAGTTACTATAACCAATTATCACTTTAGTCAACACTTTTACTATTATGCAACACTCTTACTTACTTAACACAAAATCTTGACTTTACATAAGTCAAGTATTAACTATTACGCCCTCATTTTACCGTAGCTATTTCATCTTTCTTTTAGCATTATCACTATAACATTTCGTTTATCTCTATTACTTTCTTAAAAATTTTATTAAAGTTAGGACCACCGTGGTCCTTATTTAAATTTATGACATGTCAAAAGACATACTATAACATTACTTTACGTTCATCATCGTCTCAAATTACACTTAAGACACCTAAAACTTAGGTTTTACATAACCACTCTCACCTAGGGTCAAAATCCAACTCTCTTTATCCCACCTATCTTATTCTCTTAATACGCTTAACTAGTTTTAGACTTTCATTCTCAACTCCTTTACCCTACTTATGTCATGTCGGAAACACATAAGCCCACTTATTTACACTTCCTCATTTACATGGAGAGGCGTCCCAATCGATGTAAATCAGGGAATATAAACTCATGGTTCGGTGATTCACAATCTCTTTATTTAAATGAAGAGGCGTCCCAATCCATTTAAATAAGGAAATCATAAATCATCCTACTTATACACTTCCGACGTAACACTCGTACTACTATTACACACTTTTAGCTTTTACTCTTCTTATCGTTCCTTCATTCAAAAGGCATACATTTCATTTTTAGCTTTTCATATTCTCACAATCTTTACTTTTAGCCTTGGATCTATCCTTACTATAACTTTTATTAAGGGGATTATTACATATGCCAAGAAGTAGGCAACCCTTGCCGGTGAAGGCAATTTATTTTATCCCGAAGGATTTCTGTAACTTTTACTCGGGACCATAACATACCTCCAACTAAAATAGTGGGGAGTTAATATTTATCTTCCACTTCTTAAGAGTGGAACTGTAACATATCCCTTAGGATTTACTATAACATATCCCTCCGGAGGATTTCTGTAACAACCCTGTAACACTTTCCCGAGTTTATATATATATTCACATATTGTAACCACATACTTGATCCAAGCTATTAACATTTACACACACTCTATCATGCTTATTTAATTATAGGGCACACAATATCTGCCTGTTTAACATTTACACATTTTCTATGAGTCTACACATTCTCACTATAACTTTCCCCCTTTTTACACTCATTAACCATTTTCACATCTTTACTATTACACTTAGTTTACCCGACTATTTCACATATAATCTTACATAGGTCATCAACTATAACACACATGCTAGCATTCATTTCATCTTCAATACATTTTATAATATTAACATGATCATGTCATGTTTTACTATAAAACTTATTATCACATTCTTGGCCACATACTTAACTCATCTTTTTTTTTAATCATTAGCATTTAGGCTATACTATTCCATCTCGTCATTTACATACCAAAATGCTTTAGTCCCATTCTATAACTTTCACTAGTTTCATCACGTCATGTTATAGCACACTCATCATCATTACACATGAATTTCTAGTCATATTTTTATAACTATTTTATGACTTATCACTTCTATTCATATTCCGTTATCGTTCTATATCACACATACACTTAATCACATAATAATCACTGACACTATCCGAGGTGGACGGTGATCTAATCACTTAAACATATCTAGTTCATCATGGACTTAGACCACGCACGTCAATACTAAACACACATTCACATAACATTCACCGACACCATCCAAAGTGTATGGTGTTCTTGTCCTTTAATTACATTTAGTCCACCAAGGATCTACGTTAAAAACACATCATGCTATAAAACATATACAACACCTATAAACTTATGGTCACATAGCATATCACAAAATTCTTCTATAACTTAAACGTTACCATTCCGCATTTCATATACCTATGTTCATCGCATCTAAGAGTGGTTTAAGTCTAGGCAAACTAAAGGGAAACCTAATTCACTTAAACCAAAGCTCTGATACCAAGTTGTTACACCCCGTGCCCGATTTGACCAAAATTTTAAACTTTTACACGGAAATGACATGACCCAAACCTGACCTTCTGTTACTCTTTAAATAACTGACAACGACCTATTACAAACCAGCCCTTAAGACTATTTTTAAATGAAAATAGACTCAATTACCTTTAAAATGATGGGTGGTACAACTTCTAACGAGTTACGGATCAAAAGATATGATTTTTCTAACATGACACATTTTCTGCACTAATTGCTGTCCCGTTTTCATACTTAACCAAATCGACTAAAACTGAACTTCTATAACTCGACAATTTACAAAACTTTCCAGAAATCATTTGGACATTATAAACATCAAATATGTACATAAACATGGTCACAACAACCCTCGAAAACATGCTTTACAAAGTGACGGGTGGAAACACCCACTTTGACCCATTTGCATACTACACTTAACCATATCACCTTTAACCATAAAATTAACACTTTAACCATAAACCAAACACTCATTTAACATTAAAAACCATGAAAACTTTGATCCATGACCATTGACCCGTTCACATCCCAAAATGGGTACAATTACACGTTATGCCAAACGCCCCTTTAACTTGACCGTAAACACATGAACTATACTATAACTTGTCCATTGACCACCAATTTATACACTTGACACTTGACCATACTTTACATAAAATTAATGACTCACGGGGGTACAAACATGACACTTGAGCTCGGTATACTACCTAGCTCCTACTTTCTTACCATTCCTTCTACTTCACATGTGCAACCTTAGTCCTTATCCAAGCCATAGCTTCACTCACGAGTAACCTACAAAACATTGGTAACTATAATGGTAAGCGATTACGCTTAGTAAGTAAAACGATAACAACATACCATTATACTTCAAACAACATATAAGCATCACATATATCGAACACTTACATCACGGGCTTATCACTTTAATTATTACATTAGCACAAAAGCATCAAACATACTCTATAACACCAAATCGTCACCTTAGCTCAACCATTGCAAACACTTAACCATATCTTAAACTCCTATCACTTAACATACAACATACATAACACATACATGTTAGAAATCCATATAACAACATGCTACCATCAGTTTACTTACCTTAGCTTCAAACTAAGCATATCAAGGCATCATCATCATTATCCTTATCACGATCATCATCAACATCATCATCCTATGTCAAGATCATCATGCACATAAACACTTTAACACATAATCAAATAACCATAACAATGGTTTATACAACCATTGTCTTACCTCTAAACATCACTAATCATCACATAATCATAGATTAATTATATGATGATGCTCCTATTGAAATACTAACTTAAATTCAATAGATTTCATCCCATAAGTACTATAACTTCTTTAATTAACCTTTAAGCACCTTTTTACCCAATTCCCCCAATTGATATCAAGAACCCTAATTCTTGAATTCACCAATTAATTTAAGATAGGGATTACTTACTTGCATTTGCGTATGGGTAAGGTTAATCTCTTGAACTTGGAAATTAATCTCTACACTTAATTATCAAGACCTCCATATTTCCCTCCTTTTTCTCTCTATAACC
This sequence comes from Artemisia argyi, assembly GCA_030686995.1. Lineage (NCBI taxonomy): Eukaryota > Viridiplantae > Streptophyta > Magnoliopsida > Asterales > Asteraceae > Artemisia > Artemisia argyi. The sequence goes on from CM060692.1 coordinate 65,760,834, forward strand.
GCCACACACCCACACACACTCTTAGATAAATTGAAGAATTATTAAGAAACTGGGTATTTGTAATTTGACCTTTCTTCATTTCAAAGCTATTCCCCAAATGGCACTTTTGGTCCCTTAAGTGCTATAACAATTCATCCTTGGTACTAGAACAAGTTGGTTCTAGTGCTACTTTGAGGTTTTGGCAAGAATAGCCCTTCTAGTACTATAACAATTCAGTTTTGGTACTAGAACAAGTTGGTTCTAGTGCCAGTTTAAGGAATTGGCAAGATTAGTCCCTGCAGGCTAGAACAAGGTGGTTTTAGTACTAAAACAAGTTGGTTCTAGTATTATCTTGGGATTCTGTCAACTTAGGTCCCTCAACTTCTTTTCCTTTATATTAGTGATACATAATACTTTCTAAACCACATTATACATTCTTAATACTTATAGCTTGACTACCGGTTTGACTAGCCAATCACGTAAAGCGTTGTGAACTTATAAAAGTCATAGTCAAACATACTCAAGTATCATTTATCCATTTAGTCAAACACATTATTCTTAGTCAATTTCATCTAGGGTGGGGCCCATTGTATCCGGGAAATGGGTCTAACATAGAAAGCCTACTAAACTAGGTCTAGAGGTGAGGGATGATTCTTTTGTACTTTTATATTTTATAAAAAGCAAGTAAAATCTCGGATTTTGACGGAGTGGGCGGAATTAGTTGCTAGCCAACTAACCCAATTTACTACTAATGCAATAAAAATAAAATAACAGAAATGAAAATAAAACTATTATACTAATGTGGTGGAAATAATAATGAGGAAAGTTGTGTTTACTTAGATTTCATTACTCCCTAGATATCTTTTACAGGTTGATTAACTTGTTACAATTGCATGGATGATGGGTCATATTCCTTAATACTAGTCGTAGGGCCGTGTACAATATTCCCTAACTCTATAAGATCCTACTTCACTCCTATGTCGAGCCGTTAGAAGCTCCTAACATGGGATCATTAGAATTCTCTTACGCATTAAATAAAACCAAAAATCGTAGTACACCTCCGATCATGTTTCTTAAGATGTTCAAGCAAGTTACTAATGGAAGTCTGCCAGTTTTCTTAAGCCTAACATCGAATACAATCATCCGTAACAATTATAAACAAACAATCAACCCATAATCAACATCTAGGTTTCACTACATCTAAGCAAACACAATGAAAATCTAGCCTAGCATGTTAAAGAGAAGACAAGCGTAAGATATAATCACACAACACATAGACATATTGAATGATTTGAATGAATACTTATCTTCAATTGAACATGGAAGAATCAAGGGGTTGAAACCCTTGAAAAGCTGATAAAATTCGGACTAGGGTTTTTTCCCTCAAAGTTGCACACTAATGAATGAAATTTGGAAAACTATATATAGACTTTACACTTTGACGGCGTCACGTGTTAGATCGTGACGCCGTCAACTCGCCGCCTTGATAAAATCATATTTCCTAGATCTATTTGTGACGCCGTCATGTGGAGAAATACTCTGGGCCGTCACTAGTATTTGGACCCTGACGGCCTTGGTGACGCCGTCAGGTCCATAAGCTTGAAAATACTCTTGGCCGTCACGTTATAAATCTATATCCACCTCTTTTGTAACTCTTGACGCTGTCATGTGTAGAGGCTTGACGCCGTCAGGTACTGTTCCAGCAAGGAAATTTGAAACTTTGCCGTTTTCTTCACTTTTATGCTCCAAAAACGTCCAAAATGCTTCCTTTTCCAGATTCCTCTCCAAAAGTACCTAAAATGACAAAAGGAACGATTATGGGCAATATTTGATCAAATAATCTCGAATTCGGGTTTAAATGACCCCTTAAAAGCGGTACACTTTTTGCCTCATCAGTACGCTACCTAGAAAAATAAAAGGTATTAAGTATGATACCTTTATAAAACATTTTTCCCATCAAAATTCATTTTTTGTGTAATAAAAAAAGATGTGTAAAAGATCAAATTAGAAAAACTTCTTTCACAAAAGTTTTATGCAAAAGAATATCCGATCTTGTGGAATTTTTTGAATTTTTTTCGCGAACTTTTGAAAAAAAATATCATTCTTATCATTCTCACGGATATTTGTATTTATGTTTTAACTTTACCCTATATACCGCTTGTATCTCAACTTCACCTACATCTACTTTGATGGCAAACATGACTTAGACGGCATTAACAAGTTCAAGATTCAATTAGCTTATAGCACCAAACTTGTTTAAATCAAGTAAAGGCAAAAAGGCCAAAAGAACCATTATAACACAAAGTAAAAAAGTATATAAAATCAAATCTAAAGCCCTATAACCCCACCACGAAAACATCTTTTCTCTATGCTTTGGTTGATGACTTGATGAGATCCTATAACAAACATAATATAACTTTTAGCAATAATCAAAACCTACCCAACTTGACCTGACTCGATCCATTTAATATCCTGTTAACCTTATCTACCTTAATAACAGGATTTGCCTTCGAAATCAAATCTCATCCAGTCTTCTTGAAATCAGATTCACACTTATGCTCTTCATGGTACCTATGACTTTCATAAAAAGTCTCCCTACACCTGCACTTAAACCCCATAACACCAACTTTTTCCTTATAGTCTAAACACCTATTCGTAACCTTAACTTTGATCACCTCCTCCAAAACAGCCGGTTCCGCGAGATCCACAACTGCAAGAGACGAGGAGGAAGAACTTGAAGAATTGACATTCATCTGTGAAGATAAAACCTTGTCCATAACAACCTTGGCTGAAACAGCTTTTTCATTTTTCATGCATAGGTTGTTAATGTATGTGAGAAATAATGTATTCAAATTCGTTAGGTATCTAAGTCCCATAACGAAGGTTGTTAAGGAATTTTAAATCTCGTTTAGAAATGAATGTGTTAAGTGTTAACCAATATGCAAAACCTATTTACGCGCATCACATAGTCACATAAGATAGAAATAGTTCCTTTATAACAACCCACTTTAGTGTGTACCTTTAAATTATGGTACCTAATAAATCTACCCACCTTATTGTGTACCTTTAAATTGTAGTAAGTAATAAACGAATCGACATCACTAACTCACTTAGTACACGTATTCATGTCAGGTTGAACTTCCTATCACAATTAAGTAAACAAATCAGGTTAGAGTTGAGATATATACCTATTTGAAACTAATTATTCTCTTTTTTGTAGCTTTTGTTTGCTCAGCGGTGTAACTTGAAACTACATAAGCTAATCCAAACACTATTTGTAGAGGTGTTTTAATAGTGGAATAATATAGGTGTCATGGATTCTAGACATACGGATGGTATAAACTCCCATCCCAAACCATTATATATCGTGGTGTTTCTTTACATGTTTATATACTTTAGTTGTATTTGTGGTTGTGATTATTGTTGTATAACCACTTGGTGATATTTGAGGCTTGAAGTCTGAAAACTTTGAAAAAGCTGAAAAACCGTATTCACCCCCTCTACGATTCTAAAAATTACCTACATGTAGACACGGCCATGGACACTCACAATCTCTCCCTAACTCACATCAAACAAACAAGAAACGAAAATACAAAGTTCTCAGATTCGGTTCAACTTGTGGAAAACTAGAAGGGGGGTTGAATAGTTTACCGATTAAAAACTTTTTAACTTGTTAAGTTAGCTTTGAAACTTTCCGTTTGATCAAAGATATATGCACAAACACAATATATAACATGCAAGTAAATGAAAGAAACGATCAAACCACAACACGAGTATTTATCGTGGTTCGGCTACAAGGACTCTTTTTCCTTGCCCTACGTCCACGCCCCGAGTATCCAACTCGAGAGTTTCTTTCACTAGTCAACAAGCTCCTTTCACCGGCGGAGAAAACCTTACACGTCGCTTATACTTTTACCGACACAAAGCTAAATGTCGAGTTCTTTTACAAGAGCACAACCACTCCCGTTAGTTCTTTTACTAGGGTACAACAACTCCCAACACTCTTTGTATTTTGAGGACTAAAATACTAACCGATCACTACTGAAAATACACAATCAAATGAAGTGTAAACTACACAAGTCTACACAATGCTAAGCTAACAAGTCTTGCAACGTTGTGTTGAATACTTGTTACTTTTAGTAAGCTCGTGAATCTCTTTGCTACAAAAAGAAACTTCACATATAAAATGTTAAGAGGTTAGATGAAAGAATGAAAGTGTGTGTAAAATGTAATGTCAAGTGATGAGCCAAAATTCAACTTGTGGCTCAATATTTATAGCCAAAACCTTCTGCAGGTCTGGCGGATCAGGCGGACCCCTCAAAAGGGTTCCGCCCGTGTACCTCCAGGGTACCGCCGGGCTTGCATTTGGTTTTGTAATAAATCTTGCAAACCAAACCAAGTCACATCTCATTACTCTTGCAAACCAAACAATGTCACATCACATAATATCAAGTCAAACACTAAACTTGCAAGCAACATCTAAGTAAGTCAAACACATTTCTTTCCATAAATGTATAATGACAAAACTTGCCATAAATGTGATGTGACAATTCTATTTTTAAAAAATAAGAAGTGTTGTGTTTTATGAAATGTAAAATGTAGCAAAAGTCTAGTTTCTGCAAGTCTTTAAAACTAAGATTATGTTTTACTTAGAAACTAAAGTTTACATTTGTCATTAACAAAACTTAGCGAAGATCGTAAAATATAAATAACGTTTTTAGGCGATATTTGTATTAACACAACTTTTTCTAATCTTTTAAAGATTCTTAATTTTTTTAGTATGAACCCATATCCCCATAGATCTGAAAAACGAGAATCAGAACAGAAACCTACCCGAGACCTCATATGAGATCTTGAAGCTGAAATTCTTGCTACCTCTTTCATCGGGCAGAAGAAAAAAAATACCCATAGAACCCTTGGTGATTTTTTTTGCGTGAAAGATTTGTTCTTCGGGTTGGGATTAAAGAACACGAAAGAATTATGGTTCATAGCATATGGGTTATGGTTTGTAGGTATATTGTGATAGGAGATTGTGGATGCAAGGATGATTAATGCGTTTTTTTTTTGTTGGGAGGGATGCTGGTGATGGCGGTTTAACAAAGATGAGAAAGATTAGGTGAATGCGTCTCTTAAGAGAGGATTTTTAGGTATCTTATGAGATATGGATTGTGTATATAAGTTCTATAAACCGTGTATTTAGGATAGATAGTGGACTAGATCATTGATTTGCTTATTAGACTAAAATGTTGGATTGGATTACTATCCTATCTCTTGGGTTGGGCTGCAAACCGAAAAGATGGGCTAATTATTATCGTAAAATGCTATCGAACATTCTTTTGTGGATACATAATGCTTTAATAATTTATTTAATGAGTGGTATTTTGGACTTATATTTTTGCGGGGTTACTTTTTTCACGGCTAAAATTGGTATGATTTAAAAAAAAAATGACTACAGGGTTTTTGTACGGTATTGCTTATTTGGGATTGAAGTGACATTTCTTGGGTGTACTTATTTATCACTTGATCATGGTCGCATATCGAATATGAAGAGAAACCATTCAAAAACTAAGATACAAGCAATGACGGACAAGAAGATTATGACAACTTTGTTATGTAGATGTTTCGTTGTCTACATTGTATCATTGAAGTTTATGCTAATTCTATTATGTCATTTGCTTAGTACTTCTATGAGCCACATATAAAGAGTTTGAGATGTGTATTGGCACTGGATTGTTATACTTATGTTTTGTTATTTTAGCATAACTATCAGTAATTTTAATGAAAATATTAAGGTATGTGGTTTGTCACAAAGCTTATTTAGAATACCAAAAATCAAATAATTTGAGATATTGTTCAATCTCTTAATATATCTCAATTATAACGTTTACTATCATACTTACAACGACACAATTTACACAAACATTACGCAAAAACACTCCTACACACCCGCTCTCATTGCCGGTCAATCTTGTTCTTGAGCTTTCCAAGGAATCTTCCAAGATTCTTAAACATCCCCTTTGTTTGCTTGAAATCCGCCGACTCGTTTAGAATATCTGGAAGTTGGGATAGGTATTCGAGAGGTGGAAGCCTAGAGTTTGGAAAATTGTCATCTTCACTCATTGAGGAAGATGATGATGAGGTAGGAGGATGAGGACGTTTTCCTTAGGCTTTGTACACTCTCTTATCACTAAGTGGAACAAAGGTGTGTGGAATGAGAGTGTAGTCAAGACGAAGACCATTTGAAGTTGGTGGAATGGGTGAGATGAACCTAAAGAGACGGGTCAAGAGCATTCCATATGGCATAGCCGTTGTGCCATGCACGGGAATGTCGGCCATTCTCTTGGCCATGTAGTAGGAAAGGTTGAAGGGTTGCCTAACGGATAAGGAGTAGAGCATGTAGCAAAGGCAAAGGTTGATATGGTCACGGTTCCCTATTGTGCTAATGACATTGGCTCTAAGGACTTCCTCTCATTTCTTGAATTGGGGCTTGAGTTCGTTCATTTCCATTCCATATGGGTCCTTATCGACCTCATTCCCCGAACGGGTTCTCCTAGTGGTGGTGCTTCTAACAAAGAGGTGGTCACGGAGTACGTCTTTTGAGACAAGGGGTGTGTCATAAGGGTGGATACGGTCTTGGAGGTTGTCAAGAGTTGAGAGGGAGTGTAAGTCGGAATAGAGGCAAGTACCACGGTTTGGGACACATAGGATTTGAGCAAACTCCTCAAGAGTGAAGGAGTATTGATGACCGCTAACCCTAAAGTTGATAGACATATGACCATAGTCATCCGTGGAGAGGACGGAGGATGCATAGAACTCTAGAATGAACCTAGGACAAATAGGCTCGTCGATATTCAAAAGACACTCAAAGTTGATTGTGGCAAAATCGGCGTAAAGGTTTGTGCCTTCTAGGAAAGACGGGTCAATGGTTCTACCCTCATGGACATAGTGTTTTTCTAGGGCTTTGAAAACGTTTACTTGGTTTGTGGTAAGGCCTTTGGTTTTGTGGTGTTTTGGTAGGTACTTAATGGTGTCCTTGTGGTCGTAGTGGGTTAGAGGAGGCATGATGATTCATAGAACAACAAAATTTCACATTTTAGTTTACGTAAACCACAATTATAATATGGATGTTCTAGTGTATGCCTATATGAAAACAATGTGGAGGTGCGGTTATCTTGACTCATTTTGATGCTTCAAAATCATTTTATGCAAGTTTTGTTATAAAACAAAAGATAACCCAAACGCTCCTAGTTCAATGTAGCTTCGTTTGAATGTACCCGAAAATACATATTGGTTATGTATTCCCTTTAGCATTCAAGAGACATTATGCAAGTGATGTTTTAAACATAACGTTTTGATTTTGTATTCTCAATGTGAGACGAAAAAATATTTGTCCTACTTGTGAGAAATTTTTGGAAGGATTTGATATGAGGTGTTTTAGCAAACATGTTTATACTAATTAAAGATGCAATTCCTAACTATGGGAAACATGGTTAGTTTTATTAAACACCTAATCTAATGCATGAGTTTTTCAAGTTAATGCATAACCCCAAGTTTTTGTTTTTGTGCAAGAAATAGAATTCCTAGACTCAGATCAGGATTGTAATTATGTTTAGAATACTTACAATGATGATTTAGTTGCAATGTAAATGAATGGAAGACCAAGAATTCGTAGGTATGGATGGATGGTAAAGTGAATAGTAGCAGTTTGGAAGTGGTGGTATGAGATAATGGGTGTTTGGTTTAATATAAACAAAGAAAATGATTCTGCAGGTCGACGGACACGGCGGAACCCTGAGTTGGGTTCCGTCCGTTATGGCTGAGGGTTCCGCCGACCCTGCTGAGAAAAATGGTTTTGGATTTGTTTTGATTTTTGTGATTTTTGTCTAATGTCCAGAACTACAATGTAGGTTCCATGAGTCCTAAGCCTAGCCTAAGAAGATTGAAAGGTTCACGTTTAAGAGGTTTTGTGAGAATGTCGGCTATGTTATCTTCGGAAGAAACTTTCTCAATTGAGATATTTCCCTTTTTGAATGTTGTCACGAAGGAAATGATGACGGATTTCAATATGTTTGGTACGAGCATGTTGAACCGGGTTTTTGCTAATATCAATGGCACCTTTGTTGTCACAAAGAATTGTGATGTCGTTGAGTTGAATTCCGTAGTCGACAAGAGCTTGCTTCATCCAAAGAGCTTGTTGACATGCCTTTCCGGCCGAAACGTACTCGGCTTCCGTTGTTGAGATAGCAAGAGCTGTTTGCTTCTTAGAGAACCATGAGGTGAGACAATGTCCAACAAAAGTACAAATACCACTTGTGCTTTTTCTATCGACATAGTCACCGGCATGATCCGAGTCGGCATACACTATGGTGTCTATTCCCGTTCCTTTGGGATACCATAAACCTAAATGTGTAGTGCCCTTAATATACCTAAAAATCCATTTAACGGCTTCGAGATGGGTAGTTTTAGGATCTTCTTGAAAACGAGCAAATAGACAAACACTAAACATAATGTCGGGTCTACTAGCCGTTAGGTAAAGTAGACTACCAATCATACCTCTATATTTAGTACTATCTACGGATTCACTTTCTTCATCCTTGGTGAGTTTAGTTTCCGTGGACATGGGAGTTTTGATAGGTTTCGAATCTTTTAGTCCAAATTTCTTAAGCATGTCCTTAATATATTTAGATTGGTTAAAGAAGATACCATCTTCTAGTTGTTTGATTTGGAGTCCTAGGAAAAAGTTGAGTTCTCCCATCATACTCATTTCAAACTCGTCATGCATGATTTTTGAGAAATCCACACATAATTCTTGACAAGTTGATCCGAATATAATGTCATCAACATAGATTTGGACTATGATAATATGTGAGTCTTTCTTCTTAGTGAAGAGAGTATTATCAACTAAGCCCATGGTATACTTATGGTCAACTAGGAATGTTTTAAGTCGATCATACCATGCTTTTGGAGCTTGCTTAAGTCCTTAAAGAGCCTTTTTAAGTTTGTAAACATGATTTGGTTTTTCAAAATCGATGAAGCCCGGTGGTTGAGCAACATACACTTCTTCATTAATGACTCCGTTTAGAAATGCACTTTTGACATCCATTTGAAAGAGTTTAAAATTGTGTGCACATGCATATGCAAGTAAGATTCTAATTGACTCGAGCCTAGCAATCGGAGCAAAAGTTTCATCGTAGTCAATGCCTTCTTGTTGGTTATATCCTTGTGCAACTAGCCTAGCTTTGTTTCTAGACACAATTCCATTTTCATCCATTTTATTTTGAAATACCCATTTTGTTCCAATTATAGTTTGACTCTTTGGTTGAGGAACTAATGTCCATACATCATTCCTAACAAATTGGTTTAACTCTTCTTGCATTGCAATTACCCAAGACTCATCTTTAATTGCTTCATTAATATTTTTAGGTTCAATGGATGACACGTAACAAAAGTAGTTGCTTTCATTTTGAACTTTTGACCTTAGTGTTCTTTCGTTAATGTTGCCAATGACACTATCTAATGGATGACTTTTAGATTCTTTGACATTGACATTGACAATTTCTTTGTTAAATAATTCATCTTCTTTGTCATCACTTAAAATTTCTTGATTTTCTATTGCTTGGCTTTCAACTAAGTCATCATCTACCAAAGGTGATGTCTTAGAGGGAGGTGGACTCTCGTCAAATGTTACGTTCAACGATTCCTCGACTCTTAAGGTTTCTTTGTTCAAAACAATGTATGCTTTACTATTTTGTGAATATCCAAGAAATACACCTTTATAAGACTTTGGGTCAAATTTGGTGAGATAATCCTTGGTGTTAAGAATGAAACATTTACTCCCAAACACTCTAAAGTATCCTAATGTAGGCTTTTTACCTTTATATAGTTCATAAGGGGTTTTATTCAAAAATGGTCTAATTAGGACTCGATTTAAAATGTACGTTGAAGTGTCGACGGCATTACACCAAAACTTTTGTGGAATGTTTTGTTCATTAAGCATTGTTCTACTCATCTCTTGCAATGTCCGGTTTTTACGTTCTACTACACCATTAGATTGAGGAGTACGAGGAGCCGAAAAGTTGTGAGTTATACCATTATTATCACAAAAGTTTCCAAATTGAAATTCATTATCAAATTCACGACCGTGATCCGTTCTAATATACACAATATTAGACCCTACTTGATTTTGAATTTTCTTACTTAGAATCTCAAATTTATCAAAAGCTTCATTTTTACTTTTCAAAAATTTTGTCCAAGTATATCTTGAGTAATCATCAACTATGACCAAAGTGTAGAAGTTGCCTCCATAACTTTGTATAGCGGATGGACCAAATAAATCCATATGCAAAAGTTCTAGACACCTAGATGTAGAAACCAAATTTTTAGCCTTATGGCTATTATGGACTTGTTTACCGACTTTGCAAGCATCACAAAAGTGTTGGTCATATTTCAACTTAGGTAGGTTTCGAACTAAGTCTTTGGAGGAGAGGTTTTGGATTAGTCTCATGTTAGCATGTCCTAAACATCTATGCCATAAAGTTGAAGATTCATCTAATGAGGTAAGACAAAGTTTGTCTCTAGATGTTGGATCCATCTTCATGACATATACGTTATTCTTAAGGACACCTTTGGCTATGGTTATACCATCTTTAAGTATTTTACTTCCGTTTTCACTAAAAAGAACATTATACTTATTACGACAAAGTTGACTTATACTAAGGAGATTAAAACCTAAGTTATCAACATGAGCTACATCATCAATAAAAAGGGAGTCATGAGAGATTGTACCTTTTCCGATGATTTTGCTCTTAGCATTACTACCAAACGTAACATTACCTCCGTCACATTTGTGATAAGAAGTGAAGAGGCTTTTGTTACCCGTCATGTGCCTTGAACAACCGCTATCTTTAATCCATTCATCCGGTTCCAAACAAACTTTGAGGCACACCTATTTTATGAAAAACACTCAAACATTTGATCTCCAATTTCTCATGGGTCCATTTTGGTTAAGCATGCCATTAATTTGTTCCAAGTATGAAAATAGAGCATAAGGGTTCCATGGCATGTGGTTTGGAGTTTGGTAATGTCTAGGAGTGTTTTGGTTCCAAACATGTTGGTAGTTTGGTCGAGCGTTGAAGTTGCTCTTTGGAAAGGGGTGTTTGGGAATTGGAGTCTTAGGTCTTGGTTGAGTAGTTTTAGCTCTAAATTCATTTTTATTAAATCCTACTCCAGTTTTAAACACAGGTTTTGTTCCACTTTTGTATGTAACTTTAACAAATTTTGAACGATCCGAAGTGGATGAGGTTACTGCTGCAGCAGGTCTGGCGGAACCTTCGGGGCCAACGGACGAAACCCTAAATTGGGTTCCGCCTGATCCGCAGGCTGCTGTAGCAATTTTATTTGTTTCTTGTGCAATCTTTTCTTGTTTCATTTGACCCATTGAAGTTTCTATTTTCGTAAATCCTAGTCCTGTTTTATCAAAGGGTGACTTTTGAAGTTTCATAATTTCATCCGCACAAGAAATGCTCTTATCGAACTTCTTAAACTTTGTGGTTTGTTTTATTAGATCATTTTGAGTAATTTTGAGTTTCTCAACTTCTAGTTTAAGTTCTTCACATGATTTGCAAGATGTGTCAATACCTTTACTCTTTTCTAGTCTCTTAGCCTTTTCTTTTAACTCATAAACTTCATTTTCTAAAAACTCCTTTTTAGTTTTCAAAAATTTATTTTTGTTTATGATTTTTAAGCTTAATTCACAAAGTTTGTTATATTCTTTTTGTAAAGTGTCATCATCAATAGAGGAGTAAGATGAGTCGGATAATACCTCATTTGAGTTGTGAGCTATGAGAGCAATATCGTCATTCTTTGGCTCATCGCCATCTCCTTCATAGTCACTCCAAGCACCACCCACGAAAGCTTGTTGAGGTTTGCTCTTGGGTGGTTTTGGACATTCTCCTACAGGATGACTTGTGTCTCCACACCTATAGCATTTTCTTTCAACCTTTCCTTTCCTATCATCACGATCTTTTCGGAAAGTTTTCTTGTCATCTTTAGGTTGCCTTACAAATTTTCCTCTTCTACGAAAGAACTTCTTGAAGTCTCTAACGGCCATAGCATATTCCTCATCATCACTATCCGAAGTAGATTCTTCATCATCACTTGATTGGACTCTAGCTTTCAAGGCAATGGACTTAACTTTTTCTTTCTTGCCTCTAACTAGTTCCGAATCTTTTTCCATTACCATTTCGTGAACTTTGAGGTTTCCAATTAGCTCATCAAGTGACATGCTTGAAAGATCTTTGGATTCTTCAATTGCCGTCACTTTTGCTCTCCACTTCGGATGGAGTGCTCTAAGAAATTTCCTGACAAAGTTCTTACTACAAAAAGATTCGTCAAGTGCTTTAAGTGAAGTAATAATAGTATTAAACCTAGCAAAAGCATTATCAATAATCTCATCTTCGGAAATAACAAATTGTTCATATTGTTGAACAAGAAGATCAATTTTGTTATCTTTAACTTGTGAGTTTCCTTGATGAGTGACAATTAAAGATTGCCAAATATCTTTGGCGGTTTTACACAAAAAGACTCTTTCATATTCTTTCTTAGGTAAAGCGTTGTAAAGCATCATTTTAGCTTCATTATTTTTACCTATTAATTTCTTTTGATCATCATCTTTGATGTTAGTAACTATGTTATCACCATCAATAATTATATACCACAAATCTATATCTTTAGATTTCACGTAAGTTTCAAAACGGTTTTTCCAATATATAAAACCATTTGCTTCAAAGAGTGGTGGTCTTTGCATAGATTGCCCTTCTTTGTAATTTTCAAAATCCATGGATCGTTTCAAGTTTTAAAACACAATATATTTTAAAAGCTTGAGTAACGTAGCTCTTGATGCCAATTGTGGAAAACTAGAAGGGGGGTTGAATAGTTTACCGATTAAAATCTTTTTAACTTGTTAAGTTAGCTTTGAAACTTTCCGTTTGATCAAAGATATATGCACAAACACAATATATAACATGCAAGTAAATGAAAGAAACGATCAAACCACAACACGAGTATTTATCGTGGTTCGGCTACAAGGACTCTTTTTCCTTGCCCTACGTCCACGCCCCGAGTATCCAACTCGAGAGTTTCTTTCACTAGTCAACAAGCTCCTTTCACCGGCGGAGAAAACCTTACACATCGCTTATACTTTTACCGACACAAAGCTAAATGTCGAGTTCTTTTACAAGGGCACAACCACTCCCGTTAGTTCTTTTACTAGGGTACAACAACTCCCAACACTCTTTGTATTTTGAGGACTAAAATACTAACCGATCACTACTGAAAATACACAATCAAATGAAGTGTAAACTACACAAGTCTACACAATGCTAAGCTAACAAGTCTTGCAACGTTATGTTGAATACTTGTTACTTTTAGTAAGCTCGTGAATCTCTTTGCTACAAAAAAAAACTTCGCATATGAAATGTTAAGAGGTTAGATGAAAGAATGAAAGTGTGTGTAAAATGTAATGTCAAGTGATGAGCCAAAATTCAACTTGTGGCTCAATATTTATAGCCAAAACCTTCTGCAGGTTTGGCGGATCAGGCGGACCCCTCAAAAGGGTTCCGCCCGTGTACCTCCAGGGTACCGCCGGGCTTGCATTTGGTTTTGCAATAAATCTTGCAAACCAAACCAAGTCACATCTCATTACTCTTGCAAACCAAACAATGTCACATCACATAATATCAAGTCAAACACTAAACTTGCAAGCAACATCTAAGTAAGTCAAACACATTTCTTTCCATAAATGTATAATGACAAAACTTGCCATAAATGTGATGTGACAATTCTATTTTTAGAAAATAAGAAGTGTTGTGTTTTATGAAATGTAAAATGTAGCAAAAGTCTAGTTTCTGCAAGTCTTTAAAACTAAGATTATGTTTTACTTAGAAACTAAAGTTTACATTTGTCATTAACAAAACTTAGCGAAGATCGTAAAATATAAATAACGTTTTTAGGCGATATTTGTATTAACACAACTTTTTCTAATCTTTTAAAGATTCTTAATTTTTTTAGTATGAACCCATATCCCCATAGATCTGAAAAACGAGAATCAGAACAGAAACCTACCCGAGACCTCATATGAGATCTTGAAGCTGAAATTCTTGCTACCTCTTTCGTCGGGCAGAAGAAAAAAAATACCCATAGAACCCTTGGTGATTTTTTTTGCGTGAAAGATTTGTTCTTCGGGTTGGGATTAAAGAACACGAAAGAATTATGGTTCATAGCATATGGGTTATGGTTTGTAGGTATATTGTGATAGGAGATTGTGGATGCAAGGATGATTAATGCGTTTTTTTTTTTTTTTTTTTTTGTTGGGAGGGATGCTGGTGATGGCGGTTTAACAAAGATGAGAAAGATTAGGTGAATGCGTCTCTTAAGAGAGGATTTTTAGGTATCTTATGAGATATGGATTGTGTATATAAGTTCTATAAACCGTGTATTTAGGATAGATAGTGGACTAGATCATTGATTTGCTTATTAGACTAAAATGTTGGATTGGATTACTATCCTATCTCTTGGGCTGGGCTGCAAACCGAAAAGATGGGCTAATTATTATCGTAAAATGTTATCGAACATTCTTTTGTGGATACATAATGCTTTAATAATTTATTTAATGAGTGGTATTTTGGACTTATATTTTTGCGGGGTTACTTTTTTCACGGCTAGAATTGGTATGATTTAAAAAAAAAAAAAAATGACTACAGGGTTTTTGTATGGTATTGCTTATTTGGGATTGAAGTGACATTTCTTGGGTGTACTTATTTATCACTTGAACATGGTCGCATATCGAATATGAAGAGAAACCATTCAAAAACTAAGATACAAGCAATGACGGACAAGAAGATTATGACAACTTTGTTATGTAGATGTTTCGTTGTCTACATTGTATCATTGAAGTTTATGCTAATTCTATTATGTCATTTGCTTAGTACTTCTATGAGCCACATATAAAGAGTTTGAGATGTGTATTGGCACTGGATTGTTATACTTATGTTTTGTTATTTTAGCATAACTATCAGTAATTTTAATGAAAATATTAAGGTATGTGGTTTGTCACAAAGCTTATTTAGAATACCAAAAATCAAATAATTTGAGATATTGTTCAATCTCTTAATATATCTCAATTATAACGTTTACTATCATACTTACAACGACACAATTTACACAAACATTACGCAAAAAACAATTAGATATAACCTGTGTGGATCGCATAGGTGAATGACTCGTATATTCAAATAAAAGAGGAAAAACCAAAAGCTCTTTTCCATAAATGTTTGCATCACATACAATGATACAAATAAAAGAGAAAACATTAAGCAGTTGCTTTTTTAGAGAGAGAGAGAGAGTGGAAAAAAAAAAAGAAAAAAAAAAAAGGTATGCACATCTACGGATATTGAAAAAGAAAACGTGTTTTAAAACACATGCAACCTTGATAAACTTTCGACATGAAACATACGAAACATTTTTTTCAGTACATCAAAATAACTTACTTGTTTAAATTATACTAGTATTAAATATCACATGAAACATACGATTTTCTATGTAAAACAAACATGAATTAAATATCACATGAAGCATACAATTTTGTATTTAAAACAAACATGAAACATATAATTTAAAGTCTTCAAAAAACAGAATAAAAGGAACAAAAAACAATACAATATAAAACCATATTTCAAATTCACCCCAAAACACAAACACACACACAAACACTTTTTCATGTATTTCTCCACTAATCAAATCAATTCAATACAAAAACATTCATTCCTTGATAATTAAACCCCTAATTATCAAAATTTTATACAAACAAATTTGAGGTTTAAAAATGGATAACGGCCCTCCGTATTACAAGGAGGGCTTACCAACGACGACTACGAAGATAACTAAACATGATAAACACAGGTGGCGATCATCATCATCATCGTCGTTGTCTTCTTCCAAAACATCGTCGTCTACACCCTCGATTTTATTGGCGTTTTTCTCGTGTCTCGCGTGGCTTTATATTGCTGGCTGGTAACACAGTTTGTTACGTTGTGTGTGTGTCTTTTTTTTTTGTTTTTTTTTTGTTTTTTTGTTTTTTTTTTGTTTTTGTTTTTTTTTGTTTTTTTTTTTGTTTTTTTTAATATGATTATTATGAGTTATGTGATTACTATTTACTAACCATCGGCCTATCGCCCTAGTGGTAAAAGACTTGTGACTATTATCACAAAAATAGTCGGTCAAAAATTTTTGGTTTAATATTTCTTTTTGTATTTGATGGGGTGAATATGTGTATTTTTGTTTTATTTTTTGGTAACCATGGTTTTTCGACTTTTTGGGGGACTAATGTATGTGATTTGAGCCCACACAGACTCAAACAGGGTAAAGCGCTTACCTTTTCAGAAAGGTTGACGTGACCACTTAGAGTTGTATAATAGTTACTACAAGCTCTTTGCCACTAGGCCATCTAAGTTGTTGCATATGGGTTTTTTGTTTGGTTAGGAAATATAAGATGATCATACTATTTACGGAATGTGTTTGTGTGAAGTTTTATTTATTAATAATTGTCGATATTGCAAAACCCTTTTGTGATTGTTTATTTTTATTCTGATTATGAGCAGTTTGAAATTTGGCGCATTTGGATAAAACATATTGCTTCCGCTTATCAACTTATTTTGGATAAAAATAAAACAGTTTGTAATATAAGTGGCAAAATGGGCGGGTCGGGTAACGGGGTGAATCAGCAGTTGGGTTTAAATGGGTCATTTGGGAGCAAGGGTTGAAACGGGTCCAGGTCAAATGAGTCTCGGGTCAGGTTGACCCACCCGTTTTCACAAATTTGAGAAAAAAATGAAAAAGTTAAAAGAAGCTCTCTAGTTTTTATTGACCCGCCCTATACCCGATGGATAATTGTTATACAATTGGGCTTTTCACCAAATACCCAATAATGCCAAACAAGCCCATCACATAATAATATTTACTCAATTTGACCCGTATTTATCGAATGGGTCTTAAATTGCCACCTCTAGTTCATAATAAGCAAATTGTTACTTTTTTGCCCTTCCAAAACCATTAACTTAAATGGGTTCGATTGACATTTTGAACTATATAAACTTTCGTGGCTATTTGCATTCGTTATACCACATCAGCAAATCCAAACAATTTTTTCTGAATTGCTTATTATAAGCTGCTTATGCTTATATACAGAATAATAAGCAATCCCAAACACCCTCAGACCTCAGTTTTGTTTAGCTAGAATTCTTATTTAAGGCTTGATAAAATAAATTTTGGATAGTGTGGTTGGTTATTTACTTCAGGATAGTTGTGTTAGAATAATGTGGTTGGTTATCTTTATGTTGTTTTAAGTGTATAAAACTGAAGTATTTGTATTAATCTTGATTCTGAAATAAGGTCATGTTCAATAACATAATTTAACTTATATAAGTGTATCCATGTGGATATGTCCAGCATTTTTAACACACTAAAACCGATAAATTGTGTATAATTTGTACTATTTACCATCTTTTAGTAAATAAGGTTAAGTTTTTGAGATATAGTGGGATACAGTTGATATAGTTTCAGAAGGAAGAAGAATCCTTAGAACATCATATAAGACGTGGATTAAAACTTTCCAATACTATAAATAAGACAGTCATTATAAGTGAATCGGTCGATATTAGTTCCATGATACTTTATGCAGGATGTTGTTAGTAAATTGACCAACATTTGTAATTGTGGCACTTAAATAGTTGTCAATTTTCAGTACAAATAATTCTCTTTTTATCTGAGAAATGCTCATCATTTGGTTTTATCTAGGTTGTGGCAAGATGCTGAAAACAGAACTTTATTAACTAATCTGCTGATGAAGAATTCTGCTCAGGTATAGTTTCTAACTTATGATTGCCCATACATATTAAATATTTGATTGATGATGGAATGTCGAAGATATTAGGACTCTTGCTAACTTACCATGCTTCTTCAACATTCTACCGTAAGCAAGGACTGAAACTTTAGTACCCGAACCATAAACTAAGCTATAGTAATGAAATAGTGATCGTAAATTGGAGACATAGGGAGTCTTTGACCAATCCTTTTATTGATAGTTGTTATCATAGTTTGCTTATGAAGATTTGACTAGTGTGATTGATTTTCCTTTGTTTTTGTTTGGCAGAGACCAAGGGCTCTTACTGTTGAAGACAAGCTAATGGCCCTAGGATGCAAGTAATCATTCGGTCTTCGTACTTCTCTTTCAAACCATCCCCCCTATATACATATGCACTTTTATATACTTTCTAAATTTAATTCTGATGCGTTAACATTTTACTGTCACAAATGGTCTTTTTCAGGGATTTAGAGAGAAGAATTGTGGAAGCTGAGATGGAACTAACACAAGCAAAGAGTCAAGGTTTTCTCATGAACCAATTGAAGCAGCCTGGTTCCTATTCTAGTAAAAAACTCCATGCTGTGATTGGCATCTATACTGGTTTTGGGGATCGGTTAAAAAGAAATTCTTTCAGAGAATCTTGGACGCTTGGAGGTCAGTTGATGATTGAACAATATTCTACACACCTTTTCTAGTAACCCCTTGGTATATGTTATGAACAAGTAAATACAGTCTTTATTTTATAAATTGATATGTAACTAGTTTACGTGAATTTGACAGGCGGTTCTTTGAAGAAGCTTGAAGAAAGAGGAATAGTCATACGTTTTGTCATTGGCAGAAGGTTTTCCTATATACTTGAACTTCTTCATTCTATCTTTGATAGTTCTGCTGTATTATTATTATTACTTTTTTTTACCTTTCAATTACATCACTCTCAGTTTGACATAATTTTTGTTATTAATTTTAGTGGGCAAGCTCATATTTTAACAAATTACCTCTTAAATTGCAGTCCTAATCGTGGTGACAGCTTGGACCGCGGTATTGATGAGGAAAATCGCTCCACAAATGATTTCTTGATTCTTGTAAGTTTATACGTCTAGTTGTCATACTAGTTACATAATAGTGTAGTACATATTAGATTGTTGTTCTACCACCAGTGTAGCACGATGGGTTATTATTGATTATATGATTCTTAGGATGATCATGAGGAGGCTGATGAAGAATCATCTAAGAAAGCTAAGTTTTTCTTCAGTACAGCTGTTCAAAATTGGGATGCTGAGTTTTATGTAAAAGTTGACAAAGATATTCACCTTGATCTTGGTAACTTTTATTTAACCGTTATGATATGTACATCTTTGTGTTTATTCTAGTGTTGTAAGTTTTATGAATGTGATTCTTTTCTCTCTGTTTTCAGAGGGGTTGATTCAGCTTCTTGAAAGCCGTCTTGGTCAAGATAGTCTTTATATTGGATGCATGAAATCAGGGGAAGTAGTTTCTGAAGAGTAAGGGCCTTTATCTAACAGTGCGACATGATTAAATTTTGTTCAATGTTTAACTTAAAAAAATAAAACAATGGACATATTATAGAATTCTTGATTTCCTTATTTTATTCAAGTTACCACTATGTGGCATGTGTTAAAGCATTAGAAAGTTTCAACATATCTACTATATAAAAAATTTGATGAAATAACACAATACTTCAGTTTTGCTGCTACATTGTTTAACCTTTGAAGCTTGTATATCCATTTTCAGGGGAAAGCAATGGTATGAACCTGAGTGGTGGAAATTCGGTGATGAGAAATCGTAAGTAATTTTCTTATGTTTTAAAAGTCACGTGACTAGCCCTCTAATGAACACATTTCATGATACATGATTATCAAGGATATCGTCACTCATTTATAATACACATGTCCATATATACGTACATTGCATACAGACACAGACTCATACATACATGATGAATTGTGTCTTGGACAGGTACTTTCGGCATGCAGCTGGCTCACTTTTTATCCTATCTCGAAATTTTGCTCAGTACATTAGCATTAACAGGTTTGTGGTTATTATTCAAGATTCACTATAGAATCCATATACGTCCATGATTAAACTCATGTTTGCCTTGCTTTTAATAAACCCCTTGTTTTTCTATTGAGATTTCATGAACAGGTATTTGAGCTTGCACTTGATGTGATTTCCGTTTTTCTTGCAGTGCATCTCTGAAGAGTTATGCTCATGAAGATACATCAGTTGGTTCATGGATGATGGGTATACAAGCAACCTATATAGATGACAGTCGCATGTGCTGCGGCAGTTCTCGACAAGGTCAGCATACATGCAAATAGTAAATGTATACTTCTTTTTGTTATGGCAGATAAAGTTGTGTGCATGCTAAAATCAACTTGATCCTTTATTTTCCAGATAAAGTGTGCTCTTTGACTTGACTAAGTTGACTATCCAACATTGCCGGAGGTTTAGATTATCTCGCTTGCTAAGAGTCTTGCCCATATCCATGTCTTTATAGGCCTTTTATGACATAGTTAGATGTAAAGAAAATCTTACCAAAAGAATTTTTTTAGCCACATTTTTCCAGAAAAAAAGTTGTTCCCTTTTATCTGGTAACCTTTACAATTACAAAGTTTCTTGATCTTTTAAGTGTACTCCATGATCAAGATTCAAGATGATAGATATTAATGGATGTCGGGATGGATTATTCATCTCAAAAGGTTCATTGATTGAAAAACTATTATGTTTGTGTCTTTTTCATGCTGTGACGATAAAATAAAATTGGATTGCAACTTTAAAGCTAAAAAAATATTAAAAGAAAATGGGTAAATAAATCACAAATATGCCACTATGTGCAAGCTTTAAGGCGTATGTTAGGTATATGAACAAATACAATGGAAAAAGGAGCAATGATTATCGGGCTCGACATGTTTACTTGAACTGGATCTAGTGAAGGGATGCTACCTGTGGAATTTACAGTTAACTCTTTTCCGTTTAAGAGTATAGTGTGACTATTCAAATTCCCATTTTTTGCGGTTAGGTGATACTCTTCTCGTGTAAGCTCCTATTCGCCAAGTTTTGAGGAATGTGTTTTTTGTTTTTGACCTTCTTGCTGTTTTGACGCTGCTAATATTGTTACATTTTCAACTGTAAGACCAACTTTTGTTATTGCAAGACGGGCAAGGCTGATCAATAACATAGTATTCCTATCCTACCAAATTCAAAAAATATGTACTTTATAATCATAGTAACCATTTAATTACCTTGTTACTCTTTAGGAAAACCCTAGGTTAAATGGGCCGATATCTTATTTTTATTTTTTATTTTTATTTTTTTATTTTACC
The DNA here is from genome assembly GCA_030686995.1 of Artemisia argyi. Lineage (NCBI taxonomy): Eukaryota > Viridiplantae > Streptophyta > Magnoliopsida > Asterales > Asteraceae > Artemisia > Artemisia argyi. The sequence continues at coordinate 65,782,074 of CM060692.1, forward strand.
GAAACCATAATCAAACACATATGCCACTCTATAAATAGCACCACTTTCCATTGTCAAAACATCCCTTCTGTGTTGACAGAAGGGATGGTTTGGACAATGGAAAGTGGTGCTATTTATAGAGTGGCGTATATGTTTGATTAGGGTTTCGGTCAACAACAAAAAAAAAATGATATCGGCCCCTTTCACCTAGGGTTTTCCTAAAGCGTAACAAGGTAATTAATCATGGTAACAATAATATCAATAACTGAATTGACCAGATACCCATTACCCATTTTTTGTGATATTGCATTTTATCATGCCAAAATCAACTTGATCCTTTATTTTCCAGATAAAGTGTGCACTTTGACTTGACTAAGCTGACTATCCAACATTGCTGGAGGTTAGATTATCTCGCTTGCTAAGAGTCTTGCCCATATTCATGTCTTTATAGGCCTTTTTTGACATAGTTAGATGTAAAGAAAATCCTACCAAAAGAATTTTTTTAGCAACATTTTTCCAGGAAAATAAGTTGTTCCCTTTCATATGGTAACCTTAACAAAGTTTCTTGATCTTTTGAGTGTACTCCATGATCAAGATTCAAGATGATAGATATTAATGGATGTCAGGATTGATTATTCATCTCAAAAGGTTCATTGATTGAAAAACTATTATGTTTGTGTCTTTTTCATGTTGTGACGATAAAATAAAATTGAACCGCAACTTTAAAGCTAAAAAAATATTAAAAGAAAATGGGCAAATAAACCACAAATATGCCACTATGTGCAAGCTTTAAGGCGTATGTTAGGTATATGAACAAATACAATGGAAAAAGGAGCAACGATTATCGGGCTCGACATGTTTACTTGTACTGGATCTAGTGAAGGGATGCTACCTGTGGAATTTACAGTTAACTCTTTTCTGTTTAAGAGTATAGTGTGACTACTGAAATTCCCATTTTTTTCGGTTTGGTGATACTCTTCTCGTGTAAGCTCCTTTTCGCCAAGTTTTTAGGAATGTGTTTTTTGTTTTTGACCTTGCTGTTTTGACGCCGCTAATATTGTTACATTTTCAACTGTAAGACCAACTTTTGTTTTTGCAAGACGGGCAAGGTTGATCAATAACACAGTAATCCCGTCCTTCCAAATTCAAAAAATATATACTTATAATCATAGTAACCATTTAATTAACTTGTTACTCTTTAGGAAAACCCTAGGTGAAATGGGCCGATATCTTATTTTTATTTTTTATTTTTATTTTTTTATTTTACCAAAACCATAATCAAACACATATGCCACTCTATAAATAGCACCACTTTCCATTGTCAAAACATCCCTTCTGTGTTGACAGAAGGGATTCTTTGGACAATGGAAAGTGGTGCTATTTATAAAGTGGCGTATATGTTTGATTAGGGTTTCGGTCAACAAAAAAAAAATGATATCGGCTCATTTCACCTAGGGTTTTCCTAAAGCGTAACAAGGTAATTAATCATAGTAACAATAATATCAATAACTGAATTGACCAGATACCCATTACCCATTTTTTGTGATATTGCATTTTATCATACCAAAATCAACTTGATCCTTTATTTTCCAGATAAAGTGTGCTCTTTGACTTGACTAAGCTGACTATCCAACATTGCTGGAGGATAGATTATCTCGCTTGCTAAGAGTCTTGCCCATATCCATGTCTTTATAGGCCTTTTAAGACATAGTTAGATGTAAAGAAAATCTTACCAAAAGAATTTTTTTAGCAACATCTTTCCAGGAAAATAAGTTGTTCCCTTTCATATGGTAACCCTAACAAGGTTTCTTGATCTTTTTAGTGTACTCCATGATCAAGATTCAAGATGATAGATATTAATGGATGTCGGGATGGATTATTCATCTCAAAAGGTTCATTGATTGAAAAACTATTATGTTTGTGTCTTTTTCATGCTGTGACGATAAAATAAAATTGGACCGCAACTTTAAAGCTAAAAAAATATTAAAAGAAAATGGGCAAATAAATCACAAATATGCTACTATGTGCAAGCTTTAAAGCGTATGTTAGGTATATGAACAAATACAATGGAAAAAGGGGCAACGATTATCGGGCTCGACATGTTTACTTGTACTGGATCTAGTGAAGGGATGCTACCTGTGGAATTACGGTTAACTCTTTTCCGTTTAGGAGTATAGTGTGACTATTCAAATTCCCATTTTTTTCGGTTAGGTGATACTCTTCTCGTGTAAGCTCCTTTCCGCCAAGTTTTTAGGAATGTGTTTTTTATTTTTGACCTTCTTGCTGTTTTGACGCCGCTAATATTGTTACATTTTCAACTGTAAGACCAACTTTTGTTTTTGCAAGACGGGCAAGGTTGATCAATAACATAGTAATCCCGTCCTTCCAAATTCAAAAAATATATACTTTATAATCATAGTAACCATTTAATTACCTTGTTACTCTTTATGAAAACCCAAGGTGAAATGGGCCTATATATATATATATATATATATATATATATATATATATATATATATATATATATATATATATATATATATATATATTTGTTTATTTTACCGAAACCATAATCAAACACATATGCCACTCTATAAATAGCACCACTTTTCATTGTCAAAACATCCCTTCTGTGTTGACAGAAGGGATGGTTTGGACAATGGAAAGTGGTGCTATTTATAGAGTGGCGTATATGTTTGATTAGGGTTTCGGTCAATATCAAAAACAAAAATGATATCGGCCCATTTCACCTAGGGTTTTCCTAAAGCGTAACAAGGTAATTAATCATAGTTACAGTAATATCAATAACTGAATTGACCAGATACCCATTACCCATTTTTTGTGATATTGCTTTTTATCATGCCAAAATCAACTTGATCCTTTATTTTCTAGATAAAGTGTCCTCTTTGACTTGACTAAGCTGACTATCCAACATTGCTGGAGGTTAGATTATCTCGCTTGCTAAGAGTCTTGCCCATATCCATGTCTTTATAAGCCTTTTATGACATAGTTAGATGTAAAGAAAATCTTACCAAAAGAATTTTTTTAGCAACATCTTTCCAGGAAAATAAGTTGTTCCCTTTTATATGGTGACCTTAACAAATTTTCTTCATCTTTTTAGTGTACTCCATGATCAAGATTCAAGACGATAGATATTAATGGATGTCGGGATGGATTATTCATCTCAAAAGGTTCATTGATTGAAAAACTATTATGTTTGTGTATTTTTCATGCTGTGACGATAAAATAAAATTGGACCGCAACTTTAAAGCTAAAAAAATATTAAAAGAAAATGGGCAAATAAATCACAAATATGCCACTATGTGCAAGCTTTAAATCGTATGTTAGGTATATGAACAAATACAATGGAAAAAGGAGCAACGATTATCGGGCTCGACATGTTTACTTGTACTGGATCTAGTGAAGGGATGCTACCTGTGGAATTACAGTTAACTCTTTTCCGTTTAGGAGTATAGTGTGACTATTCAAATTCCCATTTTTTTCGGTTAGGTGATACTCTTCTCGTGTAAGCTCCTTTTCGCCAAGTTTTTAGGAATGTGTTTTTTGTTTTTGACCTTGCTGTTTTGACGCCGCTAATATTGTTACATTTTCAACTGTAAGACCAACTTTTGTTTTTGCAAGACGGGCAAGGTTGATCAATAACATAGTAATCCCGTCCTTCCAAATTCAAAAAATATATACTTTATAATCATAGTAACCATTTAATTACCTTGTTACTCTTTAGGAAAACCCTAGGTGAAATGGGCCGATATCTTTTTTTTTTTTTTTTTTTTTAATTTATTTTACCGAAACCATAATCAAACACATATGCCACTCTATAAATAGCACCACTTTCCATTGTCAAAACATCCCTTCTGTGTTGACAGAAGGGATGGTTTGGACCATTGAAAGTGGTGCTATTTATAGAGTGGCGTATATGTTTGATTAGGGTTTCGGTCAACAACAAAAAAAAATGATATCGGCCCATTTCACCTAGGGTTTTCCTAAAGCGTAACAAGGTAATTAATCATAGTATCAATAATATCAATAACTGAATTGACGAGATACCCATTACCCATTTTTTGTGATATTGCATTTTATCATGCCAGAATCAACTTGATCATTTATTTTCCAGATAAAGTGTGCTCTTTGACTTGACTAAGCTGACTATCCAACATTGCTGGAGGTTAGATTATCTCGCTTGCTAAGAGTCTTGCCCATATCCATTTTTTTATAGGCCTTTTATGACATAGTTAGATGTAAAGAAAATCTTACCAAAAGAATTTTTTTAGCAACATTTTTCCAGGAAAATAAGTTGTTCCCTTTTATATGGTGACCTTAACGAAGTTTCTTGATCTTTTTAGTGTACTCCATGATCAAGATTCAAGATGATAGATATTAATTGATGTCGGGATGGATTATTCATCTCAAAAGGTTCATTGATTGAAAAACTATTATGTTTGTGTCTTTTTCACGCTGTGACGATAAAATAAAATTGGACCGCAACTTTAAAGCTAAAAAAATATTAAAAGAAAATAGGTAAATAAATCACAAATATGCCACTATGTGCAAGCTTTAAGGCGTATGTTAGGTATATGAAAAAATACAATGGAAAAAGGAGCAACGATTATCGGGCTCGACATGTTTACTTGTACTGGATCTAGTGAAGGGATGCTACCTGTGGAATTTACAGTTAACTCTTTTCCGTTTAGGAGTATAGTGTGACTATTCAAATTCCCATTTTTTGCGGTTAGGTGATACTCTTCTCGTGTAAGCTCCTTTTCGCCAAGTTTTGAGGAATGTGTTTTTTGTGTTTGACCTTCTTGGTGTTTTGACGCCGCTAATATTGTTACATTTTCAACTGTAAGACCAATTTTTGTTTTTGCAAGACGGGCAAGGTTGATCAATAACATAGTAATCCCGTCCTTCCAAATTCAAAAAATATATACTTTTTAATAATAGTAACCATTTAATTACCTTGTTACTATTTAGGAAAACCCTAGGTGAAATGTGTCGATATCTTATTTTATTTATTTTATTTATTTTTTGACCGAACCATAATCAAACAAATATGCCACTCTATAAATAGCACCACTTTCCATTGTCAAAACATCCCTTTTGTGTTGACAGAAGGGATGGTTTGGACAATGGAAAGTGGTGCTATTTATAGAGTGGCATATATGTTTGATTAGGGTTTCGGTCAATATCAAAAACAAAAATGATATCGGCCCATTTCACCTAGGGTTTTCCTAAAGCGTAACAATGTAATTAATCATAGTAACAATAATATCAATAACTGAATTAACCAGATACCCATTACCCATTTTTTGTGATATTGCATTTTATCATGCCAAAATCAACTTGATCCTTTATTTTCCAGATAAAGTGTGCTCTTTGACTTGACTAAGCTGACTATCCAACATTGCTGGAGGTTAGATTATCTCGCTTGCTAAGAGTCTTGCCCATATCCATGTCTTTATAGGCCTTTTATGACATAGTTAGATGTAAAGAAAATCTTACCAAAAGAATTTTTTTAGCAACATTTTTCCAGGAAAATAAGTTGTTCCCTTTTATATGGTAACCTTAACAAAGTTTCTTGATCTTTTTAGTGTACTCCATGATCAAGATTCAAGATGATAGATATTAATGGATGTCGGGATGGATTATTCATCTCAAAAGGTTCATTGATTGAAAAACTATTATGTTTGTGTCTTTTTCATGCTGTGACGATAAAATAAAATTGGACCGCAACTTCAAAGCTAAAAAAATATTAAAAGAAAATGGGTAAATAAATCACAAATATGCCACTATGTGCAAGCTTTAAGGCGTATGTTAGGTATATGAACAAATACAATGGAAAAAGGAGCAACGATTATCGGGCTCGACATGTTTACTTGCACCGGATCTAGTGAAGGGATGCTACCTGTGGAATTTACAGTTAACTCTTTTCCGTTTAGGAGTATAGTGTGACTATTCAAATTCCCATTTTTTGCGGTTAGGTGATACTCTTCTCGTGTAAGCTCCTTTTCGCCAAGTTTTGAGGAATGTGTTTTTTGTGTTTGACCTTCTTGGTGTTTTGACGCCGCTAATATTGTTACATTTTCAACTGTAAGACCAACTTCTGTTTTTGCAAGACTGGCAAGGTTGATCAATAACATAGTAATCCCGTCCTTCCAAATTCAAAAAATATATAGTTTATAATCATAGTAACCATTTAATTACCTTGTTACTCTTTAGGAAAAACCATAGGTGAAATGAACCGATATCCTTTTTTATTTTTTATTTTTTTTTTATTTTATTATTTTTTTTGACCGAAACCATAATCAAACACATGCCACTCTATAAGTAGCACCACTTTCCATTGTCCAAACCATCACTTCTGTGTTGACAGAAGGGATGGTTTGGACAATGGAAAGTGGTGCTATTTATAGAGTGGCGTATGTGTTTGATTAGGGTTTCGGTCAAAAAAAAAAAAAAAAAAAAAAAAAAAGGATATCGGCTCATTTCACCTAGGGTTTTCCTAAAGGGTAACAAGGTAATTAATCATAGTAACAATAATATCAATAACTGAATTGACAAGATACCCATTACCCATTTTTTGTGATATTGCATTTTATCATGCCATTTCAAAAGTATATTTTCAAGCATTTAGATCAAAACTGCATTTCAAAATTTTAACTGATTCTGTACACAAACATGTATGTGTTGGTTATGGGGTTGGTATTGTCAACTCTAAGGAGGTATATACTTACTGAATGTTTAGAGCAATGTGCGTAAGAACGAATTTTCTTTGTCCCGTGAAATCGTGTTGATAGAACACGTCTTCCCATCAGCCGATGCCAAAGAAGCGCACTACATTAATGGTGAAATCATTTGGCATTGTCAAATTCTCTAGTGAGAAAATAGAAGAATGTTTGCTGTAGGAAGTCAAAACGCTAACTTGTGATGTAAACCCTGATAAATAAACTACCTGTAGTAATCAGGGTTCGGGACAAATGTGTCGGTGTTAAGAAGTCCATAGTTCCCTCCTATTAATGTTTGTCGACAATATGTTTTAGTATCATACGAAGATGCCATCCCCATTTGATCCAAGTACCTACACGAAAAGTTTGTACACCTAATCTTTGCTATACAACCTAACAACCATATGACCTGTTTTAACTTTTTAAACTTATTATTTGTTGACAATTTGTAGTGAAATTTTACTAAACATACCAGAAGCTAAACACGAAAGCATTGGTGACTTGATTACGGCCACTGTTATAAGCACCTCCCGCTTCACCTACCCAAGCCACCGTTGAAGTTCCTGAATTCTTCAGAATGTTTTGTAAATCTCTAAAGGGTTGTGATCCTCCATCCAGATAGGACGGGTTAAGTATTTTCTCAATTAAGTGCTTGTCGACACCTGATAGATACAGCCGTATAGTACTTGATCTATAAGCATACTTACCAAATATGACTCCAGACAAATGAACGTTTTTTAGATATGCATTTTGTTATAGAAAATATTACCTGGACCAAGATTGTAAATATGTTGGGTAATCACTTGAAGCGAATCATTTGATTTCCTTACAAACTCATCGAACCAGTTATAATCAAAGAATCCTCCGGGTCCAAGAACTAATGGTTTATCTTGAAAACTTTTGTAGACCTGTTGTACCAAGTTTTGGAGTGCAATTGTATCCGATGCATACTGATCCGCCGTGATCTTTGCTCCAATTCCTTTTGCACTCAGTTCGTTTCCTGTTATTTACCATTTAAAAGAAACGAGGACCTTAACTCGTAACCTTCAAGTTATTGAAACAAAATCTAACTATGTAAATATTCCATCTTAATTTGCATACATAACGAAAATCTTACCAAGTTCCCAACCATGAATAGTGAACCCCTTATCAACCGTATATCTCATCAAAGCCTCAGCATTGCTTGAGTTCCACGGTCCTACGACCGAACCATCATCTATGTTTACTTGTCTTTGACTCAACGCGTTCAACCCAAAAATAATCTTTGCTCTTAGAAAAATAAGAGAAAATAAAACAAAACCCTGTTACAGAAAACTTTATATCTTAACATAAATACATAATAACAATACAAGAAATATCAACCAAAGTATAAAAGCTGTGTTTACTTTGAATTATTAAAAAAATTGTTTAGTTGATCCCATCTAGACATGGATAAGCAACCTTCGGTGTATCCAAATAAACCAGCAGTAGTTGTAGTGAATTGGGAACATGGTTCTTCATTGCTTTGACTTTGGAATATCAACCTGTCTTGAAGAGTGCCTCCCAATCTGATTTTTAATGGAGAAAAGGCTGCAAAGGATCAAATTACCCTTTGTCATGAAAAGCTACTGATCAAGTTTTTGAAAAATATATTGTCATGAATATTAACTGTTAAAAGATACATAATGTTTATAATAGAAACTCTGAAAAATAACACCATAAATCAAAGATGAAGTTCCTAATCTTAAGCAACACTAACTATAAGTGCCAATCACACACACACACACCAAAAAAAAAAAAAAAAAAAAAAAAAAAAAAAAAAAAAAAAAAAAGTTACTCCGTGTTATATTTTGGTCCAATATGAATTTAAAGTATTCAACTTTTCTTTTTCTCAATTTAAAGTATCTGAGAAAAAAAAATTGCAATGTAAGGTTTTTAAACTTTCGTAAGAAATTATTGGTCATAATTTTATCCTATATAACTTTTAAATGTCAAGGTATAATGATAAATCACATTAAATAACCATTTCGCTAAAACATGTCTAACATTTTTCAAAAAGTCGAAAAGTCCTTGAAAAAACCTTTAATTGCACAACACTTCTACTTTGATACCTTAAATGTTTCTTAAGAGCACATAAAACATATGTTTCAAAACAAATGTGATTCTGTGAATGTAACCATCCTTTCTAGTAATAATCAGTTGTTCACAAAATGTATGTATGAAAGAACATTAGAAACACACATATATACTCCATCTTTTTTGCACTCACCTTTAACTGCATTAAACAAGATTGTGTTGTTAAGATCCTGTCACGAAGTTTGAAAACCAAATTAGAATGTTGTCAAAAGATAAAACTAAAAAAGAAAAAAAAAAAAAAAAAAAAAAAAAAAAAAAAAAAAAAAAATTGTAATGTTAGAGGGTGGTCACCAAATTAGTGAATTACTAACAACGTATAGGGTAACAAATGTTCCAACATGATATTTATGGGTGACCCATATCAATATGTTTATCACCCCAAATGGGCAAAAATTATTACTTTAACAATCTGTTATTCAATGTTATCTTGGCTTTCACATAATTGTACTGATGGTATAGAAGAATGATAAGATATTGATTACAGATTTCCATAGACTTGGGATTGGAAATGGGAAAATGTTGACTAATTAGGCGATTTACAGTATTATTGATATTCTTATATACATATTCTCAATAATATTACTAATTTATTCCTTGTTATATTTTATACTCTCTCATCTCTGTAGGTGTTTTTGTTTTTGGTTTTTTGTTTGAGCAACTTTATGATATCATGTAGCACCAGATGGGCTAAAACATTTGAGTTCTGCTGAAAAATGGATATGTGTTATCTTTTAAAGGTTGCTGAGATGCAAATGAATATCAGTCGTCTTATTGCAGGTAGAGAGTCAAGGGACTCAAGGATGACACTGTTTGGAAATGACTTCAGTATGATGAATACGCGTTCAGGTCCTCAAGCTTAAAGCTTCACTTTTTAGAGCTCTACAATTACATATGGGGGTTCTAATGGAGCATACTATATTTCCTCTACAACAAAAATGACTGGCGGTTATGGAGTGAGTAATGTAAACATGTTTTCTGAAAATTTTCTTATTAATATATTCAGTAACTCTCACTGAATGCTATGTGTGATTTCAGCTGAGATTTGAATAATATAAAGAAGCTGATTCAGTTACAAGGTCAGGCAGCTCATAGGTTTTCAAAGGGGATTAATGAGGTATGTTTGTAATTTATTGCTCATGCCTGATTATATGTCGTATGTTTTGCTGTCTAATAAGCTGCACTGTGCCTACTGCTAGAGGCATACTATTGCAAGGAATCTAAAATCAGATGGTCAAGTGGATTCAATGCAAGTATTGCACAACATTAAAATGAAGGTATATATGTCGTACAAATTTGAAACGCTTTTAGGAGGATATGAAATAGTGTTACAGTGAGTAATTGTGTCTTGTTTTTGGCCCTTTATCAGATGAACTTGGTGAATTCGAATAGGCTAGGAAAGGAAAAGCCAGGATGCATGGCGGCTTGTGTAACGGGACAAAATGAGCACATTTTTTGAATGGATCAGGTTGGCCCGGAATGTTTTTTGCCCAGTTTTATTAGAATGCCCTATAGATATTAGCGTACTAAATATGATTACTAAAGTAATGCTTTAGTTTTTGGAATAAAACAGTTTAGGAGCTTATATGCATTAAGTATTCATTTTTGTCACATAGTACCCATTAAGATAATTCTTATGCCTTTAACTTTATTAGTCTGATATTCATGTTAGCTTCATAATTCATAAGCTGAGCGCAATTCACATGTTGAAGCTGGACTGTGCTAGAGTTTGAGATTGCTTTCATTTGACCCACTAGGGAAGATTAAATTTCTTTGTGCAAGAACTCAATGGTTTGTATAACATGGTAACGCAAGTTCATGCAAATTATAAATAGACGTATGAGAAAGTTACTGATATCATACACCAAAAAGGTTTGTACAACATAATGCATGGAAACGTGGACTGGTTGGGTAATGGGTCAAAACAGGATCGGGTTGAACTGGATCACTTTTAGTAGTGGTTGAAACGGGACACTCAAGAATATGGTGTCTGGATAATTACAGTAGGTTCATCACTGTGTGTAATGAACTCGGTATGTTTTGGTTTCTTGCTGTACATATTTCTACCGTACATTTTTCCACTTCATTTTTTTGTTTTAGTAGTGGAAAATGAAGGACTAGGCCTTGGTTGACGAGATCAGTTGGTTTATCTTTTGCTTCTCTTTCTATCTTTAGTATTAACCAGTTGGTGTCAATTCTAACTTTATGTTTATATATTTTGGTGCTTTATTAATTTTTGTGTGTGTTTTTTAGGAACATAAATATGACCGGAACAAAGGGGTGTTTGGACATTATTGTTTGATGGAAGAGTACATACGAAAGCGAATGCACTTCAATTGCCAGACAATTGCAAGAAGCCAAGAATATAAAATAGCTGGTCTCGAAAACATGATGGACGTTATGTTGTCTTGAGGATTTTTGTAGACAATGAATATATTCGTCTTTCGTAGACATATCATTTGTTGTTGACTAGGGATGAGCACGGTACCGGTCCCATACCGAATTAGTGGTACCGATTTTTTTCCGAGCATAAATTAGTGGTACTGGTACCGTACCGAACGGGATTCGGATACCAATACCGGTACCGGTATCGGTACCAGTAACGGTACCGGAAAATCGGGTTTTCCCCTTTTTTTTTGAGAATTTCTCGATTTGGTACCGGTCCCGTACTGAATTAGTGATCCTTATTTTTTTCACCCTATTTTGTAGTCCCGGTACCGTACCGTATATTGGGATCGGTACAGTTCCGGTTCGGTTCCGGGATTCGATTCAAAATTCTCGTCCCTAGTTAATCATGTATATCATGACTACACTTCGTTATTATTATTATTATTATTATTATTATTATTATTATTATTATTTATGAAACTATTTGGATGGACGAGCCTTGGATCTAGTATCAAGTTTTTTACTTTTTTTAATCAAGTAAGCCGTTAAAATCAACAATTGAAGCATTGTCTTAACTTTTTACATCCAAATACACAACTGTCATTTTCGGAAAGAAAAAGAGAATTTGTCGTATATAATTGTTGGGATTTGCTAAATACATGCGTAAGTGAATGTATTACAATACTAAAAAAAACATAGCTTGATGTTTACTAAGTCAAAAAAGGTTAAAGTGACAATTTTCTTTAGGTGGTACCTTTCAGCCACAATATTTTGGCCTTATTGGCTTGTTTCGAATTTTCGGTCCAGATAACTCCCGAAACCATATTTTTTAATTCTTAATGTTAGTGTTTTTTTTTCATGATTAGATTATTCTTAATAAAACTGAAAATTTTGATGACTATATCCGTAGCAACTATAAGACACAATAGTAAAACATGATAATGACCATTAAAAGTTTCCTCGTTGGTTAAAACATGATAATTGCCTAACTACTCCCTTGTAATCTCTATATGATCCTAAGAATCTCTATATGATCCTAAGAATACAACACGAATCATCGCAAAATTTTGTTTTAAAGAGTTTATATTTATAAGCAAGTGATTAAGAACCATAACATACTTAGAAACAAAAACCAAAGAAACCAAAACAGAAAAACACTAACCAAATTGAGAATAGAAGAAGCTCCCCAGCTACAAGTTCCATAATCACACTTTTGAGGAGGCCACCAATCCAAAGTAGCACAAATGAAGTCTTCATCAACTAAACCAATAGAAGTTGTTCCATTTACAAACACCATACCCTCATTAAAACCAACATTCCCTAAAAGTAAACTTCTTAAACCATGGCTCAACACAAACACCACAACTAGACACAACCCGACCGTTATACCGAATAAACCTAACTCGAATGCCGTCAGTTTCCGTCGGGTTACACCTTTTAGAAAGCTGCAAAACATCTCCCTGGCTTGTTTAAAAGTTGACACACACACACACACAAAGAGAGAGGGACTTTACAAAGTTTTTATTATTGGGTGGTATTGATCAAAGGTTTATATAATAAATCATTCTGACTTCGTTTCAACCGAAAATAAATTAGTATATAACTTTGGTTCACAATACCAGACATTCAAAACTTCCAAACTATAGATTATTAGCTTTTAAAGGGTGACCATTGGCAGTAACGAGGACATGAGGGAGTTGAAAGTGACATAGGAATATAGGATATTTTTTTGCTTTTTTAGTTAATAAGGAAAAGATATTGTAAAGATATATAAAAAGTTTAAAAAGTTCCAAGCATTAAGAAGGATAATCAACTTATTGATTTTACCTTCGTTTACTTATAACAATCATGTCCACTAGTGGCCATTGAGATTCTGGCAAAAGTTGGTGGTATTAATCATTCTAGACATTCTCCCTTTCTAAATTTATCGACTACATGACATCACGACTTTAACCAACTGGGCTAGTTCAGTTGGCCACCAAAATTTCTTAGGGGCTTGGAGAGGGAGTTTTAGCTAGGGGAGATTTTAAGTTCGAGTCTCATACAAAACTTTTCCCCTTCAAACATAATAGGAAGAAGTACAGGCGGAGTTCAGGGTGACATCACGACTTTAACATAATACGGAGTATATTCTTTTATCATCAGATTAATTAGTCGATCATTTCAAGATATATCTAAATAAAACTAGAAAAGATAATTAAGTTTTCTTTAGCTAGTAACCAGGGACGGAGCCAAGGGGGTGCCCGCGGGTGCACATGCACCCCATGGAGTTTTTTCGATATAGTGTTAATTTTTGAAAAACTTATCAATTTTTTCTAAATGTATCTTTAATGCATCCGGTGGCGGTGCATTAAAATGTGTCTCTAGCATTATTTAGTTGGTATACTTAGAAATAAAAAATAAACATAAAATTTTGTAAAATCCCCAATATCAAAAGCACAAAGATGAACAAGTTTAATAAATTAAAACACAAAAGCCCAAGGATTAAATAGGTTTATTAGAAAGTAATATGTTCATTTATTTGTCGTTATAATTAAATCTTCATTTTATTCTATTCTTTTTTACTCTATTATATTACGGTTCAAAAAAAATTGTGCACCCGGTCATATTTGTTTCTGGCTCCTTCCCTGCTAGTAACAATGATGAATGAATATTAGCGAGTAACTATTAATTTGTAGTTACAAAATGTCTCAATTTTTATGGGATATGAAAAATGTGTCACATAAATTATATCTAGAGCTTTTCATATAACCTGCTACTATATATATATATATATATATATATATATATATATATATATATATATATATATATATATATATATATATATATATATATATATATATATATATATATATATATTGAGGATCATGTGCGGATAACTTTTTTTAGTGTGGACGTACGGATTAATCTGGGCCGCCCATCCAGATCTGATCTTGACTTTTTGTAAAAAGTCAAAATCCAACACAACCTTCAATTAATCAATTGACCATTGAAACCATTTTTTTTTTTCCTTTTGAACGATCCTTACTATTGTTATCTTCTTTATTTTTTCAGATTTTTCTGAGCACATTTTTGTTTGGTGATTATGAGTGCTACCGTGATATTAACGATAATTTACTTAAAAAATTACTTTGATATTAGTCAAAAAAATTAATATCACTGTTTTTTTATTACGATATTAAAAAAAGTTACGATGATATTAAAAAAAATTAACTTTGATATTAAGAAAGCATGATAGTTACGGTGATATTAACAATTTTTATTAAGAAAAAGTTTTTACGATATTAAAAAAATTAATATCACTATTTTTTTATTACGTTATTAAAAAAAGTTACGGTGATATTAAAAAAAATTAACTTTGATATTAAGAAAGTATGATAGTTACGGTGATATTAACAATTTTTATTAAGAAAAAGTTTTTATGATATTAAAAAAGTTATTGTGATATTAAATTTTTTATTAAAAAAGAAAAGTTTATGTGATATCAAAATCATACGCTAATATCACAATACATTTAACGATGAAAATGATTTTTTTTTGAAATTTTTTTCAGCGATTTATAATTATTTGTTGTTCTCTTTATTTTTTTTTAATTTTTTCAGATTTTTTTGAATTTTTTCAATAAAAAAAAACTACTGTGATATTAACGATTTTTAAAAAAGTTAGGATATTTACGATAATGCCACTCCGCTTTTTTCAGATGGTTGACTAGATGGAGGGCTGAGATTCGTCCGTATATCCGCACTAATATCCAAAACGTACCGGATCTCTTCCATATATATATATATATATATATATATATATATATATATATATATATATATATATATATATATATATATATATATATATATATATATATGGGAAAAACATAGCTACATTGCAAATGTAGCCAATTGGCTACATTTCCTTTGAAAAAAATTTTAATAATGTACAGTTTAGTCCCTGCAGTAAGTCCCTGACATATATTTTTCCCCTGTCCCCACCCTTTTTTTCAAAGGAAATGTAGCCAATTGGCTACATTGTAATGTAGCTATGTTTTCCCATATATATATATATATATATATATATATATATATATATATATATATATATATATATATATATATATATATATGATGACGTATAGTCTATATTCGGGTCACGAACCCAAATGATAAATGTTGATACAAAAGTTGGGCGTACCTGATTGTTGGGCTTTGCTCTTATATCAATTCGTTCCTTAGCACTTTGTTACCTGCGTACTAAGAAAATAAACAACACCGTTAGGTTTATCGAGGGATTGTCTCCCCCGATTAGACTCCGGCGTGAGAGTAAGTAATCGAATTTAGGTTTTGGTTGAAGAGTTTTAGGGATTATGTGGATCGTACCTTGGATGAGAATCGTATGATTCTATATATAGGGTTAAGAAACCGTGTTTCTTGCTCCTTACTCTTCGCACGCATGGTGCTTATCCGAGGTAAGGATATCTATTCCTTGAATAGATAATCCTTATCGGATATCCGGTGAGTTAGATTGGGCCTTTGTGCTTCATGGGCCCAAAGTATTAATACTGCGGCCCATACCATTTGTCATGGTAGCCCATTCGTGATGGGCTTAAGTGTAAGTAATGTCTATCATTTGGGCTTGCGGCCCAAATATAGGCTATACGTCATCATGTCCCCCCAGTCTAGTATGCGCGGCACGTAGCCGCGGGTACTAGACTTAATGTAAGCAGCGGTAAGCGTGGCGGAAGAATGAACAAATTGTTACCCGCCTTTTTGGAGGTGCAATGCACCTAACAGGTTCAAAATAGTCACCTCGGTAATCGGGGGTGGTGTCCACGTATCACTTGGGATTCGGGAAAAAGTGTTGTACCTTTTGATCTTCTAGCCACACGTTTACTGTGAGTGGGATCCACGTGGGCGTGAATTAGGGTTTTTACCACCCTATATAAGAGTGCCGCCCCCCCTTTATTTTCACCACACAGTAAAATACACACACAACCACTATTCATCTTCTTCATTTTGAGAGCGTTTTTTGCTAGAAAACCTTTGAGCTTCTGTAGGTAATCTTTGTGTGCGTCCACTTAGTTTTATGATGAACATGGTCGCTCAGTTAGAGGAGTTTCGCTCTGCGTTGTCTGTTGAGGACGTCACGCAGTTTTCTTCCGACTATTTTGTGCCTTTGGATGTACATCCCGAGGCTCCAGATGTCGATGCGTGTATAGCCGACTTCCCCGAAGGGAAGATAGGTTTATACACGAAATTTTTCGAGTACGCTAACTACCGCGTACCTATATCTATATTTCTGAGCGACTTGCTCAATTACTATCGCCTCCACATCTCTCAGCTGCACTGTATAGGTGCGGCGAAGGTGTCGAATTTTGAGGTAAACTGCCGTTTACTAGCGATAGAACCAACCGTGGACTTGTTCCGCTCCTTTTATCACTCAACATGGTCGAATGGTTGGGTGTCCTTTGCGAAGCGCCCGCGTGCGTTTCAATGTTACACGGAAAAGGTTGACTCCCTTAAGAATTGGAGGGAATATTTCTTTTGGGTAGACGACGCGGTCTTTCCCTCCAATTTTGAGTTTTATACTCAGGCGTCTTTACCAAGGGATGGGCGTCCCGCACCCGGTTCCTATAGGATTGCTGACGCGCAGACGTTAGATGCCAATCGATTGGCCATTAACCCCTATCCGGAGGAGTTTTTGGTACATGTAGGATTGAGTCGCGCGTATTTTGGCGCAGCAGATGAGGTTCCCACTTTCCTGAGTGAGGATGGCCGGGGTGGGTGTTCATCCTTTGTAATTGTTTGTAAGTTTTTCATTCTGTGTCTTCGCGCATTTATCAACTAATCTTTCGTTGTTTTCTTGCTTCATTTTTGTATGTGCAGAGATGGACTTGTTCGCAGTGGTGAAGCTTGACAAGCCAAAGCAGGTGACCATAGGGGTGCGTCCTCTGAAGGAGGGGGAGCTGCCTTTGCTGGAAGCGACCGCGGGGCGTTTGACTGTTCTGCCCGCGACAGTCCCCGAGGACACGCCACCACTTGTGGTGACACCCGTCCAGAGTGTGGCGCCAGAGGTAGTGGTGGCGCCCACTGTGGAGGCGGTGCCTGAAGTGGAAGTGGCGCGCGAGGAGGCGCGCTCAGGGTCATCTGACAGCATTCGGATCCTGAAGCCTTAGGAGGTGTTGAGGGAAGAAGTTGCGCAGAACTTAAAGCGCAAGGGAGGTGCTGGAACCAGTGGCACAAGCAAGAGGCGTCGACACGTCATCAAAGACGCAGAGTCGAACGCAGAAGAAACTTCGACCTCCGGCGCACGGTTGAAGGCTGATGCTTCTCCATTTCTGTAAGTGTGCATTCTTTCTCTTTTTTTTTTTTTTTTTTTTTTTTTTTTTTTTTTGCAATTACTTGTTGTAATTTTTTTTTGACTGTCTTTGTTCCGTAGGGATGACGACGCGAAGGACGATGAGGTTTCCTCTCCGCAGAACGAAAACAAGGAGGGGAATACCGAGGCTGTTGATGGTGGTGAGGCGCAGCAGCTGATGGATGAGCTGGCTGCGACCACTGCCCGCCAAGCTGAGCTTGTTGCTCAGCTGAAGGGAAAGTATGCTGGGGAGAGCCGTGCTCTAGCCCAGAAGGAGGAGGAGTTAGTGGCCCTCCGCGCACAATTGGCGGATGCGCAAGTGGAGCTTGGGGAGTCGAGGGCGCATGCTGAGAAAATCGCCCAAGATAAGATGAGCATTTTGGCGGACCTGCTGTATGCGAGGTCGAAGCTTGAGCAGGTGAAGGCAAAAGCATCGTGGTCGAGGGCGTATCTTGAAGAAAAAAGGTCTGAGCATTATGCTAGCCTGCAAGAGTTCAAGGAGCGCATGGAGAAGACGCTCGTGATGTATGAGGAGAAGCTGCGCGCCCTCAGCATCGAGTACGACGAGGAGCTGTATCCTCATCTTATGTCTGTAATAGCCGAGCGCAGTTATTCTTACGTCCTTGCCTTTTAAATTTGCTTGTTCGCTCTATTGCGTATCTTACTTTATTATCACTTTGTGAATGCAGGTGGTTGATCAGCCATGGGCTTCGTCTGGCAGCTCTGAGTACTTTGGAGTCTGCGGAGGTGGTGGAAGCCTTTGGGAAGGTTGTTCACTGCGCAATGGCGCGTGGCCGTTCGCAGGTCCTGGAAGAGCTCCGTGAGGCCAAGTTGTTGGAGAAAGACTTGGCGGAGATTCCTAGTTATAGCTCAACGGCGTACGATGAGCTGGTGCAGGCGATGGCGGGGCTGAAGGTTCTTGAGTTGCCGCATATAGGGAGGTTGGAGCGCGACCAAGATGACCCCATAGATGTGCTCATGGCGGGTCTGACGTTGCAGCGTCATCTTGGGGAGAATGCTGAAGATGAGGTAGATTATTATCTCAAACCTGATGTCTCGCAGCTTCAAGTCCCAGTTTTTGCGCGGCCCCGTGATATCCTCAAGCCTTTTGCACTGGAGAAGGAAGTCCCTTTGAAGGAGGTGCTAGAGCGTCACGAGCAAAGGGTTGCCATAAAGAAGGGCATTAAGGGCAAGGCTGTGATGTGTGGCATCGGTGCTGCGCACCTTCCTCGATCTGATGGCGTTGCCGTGAGTGTTCCAACTGTGTCGCTCCAGGATGCTATAACCTTGAGTAAGCTGAAGGAGGCGGGGAGTTCCGCCGCTCCAGAAGAGAGCCATGATCATCGCCATAGCATATAGGTTGTTTGTGAACTTATGTATTTTCCTTGTAATTTAATAAGTATGGAATAAGATACATTTTGTTATAAGCTCGTAACTTAAATACACTTGCATTGTTTGCTAAGTTTGATTATTTTACTAAGTCTTTTAAGTGCGTGACTTAAGTATACTTGCATTGTTTGCTAAGTTTTATTTTCGACTAAGTTTTTTAAGTGCGTGACTTAAGTATACTTGCATTGTTTGCTAAGTTTTATTTTTGACCAAGTGTCTTGGCTCGTTATATTGCTAAGCTCGTACAGTGTACTTGGTATATGCGCATCCGTCGTGGGGTGCGCATGTGAAACTTACTTTGACGTCTCAAGAGTAAGGCGCTTAGCAAGGATACGTGATCCAATGTTGATGGGTTTGCAACCCTCTTATTCAACGAGTAAATTAGTAGGTTAACTCATCCTTTATGCCTTCGTGGGTCTTTAAGTGGTGCATGCACGCCATGTAGGCAAAAATATAAGATAGACAATATTGACATATATGCAATAAAGTAAAAGTGCGCTATGGAGTTAGCTAGAAACCATAACATTTTATTAATACTTGCAAGTTTATTGAAAAAAAAAAAATGGAAAACATAATTCCTAAGAAAGAAAAGAAAGACAAACACTTATTGGGCACCTCGTAGGGTGTGAGTGTGTTTGTGTAAGGGCCGTAGCCTAAAAGTAACATCTTTTGAGATTACAGATGTTCCAAGTGCGCGTTAGGTCGTGACCTTCCATATCGCGCAATCTGTATGCGCCGTTGCCGAGCGCGTCTGTGACCTCGTAAGGTCCTTCCCATTTGGGTCCGAGCTTGCCTGTGTCTTCTACGTGACTCGCGTCATTGGCGCGGTAAACAAAGTCTCCTGGTCTGAATGAAGTGTTTTTGACTTTTGCATCATAATACTTCTTCATTTTTGCCTTAGCCTTTGCTTCACGTATAGCTGTGCGTTCGCGTCTTTCTTCCAGTATATCTAAGTCTATGCGTCGTTCCTCGTCATTTGTTGTGACGTTGACCTCTGCCGTGCGTATAGTTGGCATTCCTATCTCGGCTGGTATGACGGCTTCTGTTCCATAGACTAAGGAGAATGGCGTGTCGCCAGTACTGGTTTTGATTGTCGTGCGATGCGCCCACAAGACATGCGAGAGCTCATCTACCCATCTTCCTTTATGTCTGTCAAGGCGCGCTTTTATGCCTTCGCCTAGACTGCGATTAGCGCGCTCAACTAGGCCATTGGTTTGTGGGTGTTTGACTGAAGCAAAGTGTTGTGTGATGTTTAATTGTGCGCACCAATCTTTGAATGGGTTATCACAGAATTGTTTTCCGTTGTCTGATACGATCTCGCCTGGTAGGCCGAAGCGACAGACAATATTGTCCCAAACAAAGCGCTTGACTTGGTTTCCTGTAATGTTCACCACTGCTTTTGCTTCGATCCACTTTGTAAAGTAGTCTATGGCTACGATGAGGAACTTTATTCCTCCAGCTGCGACGGGGAAAGGTCCTGCGATGTCAATACCCCATTTGTAAAATGGCCATGGTGAGGTGATTGGTGTTAGCTCGTGCTGTGGTCGGCGCGGAATAGGCCTATGTACTTGGCAGTTGCTGCACTTTCTTATTAGATCGCGTGCGTCGCGGTGCATTGTTGGCCAATAGTATCCTGACCTTAGAGCGCTTGCCACCACGGATCGTGGCCCTGAGTGCATACTACATGATCCAGCGTGAATTTCGCGGAGTACGTAGTCTGCTTGGAGGGGTCCAACACATCTGAGCCATGGTTGTAAGAAAGATCGCCGGTAGAGTACGTTGTCGCGTAATTCGAATCGTTGCGCTGTGCGCCGTATTCTTCGAGCGTCTTTATTATCTTGGGGTAGGATTCCCTTGCTAATAAATTCGATGATAGGTGTCATCCACGTAGGATTTTGTTCTTCTATCACCGTTGATATCTCCATATCCAAGATTGACTTGTTCTTTAGGGTTTCCACCAATACCTGTTTTGAAAGGTGTGCGAAGCTTGTGGATGCAATCTTGCTGAGTGCGTCCGCCTTCCTGTTATCTCTTCTAGGTACTTGTTTTATTGTGAACCTATCAAAGTTTTTGATCAAAGATTTTGTCTTATCCATGTATTGGATCATGTGGTCATCCTTGGCTTCGTATTCACCTAGCACGTGGTTAGCCACTAGGCGCGAATCTACGTTTGCTTCTAGGTTGCGTACACCCAGTTGGATTGCTATGCGTAGTCCGGCTAGTAGGGCTTCATATTCTGCCTCATTGTTTGTGGCTGTGAATTCAAAGCGTAGCGCATAGGTGAATTCCATACCTTCTGGATTTGTAAGAATAAGGCCTGCGCCTGATCCATCTGCGCATGAGGATCCATCGGTGAACAGTGTCCAAGGTTCTTGTAGGTCCATTTTAGCTGCAGATGTTGGGCTGTCGCTATCTGGCTTCTCCACGATAAAATCAGCTAAGACTTGTCCTTTGATTGCAGTGCGCGGCCTGTACGAGATGTTGTACTCACTTAGCAGTACACTCCATTTTTGTAAGCGTCCTGATGCATCCGGTTTGGAGATAACTTGTTTAATTGGCTGATCAGTGATTACAGCTATTTGATGCGCTTGAAAGTATCTGCGCAGTCTTTTGGATGCGAACACTAGAGCCAAGACCAGCTTTTCCATAGCACTATAGTTAATCTCTGTTTTCTTCAAGGCCTTGCTTACAAAATATATGGGTGTCTGGACGGAGTCTCTGTCTGTCAATAGTACTGCGCTAACTGCTCCATGGGTTGCTGATAAGTACATGATTAGTTCTTCCCCTGGTCGCGGTGCGACGAGTTTGGGAAGAGATGCCAGATGGTGTTTAAGTTGTTGAAAAGCTTCTTCTGCTTCGCTAGTCCAGCGAAAGTCTCCCTTTTTTGTGCACTTCGTGAGTGTTTTAAAGAGGGGAAGGGATTTGTCCGCTGACTTAGATAAGAAGCGATTCAGCCCTGCTAACTTTCCATTTAGTGACTGGACTTCTTTGAGTGTGCGCGGGGAGGGGAGATCAATAACAGCCTTTGTCTTCTCTGGGCATGGTTTGATTCCATCGGGTTCTATCAAATATCCGAGGAACATGCCTTCAGTTGCGCCAAAGGTGCACTTTTTTGGATTCAATTTCATGTTTATCCGCCCCAACGTTCGGAATGTTTCCTCGATGTCGCGCACCAATTCGTCCTCTGTATGGCTTTTTTATAACAAGGTCGTCAACGTAGACTTCCAAGTTGCGGCCTACTTGTTTTTCGAAAGCTGTGTCCACCAGCCGTTGGTATGTCGCGCCTGCGTTCTTTAAGCCAAAAGGCATTTTTGTGTAGCAGTATACCCCTTGACTGGTGTGGAAAGCTGTTTTTTTCTTCATCCTCCACTGCCATTTGGATCTGATGGTACCCTTTATATGCGTCTAGGAAGCACTTGAAGGGGTACCCACATAAGGACTCGACCTTCCAGTCTATCTCTGGCAGTGGATAGCAGTCCTGCAGGCATGCTTTGTTGAGGTCCGTGAAGTCCACGCACATCCTCCAACTACCATCGCTCTTCTTTACCATAACTGGGTTTGAAAGCCAGTCGTGGTAGTACACTTCGCGCATGATGCCCGCGTCTACTAACTTGTGTACTTCTTCCAAAATAGCCTTTGCACGATCTGGTGCCTGGCCGCGCTTCTTTTGTCGTATTGGAGGGTATCCTTGTCGGATTTGTAACTTGTGCTCTGTGATAGAGCGAGGTACTCCCGTCATATGCTTTGGTTCCCATGCAAAGATGTCTAGATTCTTTTGCAAGAGTGCGCATACGGATGCTTTACCTTTGTCAGATAAAGATCCTCCGATCGAAACTTGTTGTTCCGGATAATCTGGGTGAATAGCGACCTTTAAATTTGGCGATTTTTCCGTGCGCTGTTCTGGAATAGTCTCCGCTTCAGTTGTTACTGCGATGCATTCTCTTGGTGGTACCGTTGTGTTGTAGAGAGTGACCACTCCTCCTTTAACTGGGAATTTGAGCATTCCGTGTGCTGTGGATGGTACTGCGCGCATGGATGATATTCCCGGTCTTCCAATTATACCATTGTATGGTGAAGGAGACTTTATTACCATAAAATTTATCCATGTAGCGGTTGAGTGTTGTTCATCTCCTACGACCACCAATAAGCGTAACTGCCCCATGGGCCAAATCTTTTCTCCTGTGAATCCTGTTAGTGACATTGTAGCTGGTATCAACTGACTTTGGATTTCAGGTCGCAGCCTTTTGAAGCAGTGATCATACATAATGTCTGCGGATGCTCCTCCATCAATATACATGCGGTGGATGTCGTGTCCCCCTGTATGTATTTCAATGGTTAGAGGTTCCACGACTGCGTTGTCCGCAGCTATTGTAGGGAAGGATATCTCTTTTTCTGGAGAGAATTTTTGGCTGACTTTTTGCTTTATTTTGCGCTGCCATGATTGTATCATGTATATAGTATCAGCCTTTTCCTTTGGGGGTTCTTTCTTGCCCCCATTTCTCTGTCTCTCTTTTCCTTCCTTGATGTTTTTTACGAGGTGGTCCATCCTTCCTTCTCTCACTAATTTTTCGATTAGTTGTTTCAGTTGGACGCACTCGTTAGTTGTATGGCCCTTTTGGCCGTGGTACTCGCAGTATCCACTACCTTGGCGTTTTTCTTCTGCCGTTTTAATTGGTGGTGGTCTTGGGAAGTTCGCACCTTCTGTTGCAAATATCTCCCTTGGAGTTTTAGTGAGAGGAGTATATTTGTCGTTGTCTCTTCCACTGCGGTAGTTCCTGCCGCGGTTATTGTTTTGATCGTTGGATTGTCTCCGCGGCTGTTCTTGTTGCCTATAGTTTGAATATCCTTTTTTGCTATCCGCAGCAGCTGCTTCTCCTTGTATAAAGGATCTGGTGCGTTTTGTGAGTTCATCGAAAGACTGTGGAACTCTATCATTGAGCTTTCGGATGAGTTCTGGATTATTAATTCCATTCATGAATCCTGAAATTTTTAGTATTTCGGGACATGCTTTGACTTGTATGCACTCATCCTTGAAGCGCTCCATAAAGGCGCTGGTTGATTCCCCTTGCCGTTGCTTCACCCTTGCTAATTCTACAGGATTTTTAGCGCACTTCTTTCGCTGGGTGAAGTTGTGGCGGAATGCTTTTCGTAATTTCTCAAAGCCGCCTATACTCCTACGTGGGAGTTTGCTAAACCATGTGCGCGCGTTCCCTACCAATGTGGAATTAAACATGTGACACCACACAGGCTGTGGCCAATTTTCGATAGTTGCGGCTGACTCGAAAATTTTTAGGTGGTCGTCTGGGTCACCTGTTCCATCGTATGTCTTCACATTAGTGGGCATGCGCCTGCGCCTGTCGTCTGAGTAATCACTTATGCGACGTGTGAACGCATCAATTTTATGGCGTCGCCATGGGAGAGACATATCCTCGTTCTCTTCCTCGCGACGTCTTCCTTTTGATTTCCAGTGCCCTGTTTCTTTATCCTCGTTGTCCGAGGAATCGCTGGAGGAAGAGTAATCTCTCCTTCGGCGTTTGCGCCTGCTCCTTTCAGAAGAGGAGCCTGAGGGATCTCTGCTTGGGGATCTCCTCCTCCCCAATCTATCTTGTATTCGCCTACTTTCAGGTTTGGAAGATCCTTGGCTTGGCGAATGCTGAGGCCCTAATCGATCGTGTATTCCCCGACTGCCAAGTCTGGAATGGACATTGGTGCGCCTACCGCTGTCTCCAGAGTTTTGTGAGTCAGGTACCGCACCTAACCTATCATGGACAGAGGTACGTTCTGTACGTCTTCCTCGCGGGTGGCGCGGTGGTGATGGTTCGCGTTCTGGACCAAGATTAAGTCGGGTTTGCAGATCCGCGCCTGCTCTTCTTGCCGCTTCTTCCTGCATGAGGGCGGTTAGGGTTTCATAATTTTGGGATACAAAATTACCCAAAGTTAGATCGGGTATGTCCTCAGTCGTTGCAAGGATCTCTGCCTCGGTATGGGACGCCCGGTTTCGTTCAGGCGCGCCTGGCGGCGCAGTGTTGTTCACTGCGGGTGTAGCCTGATGAGGGGTGGTGAAGAGGGTGCGTTGGAGTTCCTCAACGCTGGGGACCTCTAGAGTAATCCTGGGTAGTTCTACCGCTGGGGGAGGTTGGGTTGTCCCTGGCTCGTGGTGACCAGGTGTGCTGGTTGTCCCAGCGACTTGTCTAGAGGTTGGATCTTGTTGATTCTTCCTCAGATGGTCACGTTTTTCTGGCTGCGGAGTCCGCTGGCTCGAATTCTTATGTTTCGTCATTCTAGTTCGTTGTAGGGTCCCACGGATGGCGCCACTTGTTGATACAAAATTTGGGCGTACCTGATTGTTGGGCTTTGCTCTTATATCAATTCGTTCCTTAGCACTTTGTTACCTGCGTACTAAGAAAATAAACAACACCGTTAGGCTTATCGAGGGATTGTCTCCCCCGATTAGACTCCGGCGTGAGAGTAAGTAATCGAATTTAGGTTTTGGTTGAAGAGTTTTAGGGATTATGTGGATCGTACCTTGGATGAGAATCGTATGATTCTATATATAGGGCTAAGAAACCGTGTTTCTTGCTCTTTACTCTTCGCACACATGGTGCTTATCCGAGGTAAGGATATCTATTCCTTGAATAGATAATCCTTATCGGATATCCGGTGAGTTAGATTGGGCCTTTGTGCTTCATGGGCCCAAAGTATTAATACTGCGGCCCATACCATTTGTCATGGTAGCCCATTCGTGATGGGCTTAAGTGTAAGTAATGTCTATCATTTGGGCTTGCGGCCCAAATATAGGCTATACGTCATCA
The DNA here is from genome assembly GCA_030686995.1 of Artemisia argyi. Classification (NCBI taxonomy): domain Eukaryota; kingdom Viridiplantae; phylum Streptophyta; class Magnoliopsida; order Asterales; family Asteraceae; genus Artemisia; species Artemisia argyi. Next base: position 65,807,848 of record CM060692.1, read on the forward strand.
ATAAACATTACTAACGTCCAAACCCACCACGAGTGGGCTATCATAACAATGATTTGGGCCAGCATGCTAACGATTTTGGCTCACGAAAGCCCAAACAAAAGTTATTTATGGTTTGGATATAGATATCTCCTATTTAAGGGATATATATCAAACCAGATATATATCGAAGAGTAAGGAGCGCATATCCAATAAGGATTACGTGCCTATATAAACAATATCACAACTCTCGTTAAAGGTACGACTTACAACCCTAACTCTTCAAGTATAACCCTAAAAACCGATTACTTACTCTCACGCCGAAGGATAATCGTGGGAGACAATCCTACGATAAGCCTAACGGTGTTTGTTTATTTTCTTAGTGCGCAGGTCTCAAGCATTAAGATCGAATTGGTACGAGAACAGAAACCGAAATAAAAAACGCCCAACTTTTATATCAATAATATATATATATATATATATATATATATATATATATATATATATATATATATATATATATATATATATATATTGAAAGGCAACAAATTTCTAACCACCGACAAACAATTACAACTAAATGGCATCACACATCCTTAACACAAGAAGATTAAGGAAAATGAGACCCAAAACCAAAAACAATAATCCCCCGCTGCACAACCGGGCTGAACAAACATGTACCAAACATTACAAGAAAAGGACACTTATGAATTTATTATTATAATTATTTTTTAGGGCCGTCCCATGAATTGGTAAAATTTCTTAGGGCCCTGTACGAAATTATATAATGAGACCTTTCGATAAGAAATGTTATATATAAATTGTCACCATTTATAAGATATAATGCAATTAGTTATCAAAACGTTCTAACATATTACCCATTTAAGATATTTTACCATCTAAATACTCTTTGACACATGCATATAATTATTAACGGGATAAATTTTGGGGCCTTTTAAAATTTTGAGGCCCTGAGCGGTCGCTCACCTTTCACACCCTCAAAGCCGGCCCTGTTATTTTTACATAACTTTTAGCTTAGAATAGATATAACGAATGTAGATTTTAATAATCTTTAGTACAATAAGTAAAAAGATACTACGTAGAATCTTCTAACATTAAATTAAACATGGCTAGTATTTTAGAGTCTCTATTGCAACAACAAATATTTGAGCCTTCATATTAGCTAGTGGAGGTCAAAATTGAATTGGATTTTAGTTAAAGATTGAATCACGTAACTTTTTGTTAAAAAGGTAAAAATATACATGACATTAAGAGCTCTTTTTTAATTTTTTTTATTTAACCGTAAATTAATGTATATTCTAATTAGTTAATGAGGTGAGATTTATAAAAAACAACTAGCATCTTAAGTATATATAATCAAATCTCAACCATTCATTCCCCCTCTATCTAATGGCTTAGATTAAACCAAAAAAATACAAAGAAGGGTAATATAGTAAATTTAAAAATCACAATAAAAAAAAAAAAAAAAAAAAAAAGCTACTCCTTATCATAACCACCTTTAGTTTCTCTCTCATTCAAACCAAAAAATAGATCTGACATCAAAAATCTCGCCGGAAAAATCATCTAGTTCGCCGGATTAATCATGAACCCGTCGGGTTCATCAAAAACACCGTCGCTGCCGCCGGAATTTTCATCAAACAAATCTCAATCATCATTAACTCAGTCGGAATGTTCAATTAACATATCGGAAGCATCATCAACCCAGTCTGAAATCATACAAAACACCACCACCTCCATCGGAATCATGAATCCAACAAATTCATACAAAACACCACCTCCTCCATCGGAATCATCAACAAAACTGCCGGAATGTTCAATTAACATATCGGAATCATCAACAAACCCGCCGGATTCTGCAATAAACACGTCAGAATATGATTTAGAACAAGATAAAAATATACATGGTAAAAATCCCTTAGAATTCTCAATTTTTTATTTAATGATATTAAAAATGTGTAAATCCCATGGGATTCATAATGAATCCTATGGGATTCTAATATTTAATGTTATGAGAAGTCTAAAATCCCATAAGTTTTGTTTTAGTGAATCCTAATAGTGATTCCCAATAAATACCATGGGATTCACTGTTTATTCAGCATGAATCCCATAGGATTCACAATGAATCCCATAGGATTCATTGTTGATTCATTATGACATACACAAGTAAATACCATGGGATTCATTGGGAATTCAATCAATTTATTTATTATTATGATATACAATTGTAACTCCCATGAGATTTTATAAAAATCCCATGGGATTCATAGTGCATAGAATTCATTGTGGATTGATTATGAATTCCATGGGATTCTTTATTAATCCCATGGGATTCTTTATGAATCCCATGGGATTCTGATGAGGCGAAAAATGAACCATTTTTAAGGGGTCATTTAAGCCCGAATTCGAATTTATTTGATCAAATATTGCCCTAAATCGTTCCTTTTGTCATTTTAGTTACTTTTGGAGTGAATTCTGAAAAAGGAAGCATTTTGGACGTTTTTGGAGCATAAAAGTGAAGAAAACGACAAAGTCTTAATTTTCCTTGCTGGGAACAGTACCTGACGGCGTCAAGAGTTCTCAAGTGACGACGTCAAGAGTAATACAAGAGGTGGAAGTGGATAGAGTCCGTGACGATCCAGAAGAGTTTTGCACTATGGACATGACGGCGTCACCATAGGCCGTCATGGTCCAAATAAGAGTGACGACCCAGAGTAGAATTGCACATGACGGCGTCAAAAGTGGATCTAGGCAATCCGATTTCATTATGGGCGGCGAGTTAACGGCATCAGAATTTCCTTCTTGATGCCGTCACCCTGTAAAATCTATATATAGTTTTGCAATTTTCATTCATTAAGGAGGAATAATTAGGGTGTAACTTTGGAGAGAAACCCTAGTCCGAATATTACAGCTTTTTCAAGGGTTTTTACCCTTTGAAACATTTCATGTTCAATTGAGATAAGTACTCTTTCAATTCATTCAATATGTCTATATGTTGTTTGAATATATCTTACGCTTGTCTTGAATTTAACATGCTTGGCTAGATCTCTTGTGTGTTTGCTTAGATGTAGTAAAACCTAGATGTTAATTATGGGTTGACTGTTTGTTTATAGTTGTTACAGATGATTGTATTCGATGTTAGGCTTAAGAAAACTGGCAGACTTCCATTGGTGATATGCTTGAACGTCTTAAGAAACATGATCAGAGGTGTACTATGATTTTTGGTTGTATTTAATGCGTAGGAGAATTCTAATAATCCCATGTTAGGAACTTCTAACGGCTCGACATAGGAGTGAAGTAGGATCCTATAGAGTTAGGGAATATTGTACACGGCCCTACGACTAGTATTAAGGAATACGACCCGTCATCCATGCAATTGTAACAAACTATCAACCTGTAAAAGATATCTAGGGAGTAATGAAACCTAAGTAAACACAACTCTCCCTATTATTGTTCACACCACTAGTTTAATTAGATTTCATTTCATTTTTATTATTTATTTTTATTGCATCTTAGTTATTGGGTTAGTTGATTAGCAACTAATTCTGCCCATTCTTCCAAAAAACTGAGATTTTTACTTGCTTTATAAAATATAAAAAAATACAAAAAGAATCATCCCTTAGCTCTAGACCTAGTTTTTAGACTTTCTAATCCTAGCGACACTATTCCTGAGTTGAACGATCAATCCCCCGGTACTTGTCACTATACTATACTACAACGATCAGGTACACTGCCTTGTGGGGGTTGTAAGCTTCTCGAGATCCCTCGAGAGGTAAAGCCTGGTGCGATTCCCACGTATCAAGTTTTTGGCGCCGCAGCCTGGTGAATAGTTATTGTCTAGATTAGGATTTCTTTTTATTAGGTCTACTTGCTAGATTCCTTTCTAGTAAGATATTATTTTTATTTTTAGGTTTTCTTTAGTCTATCTTATTTCTTTTTGTATTTGTCCGTAACCTTTACCATCCGACATCATGGAAGGTGGTAACATCTTTGAACCCATCAACCCACCACTAGCAAACCAACCTCATAGGCCCCGAACCCTAGGAGAGTATTCCCGTCCTAGCCATCAAGGCTATCGAAACACTATTGAGCTCACTCAAGGAGCCAATGTGTCCCCCTTGCGATCCGACACCATCCGGTTGGTGCAAAGCGGATGTGCATTCCATGGACTTCGTTCCGAAGATCCTAATCAACATCTCAAGGATTTCCTTAAAATCGTAGATTCTATAGACCTTGATGTTACAACTAGAGAGTCGACCCGATTACGCCTATTCCAATTCTCTCTACGTGATCATGCTAGTCAATGACTTGAACGTTTACCCGCGGGATCCATCACCTCATGGGATGATCTCACCACTCGTTTCCTTGCTCAATTTTTCCCACCGGGGAGAACTACCAAGCTAAGAAATGATATCTTGATGTTCCAACAACGTCAAGGTGAAACTCTATATGAAGCATGGACTTGTTTCAAGGACTTACTCCAAAAAGTCCCTCATCATGGCATAGATCTTTGGCTTCAAGTCCAAATCTTCTATGACCATATCGATCTCTCCACAAGGTGAACATTGACTAATCGGCCGGTGGCAAGCTACGTGATCTAAGTGCATAAGAATCATGGGAACTCATAGAAGATCTTGCTCTCTATGACAAAGAAAGTTGGAATGATTCCCGTGATTTGAACAAAACGGTCAAGGCAATCTCTTTGCCTTCGAACAATTCTAGCACTCCCGACCGTAGGATCATGGAACTTGAGGATCAAGTCAAGTTTCTCATGAAATCTTACGAAGCTCCTAAGCCTTCAAGCCAAGTGAACAAAATCACTTCTTCATGCGAATTATGTAGTGGTCCCCATGACACTCGTGATTGCGTGGAACTCCCTGAAACAGCTTTTGCGGACTATGCATTCTCACGTACCGACGAAGCGGGAGACAACTGGTACACTTTGAAACTCAAGCCAAACCCTTACGGTGATTCCTATAACCCTTCTTGGAAAAATCACCCGAACCTTAGGTGGAAACAAAACCAAAATAATTCTTCCAATCCGCCTAATCGTTACCAACCAAACGGTCCACCCTCTAACCGTACTTTCAAAAAAAATCCTTCCAACAACTATGGTAGTACCAATAATCTTGAAGGATTGATGTCCAAGTTTATGGCATCTCAAGAAGCTCGTATATCTAAGTTTGAAGCCGATTTCAAACAAAAGCAAAGCAAAATGACCACCAAAATTGACACATTGTTGAAAGTTCTCAATGACCGAGAAATGGGAGCACTCCCAAGCGACACGGTCAAGAACCCGAAACTAAATGTTAATTCCATATCATCGGTTTCTTCACTGATGCGTGGGAATTGCACCAGGCTTTATCTCTCGAGGGATCTCGAGAAGCTTACAACCCCCACCAGGCAGTGTACCTGATTGTTGTAGTATAGTATAGTGACAAGTACCGGGGGATTGATCGTTCAACTCAGGAATAGTGTCGCTAGGATTAGAAAGCCTAAAAACTAGGTCTAGAGGTGAGGGATGATTCTTTTTGTATTTTTATATTTTTATAAAAGCAATTAAAATATCGGGTATTGGAGGAGTGGGCGGAATTAGTTGCTAATCAACTTACCCAATAACTAAAGATGCAATCAAAATAAAATAACAAAAATGTAAATAAAGCTAATAAAACTAGTGGTGTGGACAATAATGGGAAAATTGTGTTTACTTAGATTTCATTACTCCCTAGATATCTTTTACAAGTTGATAGTTTGTTACAGTTGCGTGGATGACGGGTTATATTCCTTACTACCATTCGTAGGGTGGCGTACGTACTTCCCCAACTCTATAAGCTCCTACTTCACTCCTATGTCGAGCCTGCAAGAAGCTCCTAACATGGGATCTTTAGAATTCGCTCATGCATTAAATTCAACCATAAAAACCTAGTACGTATTGGTTCATGTTTCTTAAGACGTTCAAGCAAGTTACCCTATGGAAGTCTGCCAGTTTTCTTAAGCCTAACATCGAAATCATTCATCCGTAACAACTATAAACAAGCAATCAACCCATAATAAACATCTAGGTTTCACTACATCTAAGCAAACACACAAGAGATCTAGCCTAGCATGTTAAATTCAAGACAAGCGTAAGATATATTCAAACGACACATAGACATATTGAATGAGTTGAAAGGATACTTATCTTAATTGAGCATGGAATGTTTCAATGGGTAAAAACCCTTGAAAGAACAGTAAAAATCGTGCTAGGTTTTCTCCAAGTTATCCCTCTAATTGTCCTCTCTTAATGAATGAAAATTGCAAAACTATATATAGATTTTCCATCATGACGGCGTCAAGAAGAAATGTTTGACGCCGTCAACTCGCCGCCCATAGTAATATCGGATTGCCTAGATCCAGATCTGACGCCGTCAAGTGCAAAGTTACTCTGGGCCGTCACATGCAATGGGACCATGATGGCCTATGGTGACGCCGTCATGCCCTTAGTGTAAAACTCTCTGGACCGTCACGGACTTTATCCACTTCACCTCTTGTTTTACTCTTGACGCCGTCATGTAGAACCTTGTGACGTCGTCAGGTACTGTTCCCCGTAAGGAAAATTAAGACTTTGCCGTTTTCTTCACTTTTATGCTCCAAAAACGTTCAAAATGCTTCCTTTTCCATATTTCACTCCAAAAGTACCTAAGATCAAAAAAGAACGATTTAGGGCAATATTTGATCAAATAAAATCAATTTCGGGCTTAAATGACCCCCTAAAAATGGATAATTTTTCGCCTCATCATATACTCTTACACTTGTGATTTGCTTGTCCTCAAGCAAATGCGCTTTTATTCTAATCAAAATACAAGTTAGGGGTCATTTAACACTAATATAAAAGTAATTACAAAAAATAATTGTTTTGCTAAAGACCAAAGACAAGCACGGAGGTCATACACTAGCACCTCACAAATAGTGTTTAGATACTCACATCTCTCGGGTGTAATAAAGTATATATCACAATATGGAAATGGAAAACATCTCTCACTACCTGTCATAACAAAATAGATTAGCATAGGCTTGGGAAAGGATCAAACCTCCACCACATGGCGTAAGCACCTAGGATAAACTATCAAAGAGGCTTTTCAAAGGGTTATAACGTTAGGTGTAGGGATATGGAATACATGGTGTGGAAAACTAGAAGGGGGGTTGAATAGCTTACCGCTTTTTAACTTGATTATCTTTTAAAAGCTTTACGTTTGTTTAAAGATATAAACTCAAATTACTTGTTTGAATATTTGAAAAGCTTTACGTGGAGTTAACAATTCTAACTAAAGACAATATGTAATAAGCAAAGACAAAGAAAGAAACGATCAAACCACAACACGATTGTTTATCGTGGTTTGGCTACAAGGATTCTTTTTCCTTGCCCTACATCCACGCCCCGAGTTTCCAACTCGAGAGTTATAAGCACTAATCAATAAGCTCCTTTCCCGGTGGAGAAACCTTTACAACGTTGCTTACACTTTTACCGACACTAAGCTAGATGTCGAGTTCTTTTACAAGGGTATAACCACTCCCATCGTCGCTTATACTTTTACCGACACTAAGCTAGATGTCGAGTTCTTTTACAAGGGTACAACCACTCCCGTCACACTTTGTATTTTCAGGCCTAAAATACTAACCGATCACTTCTACACACAATACAAATGAAATATAAACTACCAAAGCTTATACATAACAAAGCTAGCAAGTCTTGCAACTTTGAGTTGAAACTTGTAACTTCTTGAATGAATTGTGAACTCCTTAGCTACATAATAGATTCACACAAGTTAGTAGTTACTGAGATTAAAGAGAGAATATGTGAAATATATGTCCTAAAGTGATGAGTGATTTCTTGCAAGTCCTTTGGTATTTATACCAAAGGAAGTCAGTGTTGGGAACGAAGTTTTACTATTTTATCAAGTGTCGGTCATTTGTAATAATATTAGGTTGCTTAGTTATTATTTACATTCATTTACATTTTGTATTAAGTTTACTAGGCTTAAGTAATGTAACCCATGGGCCTCCAAGCACACGAAATGATGAGAGGAAGGAGAGGGAGTGTTGCCCTAGCTCCTTCCCTATAAAAAGAATGCTTAGGTCTCTTGTAAACTTGGTTGGTTATTTTGATATTCTAATGAAACTCTTGCTTTTATAATTCTCTCATATCTTATAATCAACCAATCCTTATATCTATCTCATTCTTTACTTGTGTGATATCAATATGGGCACCTAACAAGTGGTATCATTCGCCTAATAGAGATTGAAGTGGTGTTTATTTGGTTTACGTGGGATTTAGGTGTATTTTTCCTTTTATTTTTGCTTTTTCTTTGTTTCTATCACTTAATCTTGAAGCTTGGACAAGTTTCAAGGTTGATATAGTGATTAGAAGCTTAGATTTTGCATAAAGTTTTGATCTTTCATAGTTTTTTAGTACTTTTTATCATTGTTTCTTAAGTTTTATAGCTTCTTTGATATTAGCAAACTAGTCTTTGGTACCTAAATCTTTCATATTTTGTGTTTTCTAAGTGTTGGGGAAGTTATTTGATCAAAAGTTACTCATTTCTAAGCATTTTTCTTCAAAAAGTAGTGATTTTTCATTGTTTCTGGTCACTCTACGCATAAGAGTTAGTGGAACAGTACATTTTGAAAGCTGTCAACAGTACTTTTGGTCTCCCTACGCATTAGACAACTTCTTACGCGTGTGTTTTGGTCTAAAACTCCATTCCTACGCGTAAATGAGCAATCTACGCCTTAGATCTACGCTGAAGCTATTGTCTACGCCTAAGTTCTACGCAGAAGCTACTTTCTACGCCAAAATTCTACGCTGAAGACATTTCTTACGCATAAGATTCTTCTTACGCGTAAGTTTTTTATTTCTACGCAAAAATCTCTTCTAAGGTTCTCTCTTCTAGCAAAGGTGACTCAGTACTTCCCTAGCTTGGACAAGTTAGTGGAATACTTCGATTAAGGATATCTTTCAAGCTTGGACAAGTTTGAAAGATTTGTTTGGTTTTTTACCTTACGCATAACTTTCTTTACGCAAAAGGTTTAAACTTACGCGTAAAAGGGTAATCTTACGCATAAACCTTGTGTTTCCGCATAACATCACCTTTCTACGCTTAACTTTAAATTTACGCATAAGTTTTGTTACGCATAAGATTTCAACTTTGCCCAAGGATTTTGAACTTTACCAAAGGAACATAAATTTCAATATTCTACAAAGATACTTTTCACACAAGTGTTTCAATATGTCTCAACCACCGTACTACAACTTTAACCATCCTCAGCAACATCAGAATCAACAGTATCATCAGCAACAGCAACAGTATCAACAATCACCACAATATTATTAACAATCGGTTTACTCACAACAACATCTTCTCATGCAACAACATCAGATGGTTCCAATGCAACAATCCTATCCCATGTCACTACAACAAAGACAACTCCCATCAAAACCTACTCACTGGTTTGACAGGATGTGTGAAGTCATTTCAACTCAACAATCCAGACATGAAGCAGGATCTATTGACACCCCACCAATGCTAACACCGGGTAATTATGTTCAGTGGGCAAGTCGATTCTTAAGGTTTATAGAACTCAAGAAACCCAATGGTAAGTACATAAAACAAGTTATCCTTGAAGGACCGTTTCAGTGGCCTATTAACTACGTTGGTGGTGACCCATCTGCTGATCCTCCAGTAGCTCCAACTGCTGTGCTAGTTCTTGAATCTTCACTTACTGCTGAACAACACCACCATCATGAAGCAGATGAGTATGCTATGTCTCACATACTTCAGGGAATACCAAATATCATATTCATAAGTGTTGATGCTCAGACAACTGCAAAAGCTGTGTGGGAACACGTCCATCTACTTATGCAAGGCACACAACTGAACAAGGAAGACATGGAATCTAAACTTTACTTGGAATACACTGATATCATGATCGAACCAGGGGAATCACTTGAATCTTACTTTCATCGTTTCACCAATGTCATCAACGACTTAGAGAGACATGAAGTACACCTTTCAAGGATCGCTGTCAATACAAAATTTGTTAGTAGTCTGGGTTCTGAGTGGCAAAAGTATGTGACATTTGTGAGACAAGCTAAGAATCTTCATAGAGATCCATATGGTTTGTTGTACGACTATCTCAAGCATTAGACAAGCTAAGGAGGATATACACCACCACCTACTTCTAATCCCCTAGCACTCGTTGCTCAATCTCATGCTGCACATCCTCCGATGTCTAATCATGCTTATGATCAGGAACAGAATTATTTCAGTTACCAGCAACCTGCTACTTCACACAAAATGGTCCCATATGAATCATCCTCGCAACATGCTTCTCCTCAACCCGCTCCATATGACAACCATGATAGCATCTATTATTCTAATCAGATTGAAGATGATGATGATGATGTCAATACGTTGAATCAAGGACTTGCTCTTATTGCTTGTGCTTTTAGCAAATTCTCTAACAAAACCAACAACCGTCTTCGTTCTTCATCAAATACAAGGAATCAAGCTGTCATTCAACATGGTCGAGTTGAGATTCAGAACCGTAATCCTGGACGTTCAGGCTCAGGAGGGTATTCTGGAAATTCTGGGAATGGACAAAGATTCAACAACAATGGGGATTCAGAAACAACTCAGGTGCTCCGCAGAAAAGTAATGACAATGTGGCAAATAGCAATACAGTATCTGGGAATGCGATATGGTGCTACAACTGCAACGAAAAAGGTCATATTGCAACAGCATGTCCTAAACCAAGAACCCGCGACAGTCAGTTTCACAAGCAGGCACAATAGAATAGTTTCTTTGCTAATGCTTACAACGATGATGATATGGAAGATCTTGAAGCCAATGCAGCTGTGATGCTTATGGCCAACATGCAGGAACATCAGTTGAATGATTCAGGCCCAGTGTTCACCACTAATGGTTTGTCTCAGGTAAATGACCTAACCACATGCTCCATAGAATTTAATGCATCACCCTCTGCTTCTGAATCAGATCAGGTGCAAGTTGTTCCATCTGAATCATTTTTATATTCTCAAGAGGATGAACAATTAGACACAGTTGTTATATTTGATGATGACACTGTCGTTTCATTTGATGATCCTATTGAGAAAGACAAAAATGACAATATTGAACAACATGAACCTTCTTCTGATCCAGATCCTGACTGTACTGTCATGGCCAAACAACTTAAAGAACAACTTCTCATTACTCACATAATGGACGAGCAAACTAAAGTTTTGAAAGAAACTAATGCAGATTTGAAAAAGGACATTGAATGTTATAAAATACAACTTTCACATTTTCAAAATGCAGTTCAACGTGAAAAGTGCTTTGAAAAGTCATTTCAAGAATCATATGTCAAAGAACAAAATCTTCAAAAGCAAATATATGACATAATTGAGTCAAACGGTAAATTGGTTTCCAAACTGGAAAATGAAAAACATGATCTTCAAAAACAAGTTGTACAACTTCAAAAGGAACTTTCAAAAACACAAACAGAGGTGACAACTTGTAAACAGGAATTTTATGAACACAAAGTGCAGAAACGAGAAAAAGAAAATTCTTTAATTGAAGAAAATCTCATTCTAGAACGTCAAATTAAAGCTTTTCAAAATATCGATTATAAACATGGAGAATCTGTAATGACAATTCATAAGTTTACTTTAAAACCAAGACACGATAAAGGTTTTGCCATTGGCGATTATAGATCCACTTTTCTTCGCAATGCATTCAAAACAATTCCTAAGCTTTACAGTATGGACCAATTGATGGATAATAATGTTGTGCGTGTTATTGTACATAATACTAAGGAAGAATACGAACTTGAAGAAAAGAGTCGATCAAAAATGAGTCAAGTTGAATATTGCAAACCATATGATTACTCAAAAGCTCCTCACATTTCAAAATCTTTTGTTCCATCAAAAGAAATACCTGAAAAATCATGGTATGTAACTGAGTCTTATGTTTCATCTTCCAATGGGGCTCCTGTCAAACCCGTGGCACAAGTAAATGGTCCATTACCATCTTCTGGTACTGTGACACCATTACCAACATGTTGTAAAGTTTTAGACTATTTTCAAACATTCATGAAAGGCATCGAAAACTTGGAAAACGTAATTGAACATCATTCAGAAATTAAAATTGCTACTTTTCAATCAGCTTATGAGCGGGAAAAGCGAAACATTTTTCAAAAACAAATTCTGCCTTTAGTTCAAAATTTGCGTTATTGTGCTACTCGTTGGGAACAGGAACTCCAAAAGGAAGTTATAGATATGAAAAACATTTTCGCTCTAAATGAAAATGCAATTTTGGTTCAACAATGCAAAAATCGATTTTTGAAAATAGATTCTGATCGACTCTTGGTAAAATTCCTAACAGCTGATATTCATACTCTCATCATGAATGATCTCTATTATTCCAGCAATGCTACGGTATTTGAAAGTTACTGTGCTGATATTGATGTGCTGAAATCAGAAGCTGAAACATTGAAACATAAATATGAAACGTTGCGTCAAAACAGTGATGATGTGAAAAACAAACTTTCAAACGAAATTTGTCAACTCAAACAAAAAATTGATTGGTGTCAAGCTCAAAGTATTGAAAGTGAATTGCAACTATGAAGTAAAAATGCTTTTCTAAAAAACAAATGTCTTCAATATGAAAAAGAAATTGCGGAGTTACAAATTGAAAACGTCGAATGGCAACAAAACCGCGATGACATTCGTTATTGCAATGGTTTACTTGAGTCTGATATTCAGGATAAAAATCACATCATCATTGATTTAAAAAAGAAAATTAAGCTACTTCAAAAAGGAAAGTTTGTTGACACCACAATGATAGCACAAGGAATGTTTCAAATAGACAGAACAGATAAGGGTAATCATGCTAAGAGTTCTAATGTTAGTTCTTCCACTTCTACAGGACTAGTTTCCCCTAAGAGCGTTAGCAGCCCAAAGCCAAAAAGCATTAAGAAGGCTAAAAAGACTAGGCTCTGGCAACGTAGAATAGGAACACTAGAAGTGCAAGAAGTAGAAGATCACCTTAGGAACTTGAATAAAACTCATGTTGCATCTGATTTAGATTCTAATCTGGCAAATTGTAATCAAAATCTTAATGGAACGAATGCTGAACCTTCAAATGTTTTGAATATTAATGCATCTTGTGTGTTTTGTCGTCAAAGTGTGTTATCTGGTGATCATACTAAATGTGTAGCTAATAATCTCTTACATCGTAAAACGAAACGTAGATCCGGCTTTCCTTCTAGGCCCACTACTGCCTCTAAGTCTACCTTAGGAAAAACGCCAACTACCGTTTCAAGTGATGTTGTAGTCAACCCAAGAGCAGAAATCAACAAATCTAGGAACACGCCAAAAGCTAGTGCATTCACTAAAAACAAAGCAAAAACTAGTTGGAATTGGCAACGTTGGTTACAATACAAACCAAATTTAAATGGATTCCTAAACTGTTAAATACTTGTGTTTCTAACCAACAGGAACCCACTATTTCTTCGGGTTCCACCCTTACTTCTGTTCCATCTCTGTCATCTACTTGTGATGCAGGTGGTTCAGATAGTTCTCTGGATTGTTGATAGCGGCTGCACCCGACATATGACAGGCAATCTCAAACTGTTAACTAACTTTGTCTCAAAGTTTATTGGAACTGTCATATTCGGGAATGATCAATATGCTTTAATCATGGGTTACGGAGACTATGTGAATGGGAATATTGAAATTAGCAAAGTTTATTATGTTGAAGGCTTGGGTCACAACCTCTTTTTAGTCAGTCAATTTTGTGATGGGGATTTAGAAGTAGCATTTCGAGAGAAAACCTGTTTTGTTCGTGAACTACAAGGAAATGATTTAATGTCAGGCAAACGTGGCACTAACCTTTACACAATTTCAATGTCTAACATGATCGCTTCATCTCCTATCTGTCTTCTATCCAAAGCTGAAACGACTAAATCCTGGTTATGGCACAAACGCCTTTCTCACTTGAATTTCAAAACGATGACTGATCTCGCTCGTCACAAATTAGTTGAAGGCTTTCCAAGATTCCGCTATGCCAAAGATCACCTATATCCAGCCTGTGAACAAGGAAAAAGTACCCGTGCTCATTTTCCCTCAAAACCTGAACACAGTACTAATCATGTTTTACAAATGCTTCATATGGATTTGTGTGGTCCGATGCGTGTTCAAACGATCAACGGTAAATGCTACATTTTAGTAATTATTGATGATTACGCTCGCTGGACTTGGGTTTATTTTCTTTGAAGTAAAGATCAAGCTCCTCAAATGATCATCACCTTTCTCACCAAAATACAAGTTCAGCTACGCAACACAATCAGAATTGTTAGAACTGAAAATGGCACAGAATTTAAGAATCAGACTCTAAGGTCGTATTTTGAGAAAGTAGGAATTGAACATCAAACATCCATTCCACGAACACCCGAACAGAATGGAGTTGTCGAAAGACGCAACAGAACATTAGTGGAAGCTGCTCGAACGATGTTAATCAATGCTCAATTACCATATTACTTATGGGCGGAAGCTGTTTCAACCGATTGCTACACTCAAAACCGTTGTATGATCACAAAACGCCATCACAAAACCCCATATCAGATTGTTCACAAAAGGAAACCGAACATCAGTCACTTTCATGTATTTGGAGCTCTATGTTACCCAGTCAATGATCGTGATGATCTAGGTAAACATAAAGCTAAGGCTGACATTGGGATATTTATTGGATATTGTGAAAATTCTAAAGGCTTTCGGATATGGAATCCTCGTACTCGGGAAATTCAAGAAACTATTCATGCTGATTTCGATGAACTCACTCAAATGGCTTCTGAGCAAAACAGTTTAGGACCCGCATCCAACCGTCTATACTTTCCGGAATCTTCGGCTGAACCGTTGCCACTCTCCCGTCAAGAAGTGGAAACCTTGTTTGCTCCATTGTTTGATGATACAATTGTTAACCGTCCATCTGAGGCCACACTAAATTCCGCTGCACACCTTGATCAACATCAAGTACCTAATACACCTCAACAAACTACTACTATTGGAAGAGACGGTCCTCCAATCATATCACCTACAACAACAGAACAAACCGGGTCAAACTCACAACACTCAGCTAGAGACTCCATACCTTTATCAGTTCCACAACCCGCAGAGCATGACCCAGAACCATTCATTAACCCATTTGCATATGCTCAACCTGTCCCCGACATTGCTGAGTCATCTACACGCAATTTGGGTCCGGCTCACTTGCGAGATACTTATCAACTTCATCCTTCGACACACAAATGGACTAGAGATCACCCCTTAGTTCAAATTATTGGCTATCCAGATGCACCAATTATGACAAGACAACGCCTTCACACAGACGGTGAAACTTGCATTTATGCACTCACAGTTTGTGAAAATCGTGCCTAAAAACGTCAAAGAAGCTATGACTTATGAAAACTGGATTGAGTCTATGCAAGAAGAATTCGAATCCTTTCAAAGATTAGAAGTCTGGGAAATGGTTGAAAAACCTGAAGGAATCATTGTCATTGGATTAAAATGGATATGGAAAAACAAACTGGACGCAGAAGGAACTGTCATACGCAACAAATCCCGCTTGGTAGCAAAAGGATACTCTCAAGAAGAAGGAATCGATTTTGAAGAATCATTTGCTCCAGTAGCCAGACTTGAAGTTGTACGGATCTTCTTAGCATTTGCTGCTCATCGGAATATGATTGTTTACCAAATGGACGTGAAAATGGCTTTTTTGAATGGTCAACTCCGTGAAGTGGTTTATGTCAGTCAACTTGAAGGGTTCGTTGATCCAGAACGTCCCAATCATGTCTACAAGCTTAAAAAGTCTCTCTACTGTCTCAAGCAAGCCCCCAGGGCATGGTATGATAAGCTTTCTAAATTCTTATTAGCTAAAGATTTTACTCTAGGCTCGGTTGATCCAACACTGTTTACAAAAACATACGGGATGGACTTATTAATCGTTCAAATTTATGTCGATGACATTATTTTTGCTTCAACCAACAAAATTTACTCACTGGATTTTGCAAAATTAATGATAGATAATTTTGAAATGTCCATGATGGGTGAACTCACGTTCTCTCTAGGACTACAAGTTCATCAATCACCCCGTGGAATTTTTCTAAATCAGTCCAAATATGCTCTTGAGATTTTAAAGAAACATGGAATGCAAAGTTGTGATACAATGAATACACCTATGGCCAATTCCACAAAACTAGATGCTGATTTACATGGGACTCCTGTTGACCCTACCAAATACCAAAGTATTATTGGGTCCCTCATGTATCTCACATCTAGTAGACCTGACATTGTATTTGCTATCTTTATGTGTTCTCGATATCAGTCTAACCCAACTAAGAAACACCTCAATGAGGCAAAAAGAATCCTTCGATACATAAAGGGAACCATCCATTTGGGGATCTGGTATCCGAATGATTCTGGTTTTGAACTAATAGCTTTTTCAGACGCTGACCATGCAGGATGCTTAAACTTGCGAAAAAGTACATCAGGTGGCTTACAGTTTCTTGGAGATAAACTTGTTTCCTGGCAATCAAAGAAGCAGGACTGCACTTCACTGTCATCTACAGAATTTGAATACGTAGCTATGTCTGCTTGTTGTGCTCAAGTCATTTGGATGAGATCACAACTTAAAGACTATGGCTACCTATACAATAATATTCCGATCTACCGCGATTCCAAAAGTGCCATTGCAATCTCCTGCAACACAGTTCATCACTGCAAATCCAAACACATCGATCTCCGATATCATTTCATCAAGGAGCATGTCGAGAAGGGTACAGTTGAATTATATTTTGTGGGTACTGAATACCAATTTGCAGACTTACTTACAAAACCCTTAGCTCCATCAAGGTTTGCAAGTTTAGTTCACTAAAGTGGTATGCAATGTTTGACTCCAGAAGATCTGGATAAGTTTTTAAAACACAAATGATCGTCAAACATAAAAACTATCTTTGTAAAATATTTAAAAAAAAATGCAAGTACAAACCACTCTTTTCAACGCTATTTTAAAATATTACAAAAACAAGTGTTGAGGGGGAGGTAAAGTACTTTTTTATTTTTCTCAAAATATTTACTTCGTACTTGCATTTTACCAAAAACATTTTTATTTGATGTAATATAAGTGATGCTTAAAAGGTTTTTCGGGTTACTCTCTTTGACTAATTGAAATAAATTTTTTCAAAATTTACAAGACATCGGTTTAAGGTCGAGGAGGAGTAAAATTCTACAAATTGTTCTTCTCTAAATACTTGGTGTAGTTAACGAATGTTATATTGTGAGTTACAATGGTATACTAGTTGCTACAATAGTTAAGGTTAAGGGACTTGTTGATATAAATAATGCCTAAAAACACTATTAACATATATCGATATCTCTGTGTTTTGATAATCACAAAACGTAAACTCATTGAACTATAAATTATGACGTAAACAAGTATTTAGTCGTAAATATTTGCTTTAGCATCCATATCACTTAAGGTATGAATAAACAAAGTTTCTAATGCATTTTATGATCAAAGGAATTTTTATTTTTACAAACCTTACATTTTATTAAAGTGGGACAAACATTTTTAAACTTATACAAAACAATTTTGTATTTATAAGAAATATTTATTCAAAATAAATAGTTTGAATTCAAATTTCATCCCAAAAAATAGCTACATTCTTCAGGAAAAACTTCCCCACAAAAAGACAAAAAATCTGAAGAAAAAATACCTTTTTATTAGGAGGCCCCCTTAATTATTAAGGGGACCGGCACCCAATTAAGGGGACCGACCACGCTCCCAAACAGTATTTTTCCCCTTATAAATACTGGTTCATTCCACAGATTTTTCTCACCTTTTGCACCCCAAAACTTTCTGTTCTAGATCTCATTTCTATTCTCTAAAATCCTTTGATCATACATACATAAATCTTTGTTTCAAAGTCATCCAAACCTCTACCTTTCAAGTGCAAGAGAAGAATACTTCAATCCTTCAAGAGAAGAAGTATTACAACTTGTTGTGACCTCCACATCCAAGTTGTTAGAGCATCATCCATTATATCTATTTCTTTATGTAACTAGTTGTGAATATTTGATAGAAGATAGATTAGCAAGGTGTGTAGATAGAGTGAGTGTGTAGTAGATAGTTGTGAAGTAGAGAAGTTGGGAAGTAGATAGTTGTGAAGAAGATTGTTGTGAAGTAGATAGTTGTGAAGATAGATAGGTGTGAAGAAGTAGTGTTGTGATTAAGTAGTGACTAGGTGTGAAGAAGTTGTGTAGAAGGTGTGAATAAGTTGTGACGAAGTTGTGTGTATATTGGTGTATAAGGTTTTCTCCGCCATAAGGGAGCTTATTGACATAGTGAAGAAAGCTCTCGAGTAGGTGACTCGAGGAGTGGATTAGGGCAAGGAAGGTGTCCTTGTAGCCGAACCACTATAAATCCTTTGTCTCGCGGTTAGATCTTTCCATATCTTACTTATTATCTTGCTTATATCGTTATTACTTTTGTAGACGTAGACGTATATATATATATTTTCTCATATAGTGCTAGTATTGATTTTACTTAAAGAGCAAACGAAAGTTTCATTCACAAAACAAAGTTTTTACAATCAAACTAAAAAGGTAACATACATATAATTGATCATTTCGATCAAGTAAAGTTTTCATACAAAATATAACTAAGGATTATAAAATAAACGATTACTTACTTATCTCTTGTATATAGCTATAATTGTTTATATTGTGCATGTGTTGATTTCACATACTTAGCTTATATTATTATTGTTCATACTTAGATATAGTTGTTCATATTGTTCAAGATTTGAATTCACATAAGATTGAATCAAAGTTTTAAAAGCAAACAAGGTTTTAAAACTAAACTAAGTTTTCATAATAAAACTAAAAAGACGTAAAACTATTCAACCCCCCCTCTAGTTTTCCACAGGACTTAATGTGACAATTATGAAACATGTTTTAAACCTAGTCAAAACCACTTTGACCCACCACATTTACTGCATCAGTACTATTCTGCTAATCACATTTACTACTCCACCAAACTAATCAACGACTCATAATCAACCCGCTAATCTAATCGTTGTTCTTCAAATCTGTAAGTACCAATATGTTTTGATCATGTTTCTTATCAATGGTTTTAAATTTCATTAAGATCTAACGGTCCAATTCGTTAAAATCATTGAAAATGGACTTAGGGTTTGCGTAAAATTTGAACATGAGATTAAGAGTGTTATTGTCTGATTTAGTTAGTGGGATATGATCATTAGATGATGCTAAACATGTTACTAAACTCCAATCGTGCCCAGAAACATCTATTAATAAAAATCAAAGTTAGGGTTCATCATACGATTTGGGGGTTTTTGTATAATGATGTTTTAAAACAATTAAATGGTTAGGATATTGTTAGAAGTGGTTTAGGAACATGTTGTAGTGGCTTAATTGTTTCAGTAACAAGTATAGATCAAGAATCTTTGATTTAGGGTTCATACGGCACTTGCAGCTATGAACATGAGATTTTGTGATTAACAAATGTTATAACTTGGTCAATACGTTCCTCGGTATGTTTAAAACACTTGCCTAACATCCTTTTTCACCCAGAATCTTGTTTTCATATGTTATGATTTGTTGATTCATGCGTTCTTACGCAAAAGATTGGTGTTATGCATGTTTATGCAAAAGTTTGTGAAATAAGTGTTTTGGGATATATTTGGATAAAGTATTGATCAATGATTGTGTTTAAATCTTTCAGGAATCTAAGATACATAAAATCTAAAGGTGATTTTTCAATCAGTTGCAATCCTACACAAAAGATGATTCATCTTACGCGTAAGATTCGACGGCTGGATAAACTTGTCTTGGATAAGACAATGTTTACGCAGAACATTAACTCTTACGCTTAAGTTCATTTCTTATGCATAAGATATATCTTACGCATAAGTCAGAAACTTACGCATGAGTTATTGTTTACGCATAAGATTCAAACCTTTGCTAAAGTTTTTATCTTACGCTAAAGAATTTATTCTACACATAAGATGAATCCTACGTAAAAGTTTATACCTTACGCGTAATATATAAGTTATGCGTAGACTTTTCTGACTTATGCATAAAATACCTTCTTACGCTTAAGAAATGTTATGCATAGGATCCTTAATCTCACGCGTAACTTTGTATATTTCCTTGAAATTTGTCTAAGTGTTGTAAACTTTCAATTGTGTAATCTTTTGTATTTGATAACTTATATTGTAACTTGTCTGTTATCAGTTTCAACTAAATTTTAACATCAAATATACAAAGTTTATCACATATTAACACTTTGAACAACAAAAACACCCACTCATCAATCCATTCATGCATAAACAAGTATATTAACAAATGTGCTAACAAATAATATTGCAATGTCTATGTTTGTGTATGATCATCCAGATGGCCCAACCAGCTAATATCCCACATGCACCTGCTAAGCTCACATGGAAGAAACCTTTCCTGATAATTACTCCAGAAAGATTGGAAAGAACAACTTAAGGGTCAAGTTCAACAAATTCACGTGTAATGAATCGTCTTGCATTGTAGCTGTGGATGCACTTGTCTATCACCCGTACAAAATTCTGCTCACCAAATCTGCATTAGTTGCTTGTTTCTATATCCAACAGTTCTGGCATACTATTCAGCTGGACCTTGGAGAAGAATTCTTTACATGCATGCTTCACAAAAGACAAGTCACAGTGGACAAAGATATTCTTCGTGGCGTTCTAGGATTGCCTGAACTTGGTCCAGATGAAGAGTATGACCAAGTTCCTAATGAAGAAGAGTTGATTGAGTGGCTACGTGATATTGGTTACGATGAGTCAACTGAAGTCGTGACTAGACACTCTAAGGTCAACACAAGGAATCTTCCACAACCATGGAGAACCATGTATATCCTTATAGCCAAGTCCATGTCTGGCAGAGACACCGGTCATAAACACCCCAAACTCCAGCATCTCAAACTTTTTTGGGCTATGGCAAATGTCAAGAAGGTGGACTTTGCTAGCATCATCTGGGAAGACTTGGTGTGGCACATTCAACACCCAATAGCAAACATTCCATTTATTCGCTACACCAAGCTGCTCATCGAAAACTTCCTTCGTGAGTATGACGACATTCATCAAAGACTGGATGATGAAGACAAAAACACATTCAGGAATGAGTCTACTCTTAGGCAAATTAAAAGAGTTGAGACTAGTACACGCAAGCAAGGAATGATTCTTCCCGAGTGCCTTCTGAATGATAAGGTAAAGAAATGCTCGAATTACAAGTACTATGTCCAAGCTGTTAAAGAAGAGAAAGTTGGGTTCTTGGACGAAATCCCTTTACCACCTTTCATGCAGAAAAAGGGAAAGAGAGCAAGTAAGTCTGGCAGCTCCGAAAGCTCTTCAAAGACTACCAAAAAGCCTCACAAAAGAACTCTCAAGATCAGATTACCGACAAAGAAACCTATCCCTGAACCAGTTCCTGAACCCTCACCATCACAATCTCCAAAACCATCGGACTCAGAAACCGAATCTGATAGAGGTCCAGTTTACAGCGAAGCCTATAACAAACCGGATGACAATCTAGATGATCTGGACATGTCTCTAGAAGATTGGGATAAAAACATCGATGAATTTGTTGATCAAATCGAAAGGGAAACAATTCAAAGACCGTTAACTGAAAAGGATGCTAAGATGGAGGAAGAACTGTTAAAGGGTAAAAAGTTGAAAGAACAGATGACCGCCGAACAGGAACAACAAGAAGAGGCTGACACAAACATTCGTTTATCTGTGGAAGAAGAAAATGAACGAGTACTAAAGTTAGGACTCCTCCACAGCAGAATCGACTCCCTCCAAGCTGATCAACCTCCGCCACCTCTGTTTACTCAAACAACCGAGGCTGGAGGATCAAGTAGCATTCCTGAAGCAGGAAAGTCTAGCAGTATCCCTGAGTCCACTCCAGTTGATCAAACTCAGGAAACGGGAACCACTGCTGAGTTGACAGTCTACGAATCTCCCAATGTCACACCTGAAGACATAGAGATGCTGAATGCTTCAGAAAGAGGAGACGATGATGTGGAAGACCATACGGACACAGATATTCCACATCTTATGTCTATGGAAGAGATGGAGGCCAGGGAAAAGGCTCAAGAGGAAGAGCTCAAAAGAAAAGAAGAGGCTGAAGAGGCAAGGCTTGAGGCTATCGAATAGGCAAAACTGGAAGAAGCCATTAGAATGGAGGAAAATAGGAAAGCTGAAGAGGCAACTAAACTTGCCGATGAATTAAAGCTTCAAGAAGAAACAAAGAAAAGAAAAGAAAAGAAGAAGAAGCTAGAATTGCAGAAGAACTCAAACAAAAGGCAGAAGCTGACCTACTTGCAGAAGAGCAGAGACTAAGGGCTGAAGAAGCTACAGTTGCAGATAAGGCAGAAGTGACTAAGGATAAACCCGAATCACCCAAAGGAGATGATAAAGACACAACTACCATCATTGAATCAACACAATCATCACCTCCTGCATCACAACCAACAAATGACGAATCTATCAAGAAACCTTCCAAAGTTGAAGCCTTAGCTGCATCAAAGTTGATCAAGAGGGCAGTTAAGAGAGTTAGAGATAAGAAGAAAAACAAGCTATAAACACAAGTTGAATCACTGGCTAACCAAGTTGCAGAGTTAACCAAACAAATGACGACTGTTCAAGAAATGAATACAAAAGTTGACGCCTTCTTAGCCAAAGATGTACAAGAAGCTATGGAAGCTACTTTGGCTGCTCAAGCAACTCAATTCATGGAAAAACACCTTGTGGCAGAATTGAAAGATTTGCTGAAACCGATGAAGGACGAACTTACAAAGATTGCTGAACAGGCTGTCAAGAAAGTGATTAGAACTACTTCTTTCACTCTCCGAGCTGACAAGAATCCTTTTCCACAACAAGAGTTGACACCAAATGAGATTGAGACTCAGCTTCTACATATTGGCAAGCAAAACCACCATGACACCTGAAGAAACCAATTTGTGGGAAGCTTTACGAGCCAAGATGTCAAAAGATACTTGCAGCACTGAGGCCGACAAACTGAAACGTCAAAGAGATGATGAAGACCAAGATCCGAACTCACAGGCTAAGAAACAAAAACAAGCCAAAGGACCCTCATCTCAACACAAGCAACCGGTCATAACTCCTACTACCACTACATCCACTCAACAACCAAAGGCATCGGATTCCGGTCCTAAAGCCCATGATCATTTTTAGTACACCGGCGGAGACGATTTATCTCAGCCAGACGACATACCAGAACCATCACCTAAGAAGAAAGAGAAGAAAAGAAAACATCATCAGCATAAACCTGAAACCTCTTCGAAAAGCACCGAACTAAAGAAACCGAAAAAGATTCTTATGTAGCTGGACGAAGACAAAACGACTGAATACTTGTGGTTTGATGAAATGGTTAAAGTTCAACCTCCTCTTGCAGAAGATCAATCACCACAAGATGGTCACACAGTGGAATATGCACAACTTCTATAGAGAGACTATGGTCTTAAGAATATGAGCAAGAAAGAGCTGAGAAGGATAAAGAATGCTGCGTTCAACCTGTTGAAAGATTGCTCAGCCAACTCTGTTGAACTCGAGTACCACCTGGAAAACATAGCCCGTGCAATGTCTAACAAAACTGACTGGCTAAATCCCGAGTCCAACATTGATTACTACTCAAAGACGAAAGGGTCTTACTACACTGACTGGACCAAACCGCTACCCTTAGTTGGAAAGCCGAAACAAGAGAAAATCCCTTACAAGTTCTTCTTCAACAACGACTTGGAATTTCTACAACACGGCAGCAAGATAGAAAAGAAGTACGCCACATCACTTACCTTATCAATCCCTGCAGCCAAATACCTCAACAACGCCATCGTAGAAGAAGCCTCTGATTTATTCATCGACAAAGTTGTTGACTATGACCGGAACGCACTTTATTGAATACATCATTGGCCAGATGACCGGGCACAGTATTATCGAAGCAGCAGACGCAATCAGACTATGGGTAATGTGACAAGTGAGTTGAAGATTGTCTCCATCCAGTTCATTTCGACAGTCACTCACTTTGGGTACTCCTTTCTCAACAAAATCGTACTTAAAAGACTTGATGAACAAGAGTACGAGATTTCCGAGTCAGACTTTCCACGATTGCTCCTCAACGACATAGAAGATATGTATCTGCTCAAAGTTCAAGGAAAGCTTTGCAACTTACCTAAGCCAATGCAGCTTGCCTTTATCACAGCTCTCCTAATCTTCATAAGACAAATAGTCATCAGAGAAAGAGTAGAATATCTTCAACTGGGAGTGGAAAGTTATCAGAAGAAGCTGAATCTCACTAAACCTAATATCTATAACATCCCCAACCTTCAACACGAATCTCAATACACCTTGGTCAAGCATCCGGCTTTTGGGTTCACATACCGCAGTGTCAACCGTCAAAACTGCTTCATGGATTATGACGAGATCCACAAGTTTTGTGATGAAACCCTGAAGTTCGTCAGAGATGGAATCAAAGGCAGATTAGATGACATTGCACTGCACAAATCCAAAAGGTGGAATACTGATGAGGCTAGACAAGCTCGCAGATTCATTACTAGGATTGAGAATCGGTTAAAGCGTCGGGATCAGATAAGGAGATTGGAAAGCTATGTAGGAGGCAAACCAGGATTTCCCGTGTTGATGTTTCAAAGACCGGAAAGGTAGAAGTATTGTAAGCTCTTGATATGATTTGTCAATACTATTATTCATTATGGCTTGTGCACGCATTACAGTGTACAACCCGAACTTGTAAAGAAAGGACCCTGTGGTACGCATCAGTGCCTCAATCCTGATATAAGGAGCGAAGGATTCTTACTTTCGAGTAGAGTTAATCAAACATTTTCTGATTTTCATAACTCTGCTCATCGTTCTTGAAATCAAAAGTTCTTGTTGAATTCTCCTCATAAGACTCAAAAGGCATATTTTAACCAAAATATTGTCAAAAATATCATCTTCTATGCTATTTTTGAGGGGGAGAAAAAGTGAATGTGATTAAAATATGAAACTTCAATGTTGCTTAAAAGTCAAATCTCATGCGAGCTAGACTCAGATTCACCCAAGAATTGACGAAACATAAAAGTTAACAATCGAAAAGACTTATCCTCGACGGGTAATAACATCAAGTTAGTTATTAGAGCTAGTTGTCACCTAAAAGCTGACAATGGAACTCCTTAACTAGCCACGTAAGCGTGTCTCGAAAAGGATTTGTCTTAGTAGAAATGTACCATTTCGAGAAACTTTCTGTGGATTTGACCAGGCCGGGTAATAACTTCAAGCTAGTCTAACTAGTGATGTAAGCGTGTCTCGAATCGGTCGGGTTCACTGAAAGTGGATCAATTCAAAAAGTGCTTGTTCCTCCCGCATGTGCAAATTTGTTAAAATACTTATGAGCACATGTGAAGGGGGAGCCCTTCAAAAGTTAACACAAAACTCTCAAAGTGTTAAACAAAATGTTTGATAATCACAAACACTTTGAGAGATTTTCAATCAAAGGTTTCTTGGCTATTGTCGCATAATCATGGAGTTATAAGGTGATTAAGATAGGAAAAACCGTCCTATGATCCGCCAGAGCCAGAGGGATCTACCCAAGGATATCACCAAATAGTTAGTATTAGAAGTCCTTAGGTATGATATAACAAAAGGATTAAAGAATGAAAGGAGAAAGAAGGGGTTGCAGAATTAAAAAGAAAAGTAAAGAAAAGGGTGAAAAGAAATAGCCCTCCATATGTTCAAACCTTAGGGCAGACACCGGGTTCAATTCGTATGCTACTGGTTGTTGCTAAGGCGATGCCGGTATTGAAGATAAAGTCGTCATGGACCCAGTGACACAATGCACTAAACCTTCTAGAGATGGTTGATATTGAAGATAAAGTCGATAGATTACACTGGTTCTCTTAAAAGAGCTTGTTTCATTCTCACAGGGAACCAGTGTAATCTATCGACTCATCTCTTAGAGATGGTTGATATTGAAGCAAGAGACCCCTCCCTAGTCTCCGCATAGGAAACCTAAGTGTGCACTTATTGAGTCTAGAGCCATGAGATACATCAAAGATCTCCTAGGAACACTTAGTATTTCTACAACTGGTGTTCTACATCAATGGACACCAGCTGTAAATTATCGAGTCCTTCTCAGATCTTAGCAATCTGCCGAGAACGTTTATGAGAGAATTACATAAGTATTTCTCAATGATTGAACGGAAATTCCTGCCAGGGTCAACATCTAACAGCCCTGACAGCAGGTCACTTCGGTAACCCCACAAGGGTTATGCTTAGTGTTCGCGGTGGTTCTTTAGCGGTCTACAGTCGTGGAGTGATCCCCAGCGACTCACTCAGTCATTGAGCTACTACCACAACTCGTAATTTCCGGTCATTTTCCAAACCTCGACAATTTACTATTCACAAGTTACTATTCATCGATCACTATTCATCATTTTTGAGGTCAATTTGACATTCCGAGAAACATTCAGAAATTTTACTATTCACTTGACACTATTCATTTCCGAGAGAAAACCACTATTCACGTGCATTACTCATGTCATCGTAAACTTAGTTTACGGGTATTCAAAATTCGCTTAACCGTATTGGTTCAGGAGTGAATTCATGCATTATCATTGAGACATTTCATACGGACTAGAAATAGTCCGCATATCATTATTATGGCACTTGCATACTATTCCACTCGTAGGATATATTCAAATTAATACTTGTGATAGATTTGACTTTTTACGTATGTTTATTCTTAAATAAACGTTAACAAACGATCAATAATGTGGCTAACACGTCCGACACTCCCGACTATGATCCCAATATATTTTTATATTCATTTTAATAATATAAAAATTATAATGTTAATTTACCCGGTGTTTTCAAATCAATTGCTACATTTTACGGTCGGAGCTTATAACTCCGTCGGTTTGCGATATTTCAACCCGATCATTATTTTAACTCCCGATTCTCATCAGGAAAGTAATTTCAAGAATTTTACAACTTTTATATATCTCGTCTCGTTCCGTAAAAATCGATTTTTAGTTAACTCAGTACCCGGTATTACCTAAAACTAATAATATCAACCTAATAAACACAAAAGCCTTACAAAATATTATACAATCTCATTTTTCTTCCCTTTTTCTCACCAAATGCCGCCCCCCCCCCCCCCCTCCTTTTCTTCCTTGATTTGTGGATCTTGTTCCTTGCCTCATTTCCATAAACCTTTACTTGTACTTTTTTTTTTCTCATAATACAAAACTAGCTAGAAAAGTTTTGTTCTCTCTTTTTCCTTTCCTCTTGAACCGGCCAAGGAAGAACACAAGCAAGAAACCATAGAGTTTTCAAGATCAAGTATATTATTTAGTGTATTTTGTATTCCTTTTTGGGTTTTGAAAGATAAACTCAAGATTTACTTAGGTTTTCATCATCTAATCACACCATCTTTTAAGTAAGTTAACAAAACTCATTTGATAATTTTTACAAGTTATTACTATGGTTATATATTTTTCTTACTAGAACTCATGCATATATTAACTTATACCACTCCATTTTTGTATATATTTAACTTTTAAGCCCTAGAAAGTGAATATAGTTAGATCCTTGTTAGATCCACTTGGTTTGTGATGTTTAGGAACCCATGACACCCTAAGAAGGTGTATGGTAGGATTAGACTAGTTTTGTGGTGATTGAAAGTGGTTTGGTTGAAGTTAAAACAAGTTTGAAACTAGGAAAATGATTTTTGAAACTATATAAATACCTACTGTCCTTATTTTGAAAACGTGGGAAACTCAGTAACTCAGGGGATATTTTTGAACAAAGATTTAGAAAATACTTTGAAAAACGAAGCCGTGGGCGAAAGAACGGATTAAAACGAGTTAATAACGAAGGAGATATGATTTTCCGAATTTAACGACGAAAACTATTTTCTGAAAAACTGCATGCTGTTTGACAGTTTTCGACGGGCAAATAGAGGCGTTAAACGTAACCTAGAGGAGCCGAGCTATCAAAAATATATTAGTACTTACTAAAACGAATTCGTGGATATAAAGAACGAGTAAAATGAACTTAAAACGACCAAGTTATACGCGTTTTAACATCGTCAAAACTATATATATATATATATATATATAGTCACTACTAGAAAATAATAACTTACGCATTAAATGGTATATTTTCTAGAAATGTTACTAAGGACTATATTCTTAACAAATGAAATACGTATGACCCAAAGGAATATTTATACGACTTAACGACGTTATTTTAAGGTTTTCGATACGAGGAAATATAACGCTAACATTTTTATACGATATATGTTACGACAAGTTTTTATAACTCCAATTGGACTTATTTTTCCTAAGTATGAAAACTATTTTACTTTGACAATAACTAGTATTTCCAAGTTACGAGTGGTATAGGCATCATGTGCACGTGCATTCATTTCATCACGTCATGATCTAAGGTAGATCGTTATTACTCATATTAGGTTGCGGTTAGAGATCGTGCCTCATTTCAGTGTATCCACTTTTGTCATCGTAGCTATCGCTCCAGGTGAGTCATAGCCCCTACTATTTTAACTGTTTTGTAAACTCTTTGGGGGAAAATACATGCTCGTTTTACTTAAACGCATTACTTGTTTTACCTGGTTGATTTCTCAAATATTTCCAGCTTTATCTATATATATATATATTTGATCTCCTGCACTTCATTAGTATGCTTGACTACCGGTATTTCTTTGGTATATTTAATCACCTGCATTCATTGGTATGTTTGATTTCCTGTATTTCATGGGATTGATTATCCTTGTTTATATGACCTCATAGTGTAACACCTAAAATCTAAAAGCATGTGAAATGACCAAAATGCCCTTACAAGTTTAAAAATCGTTTAAAAGCTTATTAAGTATCCAAATAAATCCCAAACTCCTAACAATGCATAAGTTAAGATCCAAAATATTTTTAACAATTTCATTTAACATTTATACAAGTTGTAAAATTTCTAAAATACCCTCACAAGGGCCGAATAAACCAAACTTGATTTTATTATGATTTAAATTGGTTTAAAAAGGATAACTATTAGATAATTAAGGAAGTATATCACCATGAATATTTGGGCTAACCTAAATCACGAAATTCTGGTCTTATTCCCCTCCTCACACGGCATTTCCCCTTATTTATCAATCAACACACTTTTATTCACAAACCCTAATTAGCCGATTCAAAGAAAACACACAAAAAAATCGCTTTTGCCTCCATTCGACTCTCACAATATTCCTAAGCATTTTTCTGTGATCAAAAAACATCCAAGAGGTCCTAGAAAAATCCCTTTTCGAATTATTGAAGCTTGGTTTGTTCGTGGTGAAGGTTTCTTTTTGTCAAGCTTAATAAACAAGGTAATTCGTTTTTGATTCATTTGACCTCCAAAAAAATTATTTCCTATTTTTCTGGTGATTCTTACATCATATACAACCCACGAAAATTGATTTCAAGGTTGGAAGATTGTTGGTGAAGCGTGGTCATTTTTTGTTCGATTTGGGTTATACGCGTGGTAAAGAAATTCGTACAGCCTATCCACACGTCTAAGTATTGGTTTGGTATTTCTCTCAGGTCCCTTACACCCTATGAACATCATCTAAAATGCTCTAATCGATCCATGCATGCTCGACATCATTTTGGCTAATTAAACCCTAAAAACGTATACAAAACCTAAATAAATGAATCCGAAATTTTAAGGCTTGAAATATATTTTATTTGGACTCTATATAATCCTAATAACCTGGGAAAAATGTTGTTTCGAATTTCTAAGGCCTTAAGATGATTGTTTCGAATTATGTTTATAATCGGCTAAACAAAAAGGAAAAAGAAAAAAATGAAACGTGTTAACTAGGGTTTGTAATATAGGGTTTGTTTTGTGATAATTAATGACATTTAATGATTAGGTAATGATTAAAGATGGATTTGATTTGGTTAGGGTTTCTAATTCATGTGTTTATAAAGTATACGATTTGGTATAAATGTTTTGGGTGAGTTTTGTAACTTTTAAAACTCAAGGGTTATTTTTAGAACTTATTGTGGGCTGTGTACTATTCGAATAAAATGTAACCTAAGGGTACCATATGTAATTTTTATATTTTAAAGGGTTAAAATGAATTTAAAACTAATTAGGGTTTCGATTTTGGAAATAATTAAAATAGATGGACTAAACATGTAATTTCTGGAAACTTAAGGTGATTTTGAGTAATAAAATATATTCAGGGGGTTTTGTGCAAATTTAGTAATTTAATGGCTTAATATGTAATTATTGGTAATTAAAGATTGAAATTGTAAATTAAAGGGTTAAATATGTAACTTTAATAACTTGAGGGACTTAATGTGTAAATTATGAATACTTGAGTATCCATTCGTATAATATGATAAAATAAGTGATCATGGTGCAAAATGGATGAGTTAAGGGTTTAATGTGTAACTATGAAGAGTAAAAGGTTTAAAGTGTAATTTTGGAATGTAAGGGTATAAAATGTAAAGTTATGAAACCCTAAGGACCAAATGTGAAAGTATGATACCTTATTTCCATTAATAATGATCAACATTCTAAATATGGAAACTTTCTAAAAGTGGAAACTTACTAATTATGGAAATCTGCTAAAAGTGGAAAGTCACTTTAAATGGAAAGTTACTAAAACTGGAAAGCCGACTAAAATGAGAAATCTGAATTGAATAAGTTATTAACAACAAGCCGACAATTAATTTGTGTAGATTCGCTGAAGAAGGAGTTTTGCTTCTGACCTTTGTGTTTTCTGTCATGTTTGCACTTGCGGTTTAAGGTACAGATATTCTGACCTTTCTCAAAAGGTTTCTCATGATCTCTTTCATATTCTGATCCGTTAGTTCCCGAATTGATGCCATTGCTATGATCCCCTTTACTTGAACCTTCTCTGTTGATCCCACTTGATATGACCTCCGTTATGAACCTATGCTATGAAAACCTTCTTAATGATACCATGGAAATGTTTTGAGAAGAACCAATTTGAAAAGATGTTTATAAATGATGCTAAATTTCTTTTTAAAAGAAAGGTTATTTAACTTTCATGAACACTATATTTTGAAAGACCATTTTTATGAAAACTGTTTTAAAAGATTATTTAAATTGGACTTTTAATAAAAACTTTTGAAACGGACTTTTGAACTGAACCATGACTTGATTTTTGAATATGAACCTTGACCTGATAAACTCTGATTGGACCTTGAATACTATTTCTGATATGAACCCTTTGTTATGAACTGCTATTATGAACCTTTGATATGATTCTGAGATACACCTTTGCTATATGACCTTTTGTATGATATGAGACCTGACTCTTAGTTTGATACCCGAGCCATTTCTGTTTCCCTACCTATGGAGGTACCATAGGCGTGTCTGTGATGCACCACTGGCATGACTAGTGTGTGGCCCTAGTGATTTGGCTACACCGTCCCCTTTCTGTTATATGATATGCGCGCTTTATGATATGATTTGTTTTGGCCACTATGATTTCTGCGGGGGCGTATGGATGCATCCTAGATCTGTTCTGTTTAGTGGATTTAACTATGATTATGATTATGATTATGATATATGTCTGGTGACTGGTACTGTGTGCTATACATGCCTTTCACAATTTCTGGGAGTTCGCTACTCCACCCATTTGAAGAATGAGGACACCCCTCATATTATCTGATTATCTGAGAGGACTCCCCTCTATATGATTATGAAGAATTATGGTATTGACGGCTTATATGATATGATATGTTTCTGGGCTCGTGGTAGATGACTATCCTTTCTTCTTTCTATTCTATTACTCTTTTATCTATTCCTTATTCTATTTCCCCAATGCACTATATTTCAGTCCTGTTTCATTATCATTGCTTTGTATATGTATCTGTTCACTGGGCTTTTTAAGCTCAGCCGCATTTCCTTTTCCTGCGGCAGGTTTTAGTAGTAAGTTGGGTTATGGGAAGAGAGTGTGACTGGACTTAGAAGACTATGCTTTGGACTAGAGACGATTAAATGAAGTTTCACTTTATTAGACATAGTATTTTTTTTTTTTTTTTGTAACCTTGTAGTTTCAGATTTTCATTTGTAACCCTGATTTTCTTTGTATGTATGAATCATATGCTTGTGTTTGTTCTGATATGTCACTGTAATGTAATACTTCTACCCTTATCGGGTTGGGGTGTTACACATAGTCACCAATTGTTCCTATATGCTCATTGTAATATTGTGGTATTCCCCACTTGGCTGTGATGTCAAACGTAATATTGTGGTATTCCCCACTTGGCTGTGATGTCAAACGTATTGTGGTATTCCCCACTTGGCTGTGATGTCAAACGTAATATTGTGGTATTCCCCACTTGGCTGTGATGTCAAACGTAATATTGCTGTTTCCCTACTTGATTGACCTATATGCTCAATGTAATATTGTGGTATTCCCCACTTGGCTGTGATGTCAAACGTATTGTGGTATTCCCCACTTGGCTGTGATGTCAAACGTAATATTGCTGTTTCCTTACTTGACTGAATTGCGATGCCTTTGCATCAACCTTATTACGGGTTTTCCCGCTTGACTAATTTACCATATGGCCTCATTGACTGAATTATTTATATAGCCGTTTTGCTATATTTATCTGGGAATTTGGATATCAGTATTACTTTTGTTCACGTAGACTTTAACACATTTGGCAGTGGGTTGTAAACACACAGGTTACAAGTCTCTTATGGCGGGACTTGCAACTGAGTGGATTTACAATGCCTTTGCTGGGCGATCATTTCTCTATAGGCATTATTTGTTAAACAAACTCTATGAACTCACCAACCTCGTGTTGACACTTTAGCATGTATTTTCAGGTATTAAGCAATGGCACGCTACAGGAGGTTTTGGCAGGGCATGGCATGGTCATAGAAGACTCTGATTATTTATATGGGGACCGTTTTAAACTATTTAAGGGCCTACTTCCGCACTACTTTTAACGATATAAATTCAAAAATTTTGATTTAACTATTTTATTCTAAATGATTGAAGTGAAAACCATTTTTGTACTTGTGTTGTGATACCGATTGAGTTACACCCCAGCTACATGTATGCTTCCGCTGGACCCGATTTTGGGGGTGTGACAGATTGGTATCAGAGCTTTGGCTATAGCGAACTAAGTGTTTTTAAAACCTAGACTATAGCTACTTTTACGAAAACTTAACCCTATGACCGTCACGTGCCTGCCTGCCAAGATGATGCCTCACTTGTGGTTAGTTGCTGACTTAGGTGATGAGATTTGTGTCTCATTATCTGGTATATTATATTCATTTATTCTAGTTGATTACTATCATTGTCTTTCGTATAAGCATGTTCACGTATCATATATGTCACCACATTATGTTTTCCTTGCATAGTTTCATCATTCGACCTCGAGTTTGGTCACTTGCTTTTGTCTTTCTGAACGCCTTGGTATTTGTGAAGGACATAGTCTTAGTATAACTGAGCTGAGTATTTCAAAATTCATGGAACCTCGGTGGAATATAGACTGGTCATCTATATTTGACCCGGGATAGTGAGATATAGGCTGACCACCTATGTTTGACTCAGAAATGAGTTTTGCAACACTAAGAATGGTTATAATAAAATTTTGTCCGGAATAAATTCTCAACTCATTTTTCCAAATACTTCATTTATGTGTGTGTATACCCTCGTTGTCAGAACATTCATACTTTTCATCACTTTGTGAACCGCCGCTTGGAAGCACGTCAACTGGTCATTTCATCTCATGAACATTCACATCTATGCACGATACACTTGCATCACAGTATTTTCTTATATCACAATCTCATTATGCTGCAGTTGTCACAGTCTCTTCCCTTCTCACCATCACTATCATTTCCTTTCCCCATCCTCATATATATATAAGGAATTAGCTTACACTCTATAGATTCATATGTCACCCATCACTCACTACTACCAATATTGATAAGTGGATATTATCAATGACCTCCCTAGGAAAGATTTTCCATACCTTCTATGAGGAGGATCCCTTGGTACATTAAGACCATTTAAAACTCAACAGAAATCTCAAGATATCACAAAACCATTCGAACCACTATCACTGGCCTAATCACCAAAAATTCTATCATCTGGAAAGTATTGGCTTGACTAAATTATAAGGATTAGTTTCGATACGAGTGCTCACTAAGCAACACCATAGAGATAAATCCAACCTTTTAACCGAGACTATAAATTGAACATGTCCTCACCAATAGACTTTATTCGAACGTGTTAGACACCTATGCCTTTGTGCAGACATACATACCTGACTATTTTATCCTCTTAATATTTTCACTTTTAAATGGATTTTTCTCCAAACTACAGTTATGCAAAACATATATCTTGTAAGAAATACTTTTCTGAGGCACTTATTTTGACAAGCAAATTTCTTTTGGTTAATCTTTTACAAAACTACTAGATGCTAAGAAATTTTAAACATCGATTTTTGGTAAATCATATTATCCATCTTATGTTGAAAATAGTTCTATCTTGCATAACTATTAAATTCTGAAACATCAAGAAAAATGTTACTTAAAAAGCTGTTTGCTTAAAGTTGTAAATTTATTTAGTCAGGAAAGGTTTTTGAACAAAACACACAATCTCAAAACAAACTTTGAAAAATCAATCACTATATTACATCACTTATACACTTAGGATTTTGTGATTTGATGACATAGAGCTAGGGGAAAATCTTAGTAATGGAGACTAAGCATCGTAAGTGGAGAAAGACTCAATTCATGACATCCTGCGGAGGATCACAACTTTATCCTAATCTATTATTTTCAACAACACCCCTTTGACGGACTTAACCTTGTAAGTTTTCTACAAGATTCATGATACCCATCTCAATTACTCCTAATAGAGGAACTTGATTCATCTCAAACTCCTAGCAATTTCATTAAGATTTCTTTGGAACCACACCACCTATCATCTGCAGACCAATGGTCAGGAATTAGAGAATGATTCACACATAGGGAGATATGCTCAGAGCATAAGTGATTGACTTTAGAAAAAGTTGGACTAACCAGTTACCATAAATCAAATTCAGTTGCAACCATAGTTATCGCGTGAGCGTAGAGACTATACCATTTGAAGCACTCTATGGTCGAAGTGCCCATATCCATTGACGAATCGAAATTGGAAAATCCTAACTCACTAGTCTAGTAGGCATTCATGAAATAACCAGAAATTTCATACAAGTCAAGAATCAATTACAAATTCTGTAAGTTGTAAACCATTAAAACTTCAAATTGGTAGCCAGATCATGTTGAAAGTTCTGCCTAGGAAAGGCATGATATTATTCGGAAAAATTTGGAAAGTTAAACCTGATATACACTGGACCACGTAATATTTCAGACAGAGTAGGCCTAGAGGCCATCAGACTTGAGCCTTGTTAGAGAACAGCTGGATTACACAACTATGTTTCACCTATTCAAACCCCAGGAAATGACTTTCAGATTAGTCACTTATGATTCCATTGGAAGGAATCCAACCCAATGACAAACCTAAACCTTGTAAGAGAACCACTAGAAATCATGGACTGTTAGGTCGAACGGTTGAAGCAGAGTCGAATTCCTATTGTGGAAGTTCGCTGAAATTCTCAATTATTATCATCTTTTCACCAATACCACTCCAGAGACCAACACAAACTGAACTTCGGGACGAAGTTCCTGTTAGAAGGGAAGACTGTCACAACTCGTAATTTCCGGTCATTTTCCAAACCTCGACAATTTACTATTCACAAGTTACTATTCATCATTTACTATTCATCGATCACTATTCATCATTTTTGAGGTCAATTTGACATTCCGAGAAACATTCAGGAATTTTACTATTCACTTGACACTATTCATTTCCGAGAGAAAACCACTATTCACGTGCATTACTCATGTCATCGTAAACTTAGTTTACGGGTATTCAAAATTCGCTTAACCGTATTGGTTCAGGAGTGAATTCATGCATTATCATTGAGACATTTCATACGGACTAGAAATAGTCCGCATATCATTATTATGGCACTTGCATACTATTCCACTCGTAGGATATATTCAAATTAATACTTGTGATAGATTTGACTTTTTACGTATGTTTATTCTTAAATAAACGTTAACAAACGATCAATAATGTGGCTAACACGTCCGACACTCCCGACTATGATCCCAATATATTTTTATATTCATTTTAATAATATAAAAATTATAATGTTAATTTACCCGGTGTTTTCAAATCAATTGCTACATTTTACGGTCGGAGCTTATAACTCCGTCGGTTTGCGATATTTCAACCCGATCATTATTTTAACTCCCGATTCTCATCAGGAAAGTAATTTCAAGAATTTTACAACTTTTATATATCTCGTCTCGTTCCGTAAAAATCGATTTTTAGTTAACTCAGTACCCGGTATTACCTAAAACTAATAATATCTACCTAATAAACACAAAAGCCTTACAAAATATTATACAATCTCATTTTTCTTCCCTTTTTCTCACCAAATGCCGCCCCCCCTCCTTTTCTTCCTTGATTTGTGGATCTTGTTCCTTGCCTCATTTCCATAAACCTTTACTTGTACACTTTTTTTCTCATAATACAAAACTAGCTAGAAAAGTTTTGTTCTCTCTTTTTCCTTTCCTCTTGAACCGGCCAAGGAAGAACACAAGCAAGAAACCATAAAGTTTTCAAGATCAAGTATATTATTTAGTGTATTTTGTATTCCTTTTTGGGTTTTGAAAGATAAACTCAAGATTTACTTAGGTTTTCATCATCTAATCACACCATCTTTCAAGTAAGTTAACAAAACTCATTTGATAATTTTTACAAGTTATTACTATGGTTATATATTTTTCTTACTAGAACTCATGCATATATTAACTTATACCACTCCATTTTTGTATATATTTAACTTTTAAGCCCTAGAAAGTGAATATAGTTAGATCCTTGTTAGATCCACTTGGTTTGTGATGTTTAGGAACCCATGACACCCTAAGAAGGTGTATGGTAGGATTAGACTAGTTTTGTGGTGATTGAAAGTGGTTTGGTTGAAGTTAAAACAAGTTTGAAACTAGGAAAATGATTTTTGAAACTATATAAATACCTACTGTCCTTATTTTGAAAACGTGGGAAACTCAGTAACTCAAGGGATATTTTTGAACAAAGATTTAGAAAATACTTTGAAAAACGAAGCCGTGGGCGAAAGAACGGATTAAAACGAGTTAATAACGAAGGAGATATGATTTTCCGAATTTAACGACGAAAACTATTTTCTGAAAAACTGCATGCTGTTTGACAGTTTTCGACGGGCAAATAGAGGCGTTAAACGTAACCTAGAGGAGCCGAGTTATCAAAAATATATTAGTACTTACTAAAACGAATTCGTGGATATAAAGAACGAGTAAAATGAACTTAAAACGACCAAGTTATATGCGTTTTAACATCGTCAAAACTATATATATATATATAAAGTCACTACTAGAAAATAATAACTTACGCACTAAATGGTATATTTTCTAGAAATGTTACTAAGGACTATATTCTTAACAAATGAAATACGTATGACCCAAAGGAATATTTATACGACTTAACGACGTTATTTTAAGGTTTTCGATACGAGGAAATATAACGCTAACATTTTTATACGATATATGTTACGACAAGTTTTTATAACTCCAATTGGACTTATTTTTCCTAAGTATGGAAACTATTTTACTTTGACAATAACTAGTATTTCCAAGTTACGAGTGGTATAGGCATCATGTGCACGTGCATTCATTTCATCACGTCATGATCTAAGGTAGATCGTTATTACTCATATTAGGTTGCGGTTAGAGATCGTGCCTCATTTCAGTGTATCCACTTTTGTCATCGTAGCTATCGCTCCAGGTGAGTCATAGCCCCTACTATTTTAACTGTTTTGTAAACTCTTTGGGGGAAAATACATGCTCGTTTTACTTAAACGCATTACTTGTTTTACCTGGTTGATTTCTCAAATATTTCCAGCTTTTTCTATATATATATATATATTTGATCTCCTGCACTTCATTAGTATGCTTGACTACCGGTATTTCTTTGGTATATTTAATCACCTGCATTCATTGGTATGTTTGATTTCCTGTATTTCATGGGATTGATTATCCTTGTTTATATGACCTCATAGTCACCAATTGTTCCTATATGCTCATTGTAATATTGTGGTATTCCCCACTTGGCTGTGATGTCAAACGTAATATTGTGGTATTCCCCACTTGTATGTGATGTCAAACGTATTGTGGTATTCCCCACTTGGCTGTGATGTCAAACGTAATATTGTGGTATTCCCCACTTGGCTGTGATGTCAAACGTAATATTGCTGTTTCCCTACTTGATTGACCTATATGCTCAATGTAATATTGTGGTATTCCCCACTTGGCTGTGATGTCAAACGTAATATTGCTGTTTCCTTACTTGACTGAATTGCGATGCCTTTGCATCAACCTTATTTCGGGTTTTCCCGCTTGACTAATTTACCATATGGCCTCATTGACTGAATTATTTATATAGCCGTTTTGCTATATTTATCTGGGAATTTGGATATCAGTATTACTTTTGTTCACGTAGACTTTAACACATTTGGCAGTGGGTTGTAAACACACAGGTTACAAGTCTCTTATGGCGGGACTTGCAACTGAGTGGATTTACAATGCCTTTGCTGGGCGATCATTTCTCTATAGGTATTATTTGTTAAACAAACACTATGAACTCACCAACCTCGTGTTGACACTTTAGCATGTATTTTCAGGTATTAAGCAATGGCACGCTACAGGAGGTTTTGGCAGGGCATGGCATGGTCATAGAAGACTCTGATTATTTATATGGGGACCGTTTTAAACTATTTAAGGGCCTACTTCCGCACTACTTTTAACGATATAAATTCAAAAATTTTGATTTAACTATTTTATTCTAAATGATTGAAGTGAAAACCATTTTTGTACTTGTGTTGTGATACCGATTGAGTTACACCCCAGCTACATGTATGCTTCCGCTGGACCCGATTTTGGGGGTGTGACAGCTACTTAGTAGGTCTCGTAATCTCCTTCGGGAGTATCTGATATGGGAACGGCCTTGATAAGGGTTAGAAGGAGTCTTCACACTATGCTGTTGACGATCTCTAATTCCTTATTTGTAAGTACCAGATGTTTTATTGCTAACTGTTTACCTGCAGGTACACATCATCTTCATGGCGACGGATTCCACATGCTCATACATGCATCTTGAAGTCATCAAAAGCTCCCTCAAAGATCAAAGCAACACAAAGTTCAAAGAAAGATTCTACGCTAAAAAGAAGAATCTACAAAGTATAAAGACTAAAGATCAAAGTGAAAGAAAGGGAACTACGTGCATGTATAAGTCAAAATTCAAAGATGTATGAGCATGTTGGAATGGCGGACTACCACCACAGACGCAGAAGTGACAAAAGGCAGATAACTTTATAACATGATCACTATCACAACAACAATGAACTAAGAACAAAGTACGATGAATGATTTTATCTCATGATTTTTGAAAGACGTCTAAAGCTGTAAAAGTCAAAGATGAAGAAATGACAAAGACGTCAAGCAACCGTGATGACTGACCCTTAAGGGGAGATTGTTGGGAATGAAGTTTTACTATTTTATCAAGTGTCAGTCATTTGTAATAATATTAGGTTGCTTAGTAATTATTTACATTCATTTAGATTTTCTATTAAGTTTACTAGGCTTAAGTAATGTAACCCATGGGCCTCCAAGCCCACGAAATGATGAGAGGAAGGAGAGGGAGTGTTGCCCTAGCTCCTTCCCTATAAATAGAATGCTTAGGTCTCTTGTAAACTTGGTTGGTTATTTTGATATTCTAATGAAACTCTTGCTTTTATAATTCTCTCATATCTTATAATCAACCAATCCTTATATCTATCTCATTCTTTACTTGTGCGATATCAATATGGGCACCTAAGAGTCAGCACCCTGACGGAAACGGCGGCACCCTCAGAAGGGTTCCGCCCGTGTTCCCCCAGGGTTCCGTTAGGTCTGTTCAAACCATACTTGAAATAAATCACTCCAAGCCAAACAACATCACATCTACTAAATACCAGTCAACATGCATTGCACCAAACATGGAATACTTCCAAAATGTGTAAGAATACTATGGCTAGTCAAACACATAAACATTCCATAAATGCATGATGTGATGTTTCTATTTAAAGAAATAAAACTATGTAATGTTAAATTAGAAATGTGAAGTCTAGTAATAGAAGACTTAAACTAAAATGATGTTTTACTACAATCTAAAGTTTGTACTTTGCCATTAACAAAACTTAGCAAAGATCGTTAACATATAAATAACATTTTTAGGCGATATTTTTATTAACAATCTCCCCCTTTTTGTTAATGACAAAACATAAACTTTATTTATAAGTAAGCCACCAGTTTTAGTGTTAAGTCTTATAAAGTTTGCATTAAAACTTGTTTTACGAAAAAGATGTGATATGATATGCAAGAGTTAGAGATGAAAACAAGTTTAATTAACTTCTCCCCATTTTTGTCGAAACAAAAAGAAGAGTAGCGAAGCGGAATGATGGATGAGCTCCCCCTTGGACAACACTCCCCCTAAATGGAGTGCCAAGATAGGAGACATGGATTTTGAACCTACAAAGAAAAGGTTAGTTGCCTCATATGACAAGTGTAGAGCAAGTCATGAAATCTCTTGTTGTCTAAACACAAATAAGATTTGCGAAGCGGATTAGTTCAATTCTCATGCTCCCACTTGAATAATACTCCCCTAACTCGGAGTATCAAGGAAGGGAAACATGGATTATGATCCTACAAAAGAGACTTAGTTTCTAAAACACAAGATATGCAAGTTACCATAACAAGGTATAGTGCAATCACAATACTTAAATGGTCAATCAAACAAAGCATGTCTCATAGTAGGATAAAATTCATTTTATGTAAAATTTGACTTTTTAGAAAGTCAATGACAAGAAATGATGTGGATACCATCCCACTTCTAAAAATAAAAAGAAAAATAAAAAGAAACTAAGAATATAAAATCCTACATCTATAAAAGGAAACCATCATTTTCCTTAATGAGAAACATTTTCCAAAAACAAGGCTAAGGTTGTTTGAGGATGAAAATGTATGTTGGAGGATGTAGCGGGCTTTTATTTTGAAGGTTGTGTAGGTGAAACGGTTTTGGTTTGTTGGTTTTGGTGTTTGATGAGGCGAAAAATGAACCACTTTTAGGGGGTCATTTAAGCCTGGAATTGAATTTATTTAATCAAATATTACCCTAAATCGTTCCTTTTGTGATTTTAGGTACTTTGGGAGTGAAATCTGGAAAAGAAAGCAATTCGGACGTTTTTGGAGCATAAAAGTGAAGAAAACGCGAAAGACTTAATTTTCCATGCTGAGAACAGTACCTGACGGCGTCAAGAGGAAGACCCTGACGGCATCAGGAGTAAAAGTGGTGACGACCCAGTGCAAACCTGACGGCGTCACAACAAGGGCGTCAAGAGTTAAAATCATGACGGCCTGCACAAGGTATACACATGACGGCGTCAGACCCAGATCTAGGCAGTCTGAGGAACTATTTGGCGGCGAGATGACGGCGTCAGCCCTTTGTTCTTGACGCCGTCACCTATCAAACTCTATATATAGTTTTCTATTTTTCATTCGTAAGAGAGGAACTTGTGTGGAGAACCCTAGGGCCGAACTTTGTAAACCCTAGCTCGTATTTTACAGAACTTTCAAGGGTTTTCAACCCTTGAATCCTTTCATGTGCTATTAAGATAAGTCTTCTCTTTAATTCAATCAATATGTCTATGTGTTGGTTGATTATATCTTTTACTTGTCTTGATTTCAACATGCTAGGCTAGATTTATCTTGTGTTTGCTTGGATCTAATGAAACCTAGATATTAATTATGTGTTGATTACTTGTTTATGGTTGTATTGGATGAATGATTTCAATGTTAGGCGTAAGAAAACTGGCAGATCTCCATTGTGTAACATGCTTGAACGTCTTAGGAAACATGAACCGATGTGTACTAGGTTTTATTGGTTGTATTTAATGCATGAGTAAATTCTAATGATCCCATGTTAGGAGCTTCTTAGCCGGCTCGACATAGGAGTGAAGTAGGCACTCATAGGATTGGGGAAGTAAGTACGCCACCCCATGAATGGTATTAAGGAATACAATCCGTCATCCACGCAACTATAACAAGTAATTAACGTGTAAAAGATATCTAGGGAGTAGTGAAATCTAAGTAAACACATTTCTCCCATATATTGCTCACAACTCTAGTTTAATTTAGTTTATTTTCATTTTAGTATTTTATTTTGATTGCATCTTTAGTATTGGGTTAGTTAACTAGCAACTAATTCCGCCCAAATCCTTCAAAACCGAGATTTTTACTTGCTTTCTAGAAAATATGAAAATACAAAAAGAATCATCCCTCATCTCTAGACCTAGTCTTTAGGTTTTCTAACCCTAGCGACACTATTCCTAGCTGAACGATCAATCCCCTGGTACTTGTCATTATACTATACTACATCGATCAGGTACACTGCCTGGTGGGGGTTGTAAGCTTCTCGAGATCCCTCGAGAGGTAAAGCCTGGTGCAATCCCTACGCATCGTTTTTGGCGCCGCAGCCCGGAGAATAGTTATTGTCTAGGTTTGAATCTCTTTTTATTTGGTCTACTTGCTAGATTCCTTTCTTGTAAGATTTTATTTTTATTTTTAGGTTCTGTTTAGTCTATCTTATTTCTTTGTGTTTTTGTTCGTAACTCTTCACCACCCGACATCATGGACGATGGGAACATCTTTGAACTCGTCATCCCACCACAACAAAACCCACCACTAGAACCTCTTAGGCCCCGAACCTTAGGAGAGTACTCCCGACCTAGCCACCAAGGCTACCGAAACACTATTGAGCTCACCGGAGCCAATGTGACCCCTTGCGATCCGACACCATCCGATTGGTGCAAAGCGGATGTGCATTCAATGGACTTCGTTCTGAAGATCCAAATCAACATCTCAAGGACTTCTTGAAAATCGTCGATTCTATAGACCTTGATGTTACAACTAGAGAGACAACCCGATTACGCCTATTCCAATTCTCTCTACGTGATCAAGCTAGTCAATGGCTTGAACGTTTACCCGCGGGATCTATCACCACATTGGATGATCTCACCACTCATTTTCTTGCTCAATTTTTCCCACCGGGGAGAACTACTAACCTTAGAAATGACATCTTGATGTTCCAACAACGTCAAAATGAAACTCTATACGAAGCATGGACTTGATTCAAGGACTTACTCCAAAAAGTCCCTCATCATGGCATAGATCTTTGGCTCCAAGTCCAAATCTTCTATGACCATATCGATCTCTCCACGAGGCGAAACGATTGACCAATCGGCCGGTGGTAAGCTACGTGATCTAAGTGCGGAACAATCATGGGAACTCGTAGAAGATCTTGCTCTATGACAACGAAAGTTGGAATGACCCCCGTGACTTGAACAAAACGGTCAAGGCAATATCTTTGCCTTCGAACAATTATAGCATTCCCAATCGTACGATCATGGAACTTGAGGACCAAGTCAAGTTTCTCATGAAATCTTACGAAACTCCTAAGCCTTCAAGCCAAGTGAACAAAATCACTTCTTCATTCGAATTATGTAGTGGTCCCCATGACACTCGTGATTGTGTGGAATTCCCTGAAACAGCTTTTGCGGACTACGCATCCTTACGTACCGACGAAGCGGGAGATAAGTGGCACACTTCCAAACCCGAGCCAAACCCTTGCGGTGATTCCTACAACCCTTCTTGGAAAAATGACCCAAACCTTAGGTAGAAACAAAATCAAGCCAATTCTTCCAATCCGCCTAATCGTTACCAACCAAACGGTCCACCCTCCAACCGTACTTTCAACAACAATCCTTCTAAAGGACCAATCAAATAAAACACCCGATATAAAACCGGTCAAAAGCATAGTTGAAACACCTCCTACGCAAGACCTTGACGATGAATTCAAGGAACTTCACCTTGAACGCCCCGTAATTGATGTCTTAGCCCGTGCTCCCTACTATAGTGCCCTCCTAGAAAAGTATGAGAAGTTTAAGCTAGGTAAAAATGGGACCGCCTTCGTTCAAAACAAGTTGCCTAAAAAGCTTGATGATCCGGGTATATTTATTTTGCCTTGTAAGATAGGAAGATCCGAAGCTTTCGACACACTAGCTGATTTAGGGTCAAGCCTC
This sequence comes from Artemisia argyi, assembly GCA_030686995.1. Taxonomy (NCBI): domain Eukaryota; kingdom Viridiplantae; phylum Streptophyta; class Magnoliopsida; order Asterales; family Asteraceae; genus Artemisia; species Artemisia argyi. The sequence continues at coordinate 65,852,325 of CM060692.1, forward strand.
AACTTGATTCCCTTATCCCTTTTCACCACTCTTAAGCTAGGAAAGTTAGAGGAGACAGAGGTATTGATAGGTCTAGCGGATGGGAGTATTGCCTACCCGGTTGGAATGATTAAGGATGTAGTTGTTCATGTAGGAAAGTTAACTATCTTAGCGGATTTTCACGTCCTAGACATGGTTAGTGACACTACATGCCCATTGTTGGTAGGAAGAGGATTTTTAGCAACCGCTAGCGCCATGATAGATTGTAAGGAGTCTAAGATAGTGGTAGGTAAAGGCGATACTTGGTCGGTATACGATGTTAAGAAACATAGTTATGATTGTGATGATGAACCGACACCACATTGGGTAGAGATGAATAGGAGACCATCTAGATATGGACCTTGGATAGAAAGGAATTTTATAGGACCTCAACGCCCATTCTATCTAGAAAAAGATTTCATTGAAAAGACACATTCGGTGGAACAACTCATAGCTAGAGATGAAGAGCTAGATCCTTTTGAGGACCCCTTAGTCTCCAGGAAGATGATTGAGTTTTTAAGCGTAATGCCTATTAATATAGAGATGAATAAGTGGAAAAGAGAGGGAGATAAGTGTACATGGAGGTGGGACAAGCCACCTAAGGAAGGTGACGGATCATGGCATATGAAGATAACTTTGTATGATCCGGATGGAGAAAAGTTTGAGAGGTCATGCCGTACTAAGAAAACCGATAGGAAACTATAACCTACGTTTGATCCCAAGGATTTCCTCAATGAGGAACTCACCCGTATCACGTAGTAACCCATGACCTTGAGTCTAGCTACAAGACTCGAAAAATAAAGAAGAGCGCTTCTTGGGAGGCAACCCATGATTTTTTGTGATTTTATTTTGTTTGTTTGTTATTTGCTTCCGTATGCATGCTTTATTTTTATTGTTGGTAGATCATGTTTCTAAACTAAAATAGTGGAAATACTTTACTTTGTTGTTTGGCCTAGTCTTAACTTCACCCAAAGGTATTTTTGCAAAAGATAAGTGTAAGAGGAAACCCCAAATATGTTTTTAAGAAACAAAACCGATCATGATTCTCCACAATATTAAGTAAACATGTATATTCGTATTTGTTAGAGTCAAATGCTTGTATCGAGTCATAATGATGTTTTGTAGGATTTTCCAGGAAGTAGGACCAAGTTTTTCCAGAAATTTTCTGGAAACTTAACATAAGAATTTCTGCAGGTCACTTCTGATGGCGTCACGAGTTTACTCTTGACGGCGTCACGTGTAAAAATCTGGAAATTTTACCAGCTTTGTTTTTCTAACGGAGTTTTCAAGTTTTTGTTGAATTATTAGTTTTATAATCTCCAGGAAGTCTGCAAACATCATTCCACAAGCATTATATCTTATTTTGTTTTCTAGGATTTATTAGCATAAGTAGATTGCCACCGATTTTATGCGAGGTTGCCTTGTCTGTTTTCTCAGGATTTACAGGTTATGTATAACTCGATAATCACGCCGATGAACAGTAACCAGATTCGCCTTTTATTCACCAAAAACACGATTTTTACACCTAAAAACACCACGATTCGCCCCCGGTTAGCTCTGATGCCAATTGTAGAACCCAAGATTCACCTTCTGGAGGACGAGGTTGATCAAAATATGCCATTATTCTAGAGAGAGAAAGTAGAGAGAAGGTGAGATGAAACAAAGATATTTTTACTATGATAAATTATGTTGCACACCCACACCCCTCAAGTGAAGCCTTGAGAGGTATTTATAGGCCTTACAAAAGACAACTTTTACAATATTACATTAGTAGTCCCTGCACTTTATGCATTCTAGTTGTCTACTCCAATTCACGTAAATATCGCTCAGCTTCATTTCTAACAATTGTAGAACCCAAGAAACACCTTCTGGAGGACGAGGTTGATCAAAATATGCCATTATTCTAGAGAGAGAAAGTAGAGAGAAGGTGAGATGAAACAAAGATATTTTTACTATGATAAATTATGTTGCACACCCACACCCCTCAAGTGAAGCCTTGAGAGGTATTTATAGGCCTTACAAAAGATAACTTTTACAATATTACATTAGTAGTCCCTGCACTTTATGCATTCTAGTTGTCTACTCCAATTCACGTAAATATCGCTCAGCTTCATTTATAACATATGACAAGAAGATGATTTATTTTTCTGGAAGGGAAGCTTTGATTGTTCATTTTCTTGGAGGAAGATTTAACCTGGCCACCTTATTATCCATACCGAGCGAATCAGGGGAGTATTTGATTTCATTCATTTTATTTATTTCACTTTTACATTCTTTACTTGAACATTGGGGACAATGTTCATCCTAAGTGTAAGGGGAGGGTAAAATGATGATACCTTACAAATACACTTTCGCTTGAGTTTGTTTGTTTAATAGTAGATGTGTAATAAAACTATGAGAAATACTTGTTAGTGTAATTTTAGCACCAAATTTAAATTTTTTTACAACATTTAGGAGTGAAACTTTAGCCTTAGAAAGCGTCTCATGGATAGGAGATTGTTTGACTAGCACATAACCGTATCATTCAGAAAAATTTTCCACCCAAATATGTGAGGTTCGCCTTTAGATTTGATAGGAAAAGCATTTACTATTAGTGCTTATGAGTGTACCGGTAGCATTTAGATTCTAGAACTTGCGTTAGTGATGCATCCCGAGACCGCTAGTGAGACTACATTCGTGTAGTAGGATTTACTACATGATAAGAGGCATTAGGATCACCCTTGAGTTAAACCCGTATCATAACTACTTGACCATTTAAGTCATATTACTTGGCTAGTTAAGTCAATTAATTTTTCCCATACCATTAGCGTTGTACTCATTTTTAGTACACGAAACCCCTAGTACACCCCTCCGAGCCTATCTTTTCGTTTCTAACTTTAAGCATTTTACTTAAAGGAAGAATTTGTTACACCCCACCTAAATGTACACCCAAATCGCCTTAGCCTTCCGTGTATGCACTCATCTTTAGTGCATTATTGTTATTTGTTAAACCCTTAGTTAATTATCTAATTGATTACATGGTTGCCAAGTTGAGTCATATCCTTGTACATATTGTTTTGGGACGATTGGGACTCATGGGTAAAGTACTTATGTTATAGAGTAATGGGGAAGAACATAATATTATTACCCGCATATGTGCGTTAATCTTAAAAGTACTCCAAGTGTTTTGATTTTCTTAATTCGAGTCATTAGATTAGTTTATTGAAAAGTATGTAAAAATTCAATTGTAAGAGGAATTTCCATTCCCTATGATGTATTATTTTGGATGGTAGGGTAAGAGTGTATGCAAAAAAAAAAAAAAAAAAAAAAGAAAAAAAAAAAATACGGACTACCATCCCTTTTCATTCTATGTTCATTTTATGTTTTTGTTATTTTTCATTTATTAGCTTAAGTCGAGTCTAGTCTTGGCTTAGCAACGCCATATTGTACATGTAATTAACCAAGATTGTTAACTCGCCACCAGTAAAGACTGCCTATATCCAACAAAACCGTGTAATGCATATCCCTACACCTAACGTTACAACCCTTTAAAAGACCTCTTTGATAGTTTATCCTAGGTGCTTACGCCATGTGGTGGAGGTTTGATCCTTTCCCAAGCCTATGGTAATCTATTTTGCTATGACAGGTAGTGAGAGATGTTTTCCATTTCCATATTGTGATATTACTTTATTACACCCGAGAGATGTGAGTATCTAAACACTATTTGTGAGGTGCTAGTATATGACCTCCGTGCTTGTCTTTGGTCTTTAGTGGAACGATTATTTGTTGTAATTACTTTTATGTTAGTGTTAAATGACCCCTAACTTGTATTTTGATTAGAATAAAAGCGCATTTGCTTGGGGACAAGCAAATCTCAAGTGTAAGGGTATCTGATGAGGCGAAAAATGAACCACTTTTAGGGGGTCATTTAAGCCCGGAATTGAATTTATTTAATCAAATATTACCCTAAATCGTTCCTTTTGTGATTTTAGGTACTTTGGGAGTGAAATCTGGAAAAGGAAGCAATTCGGATGTTTTTGGAGCATAAAAGTGAAGAAAACGCCAAAGACTTAATTTTCCATGCTGAGAACAGTACCTGACGGCGTCAAGAGGAAGACCCTGACGGCGTCAATAGTAAAAGTGGTGACGACCCAGTGCAAACCTGACGGCGTCACAACAAGGGCATCAAGAGTTAAAATCATGACGGCCTGCACAAGGTGTACACATGACGGCGTCAAACCCAGATCTAGGCAGTCCGAGGAACTATTTGGCAGCGAGATGACGGCGTCAGCCCTTTGTTCTTGACGCCGTCACCTATGAAACTCTATATATAGTTTTCTATTTTTCATTCATAAGAGAGGAACTTGTGTGGAGAACCCTAGGGCCGAACTTTGTAAACCCTAGCTCATATTTTACAGAACTTTCAAGGGTTTTCAACCCTTGAATCCTTTCATGTGCTATTAAGATAAGTCTTCTCTTTAATTCAATCAATATGTCTATGTGTTGGTTGATTATATCTTTTACTTGTCTTGATTTCAACATGCTAGGCTAGATTTATCTTGTGTTTGCTTGGATCTAATGAAACCTAGATATTAATTATGTGTTGATTACTTGTTTATGGTTGTATTGGATGAATGATTTCAATGTTAGGCTTAAGAAAACTGGCAGATCTCCATTGTGTAACATGCTTGAACGTCTTAGGAAACATGAACCGATGTGTACTAGGTTTTATTGGTTGTATTTAATGCATGAGTAAATTCTAATGATCCCATGTTAGGAGCTTCTTAGCCGGCTCGACATAGGAGTGAAGTAAGCACTCATAGGATTGGGGAAGTAAGTACGCCACCTCATGAATGGTATTAAGGAATACAATCCGTCATCCACGCAAATTTAGTATTTTAGTTTATTTTCATTTTAGTATTTTATTTTCATTGCATCTTTAGTATTGGGTTAGTTGACTAGCAACTAATTCCGCCCAAATCTTTCAAAACCGAGATTTTTACTTGCTTTCTAGAAAATATAAAAATACAAAAAGAATCATCCCTCATCTCTAGACCTAGTCTTTAGGTTTTCTAACCCTAGCGACACTATTCCTAGCTGAACGATCAATCCCCCGGTACTTGTCATTATACTATACTACATCGATCAGGTACACTGCCTGGTGGGGGTTGTAAGCTTCTGGAGATCCCTCGAGAGGTAAAGCCTGGTGCAATCCCTACGCATCAGTGTTGGTGCTCTAAACTTGGTTTGTTGGTTTTAATAGAAATCATTTTCCAAAAGAAACGATTTTGTTTCATTTTGGAGACTCTAAACTTGAGGTGGGTGAGACAAGGATTGTAGACGGTCCAAAATGTGGTTTAGGATAAACCTCATTTCTTCGAATAACTCGCGAATTTCCGTTCGACACCTTTCACTAATGTGAGCGGTTCTTTCGCAATGTCCGAAATCATGGTGGGGAAAGTTTGGTGGAAGAGAGGTTTGATAAGTTGGTGGTGGATGCTTTGAACTTGAAGGACAAAATGTGGTTGGTTGAGAGGTGTTTTTGGTTCCTTCACTAGTTGAGTGTAATGCCGTATGGAAATCCATAAAATGGTTGATTTGAGAGTTAACCATACGTTTGAAAGCATGAAGGCGGTTTAAATGAGTGTTCATTTCCTCATTAAGGTTCGGAGGTTTTTCCCATATGAATGCTTCTATTTTTTTATAAGAAGAAAGTAGAGATTCAAAGTGTTAGGAATGTTCTTGTGGTGGTTGTTGTTGTTGTTGTGGTGGTTGTTGTTGTTGAACAAAGTGGCGGAAGCTTGGTTCTCCGGAAGGATTACCATGAAGGTCTTTGTAAATGGGGTGAAACACAAATGATTGTAGGTGTGTATGACCTTGGTCATTTGGAAAAATTGATGGTCTAGCATAACGATAAGCCAACCGTTCTACTAATGATGGTTGATGGGGTTCATCATCTAATTGCTCACTAGGTTGTTGTTAGGTTTCCATTTGAGCAATGGTGTCAAAGAGTGACAAGGATGGAGGACTTGATGATTTAGGTGATAGGTCTTCTAAAGTGTCCAAATAGGGTAGTGGTGATGTTGGTGGTGTATGGAAAAGTTCCATTGGTGTAAGTGTTGATGATTGAGGTGATGGAGTTCTTGATGGTTGAGTTTGTTGAGAAGGTGATGTTGAATCACTTGAAGGTCTAGTTGGTGGCGGATTAGTGGCTATGTTGGTGTTGCAATGTGTTGGAGAGGGTGTTGGAGTAGCAAGATTAAGCAAATCTTGAATAGTGATCACACTGGTATTGCAAGGTGTTGAGGTAGTAAGGTTAAGTAAATCTTGGATAGGTGAAGAAATGTCAAGTGATGCATCACTTGGTGATGATGAGCTTGATTTGATGGTTTTGTTGAAGCAACAAGGTTTTACACTAATCCTAGTGGTTTTTCGTGATGATTCGGATGAGGTGTTTGATTTAGTCATCTCAATTCTTTGGTTTGCTAGAATTTTGAGATTTGAAAGAAGTAATGGTGTTGGTGTGATTTGAAAAGTTGCAAGAATATCAAATTTTTGGAGTGGAAGGAATGTTTGAAGGGGTGTTTGGATTTGATGTTTTACCATACAAATGTTTGAGGTTTCTAATGATTTGATGTCAATCCAATGGAATTGGGTGGAGTGAAAGACCAACATATGCACTCAATGCTTTGTGATCATGGGAAGTGATTTGGTTGAAAATGTTCCAATGGTTTGAAGGATCCTTTAAAAGTGTTCCTTGGGTTAGTTATGTTTGAATTTGAATTTTTGGCGGGAAGTGATTTCCTAATTGTTTTAGTGAGTGAGAGTTGTCCTAATATGATTATTGGAGGTAAGGGAAGATGCTTCTCACTAAAGAAAAGGATTTGACATTTTACACCTTTTGAAATTTAGAAAAATGACAAAATTTTTCTGCAGGTGACTGGCGGAACCCTCGCGAAACACAGGCGGAACCCTGTTTTGGGTTCCGTCTGGTCCGTTGGGCCATTTTTGGGTTTCCGAGAATTTACACTGGCGGAACCCATTTGAGGGTGCCGCTAGATCCGCCAGCCCTGAAAAACAAGGCAGTCCACTATTTTGACCCGCGAGACGATTTTCAAATTTTTCGAAAACTCTTAAAAATGAAAATTTATTATATGTCTGATTAGGAAATGCAAAAATTGGACATGTAGACATTCATATCATAGGACTTTGACCGAGGGCTAGCGATTTTCACCAAACTTAGTGAAATTTTCCATAAGCATAAAAAAATTGACAAACACCTCAAATATTGTCAATATGCATAAAGGCTCATATAAAACATAATCCGACAAAAGTAATAAAGCATGGAAGTGAAAAACAATACAAATCACATAGTTTAACATCTACAACGTTTTAAAAACATAATAGTGCCAAACGCTCCCTAAGCTATCATCTCACAAGCTATCCAACTTCTTCTTCATCTTTCCAATGTACCTTGCCATGCACTTCCACATTCCTTTTGTTTGCTTGAATTCTTTGGACTCATTCTCCAAAGTGGGAAGTTGTTGAAGGTAATCAAGCGGAGCAAGCTTGGAGTTAGGAAGAGTTCCATCTTCGCTCATGTCGGATGATGATGATGATGGTGAAGGAGATCGAGTGCGTTTGCCCTTAACTTTGAAGACTCTCTTATCACTAAGAGGAACGAATATGTGGGGAACAAAAGTGTAGTCTAGGTTAATTCCCCTATTGTTTGAAGGAATGGGTGAGATGACTCTAAAGAGGCGTGTGAGAAGCATTCCATAGGGAAGAGCGGTTGTTCCTACCACGTGTATGTCGGCCATTCTTTTGGCCAGGTAGTAGGCTAAGTTAAAGGGTTGACCAGTGGAAATGCTATAGAGCATGTAGCAAAGACATGTGTTGACGTGATCTCTATTTCCTATGGAACATATACCATTGGCTCTAAGAATTTCTTCCCATTTCTTAAATTGTAGTTTAAGCTCATTGAGCTCCATACCAAAAGGGTCCTTATCCACTATATTCCCCGAACGATTCTTCCTAGTGGTTGAGGTCCTAACAAAGAGATGCTCACGAATTACTTCCATATTAGCAAGAGGAGTGTCATATGGATGATAACGCTCAATAGAATCAAGACTAGAAAGGGGCCACTTATCCGTGTAAAGACATGTACCAACATTAGGGATACCAAGAATGATAGCTAAGTCTTTTAAATCTAAGAAATTTGGTACTTGATTGGTTGTGAAGTTTAATGATATCTCACCAAAATCATTTGTGGAAAGGCTTATGGTTGCATAGAATTCTAAGATGAACCTAGGACAAATTGGCTCATCGATATCAAGGAGACAATCAAAGTTGATTGCGGCAAAGTTTTGGCGAATGGATGTTCCTTCTAGAAAGGATGGATCAATGGTTCTACCTTCATGAACATAGCATTTTTCTAATGCCTTAAAGGTTTCTACTTGAACTTTGTTGAGACCTTTGGTCCTATGGTGTTTGGGCAAGTACTTAAGGGTTTCTTTATGATCGGAGAAATTTGCGGGAGGCATGTTGATTCCTAGAAAACACAAAATTTTATGTTAACAACTTTTAACAATGTGGATGTTCTAATGTGTTCCTATATGCAAACAATGTGGAGACTTGGTTATCTTGACTCATTTTGATGCCTAAATTATTTTGTTGTCCAAATTTTGTAATGAAAACAAAAGATAACCAAAACGCTCCTAATTGAATTTATCTTCGATTGAATGTACCCGAATATACATATTATTTATGTATCCCCTTTAGCATTCAAGAGACAATATGCAAGTGATGTTTCAATGACGTTTTTCATTTGTTTTAACAATGTGGTGAAGAGTTATGTCCTAGTTATGGATGGTAATTTTTGAAAGATAATGCACTTGGTGTGTTTGGCAAATCAAAATAACAACAAAAAGGATACAATTCTTAACTAATGGAAGACATGATTGGTTAGCAACCAAGTTTTTCATGAATCAAAAAGTTCTATGCATAAACCCTAAGATTCTAGTTAATGAATGTAAATGAAAATGTTATACTTTAATCAAAAATGCAATTATGATTAGAACACTTACAAAGTTGATTGGATTTGAAGAGGTTAGAGTGAAAGCCCTAAATTTTGTATGGTTATGTGTTTTTGAGAGGGAAGGATGGCTGTTGGTAAGTTGAAGTTGTGAGTAAAGAGGTGTTTGGTTTTGAAATTAAAATAAAACAAGCTGCAGATTTGGCGGACCAGGCAGAACCAAAGGGAGGGTTCCGCCCTTTTGGTCTTAGGGTTCCGTGGGTACTGCAGAGGAAAGATTAAAAAGGTTTTGTCTTGATTTTTTTGGTTTTATCCTAACGTTCAAAACTAAGGTTTTAGGTTTCATAAGTCCTAAACTAGGTCTAGAAAAGTTGAATGATCCTAATCCAAGAGGTTTTGAATGAGTGTCTACCAATGTGGTTATTGTAATGGACGTTATTGGTTGAGATGTTCCTCAATGAACATTTTTACCAATGCTATGACGATGAATCTCACTATGTCATTCTAAGAGCATAATGGATTGGATTGACGCTGATGTTGACGCTTCCTTTGTTGAAACGAGGGATTCCGTTGTTGACGTGAGTTTGCTTCATCTCAAGGAGTTTGTTGACATGCTTTTTCGTCCAATGCCGTTTTGAGTGCTTTAAGCTTCTTTGAGAATCATTTGGTAAGAAAGCATAAAAGTACAAGTACAACTTGTGCTTTTTCTCTTATCTTAATCACCGTTATAATTCAACTTGGTGTACACTTATGGTTTCTATTCCCATTCCTTTGGGATACCATAATCCTTGTGTAGTATCTTTTGACGTATCCAAACACTCTCTTCCAAAAGAGATGTTTTAGAACCTTTTCTAAAACGAGCACATAGGTAAGCACCAAATATAATGTTGAATCTAATTGTTATGAGAACAAGTAGTCTTCCGAACATTTCTCTATGTTTAGTTTTACCTACGGATTTACTAATCTCATTCTTGATAAGTCATCAATAACTTAACCATTAAGAACAAGAGAGTAACTAGCAATGTCTTTAAGTTAAAATCCCTTGCTTTTGGGGCTTGCTTTTATTATCAAAAAGTCTTTCAAATATTGACACTATAATCACTTGATTAGTTTGAAAGATCTATTTTGTTTCACTAGTTGTTTTACTCTAAATTCCAAAAACTATTTTTGTTGAATTTGTTTAGACACAACTATGACCTATGGATCAAGTTTTATAACTTAAGTCAATTTTACTTGATTCAGTGTTTGACTCAAGGTGAGAAAATGTTATTTTGAACCCTTATCCTTAATGTTTTACACAACATACTTGTCTTGCCATAATTGGACTTTCGACTAAGTCATCATCTACCAAAGATGATAACTTAGAAGGAGGTGATCTTTCTTTAAATGTTATATTCAACGACTCCTCGACTCTTTGGGTTTCCTTACTTAAGATACTATGAACTTTATTTGTTTTGAAAAAGTCCAAGAAATACAACATCATAAGACTAAGTGTCACATTTGATGTGTAAATCCTAGATGTTGAAAACTCATTTTCTTCCACACATCCTAATGTATGCTAATGTGATTTATTTCACCTTGTGTGTTTTATGTGAAATTATCATAAAAGAGGTGTAAGTAAAACACAATTTAAGACCCAAAGTATGGTGTTTAAGAATGTTGTTTTACAAAGGTTTGTTTTGCAAGCATCACAAAAGTGTTAGACATTTTATCACTTAGAAATTCTTAGTTAGCTCACTTGTAAGCAAGAGTTGAGTGAGACTCACTCAAGAGTTTCTCATGTTTATCTCTTGACGGTTAAAGAACCGAAACACCTTATATCTCCTACTAGTACTGATGACGAAATTCCTTGTCGCAGAGAATCTAATCTTTGTTATTACTAATAACATGTAAACACTTTAGGATACTACTAATAACACATACTACAACACATAATGCTAGAAACAAGAGACAATCAAAGTCAAGTTGAAGTAATGCGGACCTTTTAAATTGCATAGAGATGCTATCAAGAGGATAAACACAAAGCGTAAAATCTTGGTTTGACGACACGCTTGGAAACTCAATTACTCATGTATCCAAGAAGGTTAGATAATCATATAAAAGCATAGAACATGATATTCTTAATCCTTTTATCATGAGTTTCTATTAGAGATTAAATTATCTCTAAATCTCTCTTCTAGGTTTAACAAATTTTACTTCCTTTGTTTTACTAGTTGATGGTGCTTTTGAGTTAAATCCTAATCCGGTTTTATCTTTAAACAACCTTTGATTCCTCAACAATCTTTCAAGAGATTTTGAGCTTTCATCAAATATAGCTAACATTTTTCCTTTCTCATTTTGCTTTTTAATCTCATGTTTGTAATCTAGACATAATTTACATTCTAGATCAATTTCAACATTACTCTTAGGTCTAGACATTTTATCTTCTAACAAGATTTCCTTTTCAAAGTTATTCACAAAATATTTTGAAGACTCATTGTTAAAGATAGTTTTTAGGTTCATGTTACCTAAAAATTTAGACTCATTTTATAATTTAGAAAATTTTAAGATAAATGTGTCAAAGCAAAAATGTTTGGTTTCAACATGTACCTTACTTGTTGTTTCAATAAATTGATAATCACCCACCGGATCATTGTCTTCGTCTACATCCGTTTCATTCCATGATTCGCAAGCAAGTTCAGCAAGACACACGTACTCATCTTCACTTGTACCTTCATTTAAAACATTTAAACTAGTAGCACATGTATTAACTTCTACTAAGTGTCTATCTATTAGTTTTTCTAAAACTTCTAATTCATATGTAAGATCAAATTGATCAACTTTGACTTGACATATTTCTTGATGACGGTTTAATATATTTTTCCAAATATCATTAGCCATTTGACAAAAATACACTCTTTCATATTCGGTCTTTGGTAAAGCTTTATAAATCATTATCTTAGCTTTAGTGTTTTTATCAAGTTTAGGATAGTCATCTTGGTTTTCAAAACTTATTATCGTTGGTTTGAAATCACCAATAGAAATAGTTTGCCAGAGATCATGATCAATTGATTTCACATAGTTTTCAAATTTACTTTTCCATTTAAGGAAGTTTTCTTTTTCAAATAGCGGTGGGTTTTGAATAGGTTGCCCTTCTTTGAGATTTTCAAAATCCATGGATCGATCCAAGTTTTAAAATACAATATATTTTAAAGATCTTCAGTAACGTAGCTCCTGATGCCAATTGTGGAAAACTAGAAGGGGGGTTGAATAGTTTACCGCTTTTTAACTTGATTATCTTTTAAAAGCTTTACGTTTGCTTAAAGATATAAACTCAAATTACTTGTTTGATTCTCTAAAAAGCTTTACGTGGAGTTAACAATTCTAACTAAAGACAATATGTAATAATCAAAGACAAAGAAAGAAACGATCAAACCACAACACGATTGTTTATCGTGGTTCGGCTACAAGGACTCTTTTTCCTTACCCTACATCCACGCCCCGAGTTTCCAACTCGAGAGTTATAAGCACTAATCAACAAGCTCCTTTCCCGGTGGAGAAACCTTTACAACGTCGCTTACAGTTTTACCGACACTAAGCTAGATGTCGAGTTCTTTTACAAGGGTACAACCACTCCCATCGTCGCTTACACTTTTACCGACACTAAGCTAGATGTCGAGTTCTTTTACAAGGGTACAACCACTCCCATCGTCGCTTTCACTTTTACCGACAATAAGCTATATGTCGAGTTCTTTTACAAGGGTACAACCACTCCCATCGTCACTTACACTTTTACCGACACTAAGCTAGATGTCGAGTTCTTTTACAAGTGTACAACCACTCCCATCACACTTTGTATTTTCAGGCCTAAAATACTAACCGATCACTTCTACACACAATACAAATGAAGTATAAACTACCAAAGCTTATACATAACAAAGCTAGCAAGTCTTGCAACTTTGAGTTGAAACTTGTAACTTCTTGAATGAATTGTGAACTCCTTAGCTACATAAGAGATTCACACAAGTTAGTAGTTACTGAGATTAAAGAGAGAATATGTGAAATATATGTCCTAAAGTGATGAGTGATTTCTTGCAAGCCCTTTGGTATTTATACCAAAGGAAGTCAGCACCCTGGCAGAAATAGCGGCACCCTCAGAAGGGTTCCGCCCGTGTTCCCCCAGGGTTCCGCCAGGTCTGTTCAAACCATACTTGCAATAAATCACTTCAAGTCAAACAACATCACATCTACTAAATACTAGTCAACATGCATTGCACCAAACATGGAATACTTCCAAAATGTGTAAGAATACTATGGCTAGTCAAACACATAAACATTCCATAAATGCATGATGTGATGTTTCTATTTAAAGAAATAAAACTATGTAATGTTAAATTAGAAATGTGAAGTCTAGTAATACAAGACTTAAACTAAAATGATGTTTTACTACAATCTAATGTTTGTACTTTGTCATTAACAAAACTCAGCAAAGATCGTTAACATTTAAATAACGTTTTTAGGCGATATTTGTATTAACACACGGTTTTGTTGGATATAGGCAATCTTTACTGGTGGCGAGTTAATAATATTGGTTAATTACATGTACAATATGGCGTTGCTAAGCCAAGACTAGACTCGACTTAAGCTAATAAATAAAAATTAACAAAAACATAAAACAAACATAGAATGAAATGGGATGGTAGTCCGTATGTTTTTCTCTTTTCTTTTTCTATTTTTTTAATTATATATTTTTTTTTCTTTTTTCGATTTTTTTTTTCTTTTTTGCATACACTCTTACCCTACCATCCAAAATAATACATCATAGGGAATGAACATTCTCCTTACACTTGAATTTTTACATACTTTACAATAAACTAATCTAATGACTCGAATCAAGATTATCAAAACACTTGAAGTACTTTTAAGATTAACGCACATATGGGGCTAATAATATGATGTTCTTCCCCATTACTCCATAACATAAGTACTTTACCCATGAGTCCCAATCGTCCCAAAACAGTATGTACAAGGATATGACTCGACTTAGCAACCATGTAATCAATTAGATAATTAACTAAGGGTTTAAACAAATAACAATAATGCACTAAAGATGAGTGCATACACAGAAGGCTAAGGCGATTTGGGTGTACATTTAAGTGGGTTGTAACAAATTCTTCCTTTAAGTAAGATGCTTAAAGTTAGAAACGAAAAGATAGGCTCGGAGGGGTGTACTAGGGGTTTTGTGTACTAAAAATGAGTACAACGCTAATGGTATGGGAAAAATTAATTGACTTTACTAGCCAAATAATCTGACTTAAATAGTCAAGTAATTATGATACGGGTGTAACACAAGGGTTATCCTAATGCCTCTTATCATGTAGTAAATCCTACCACACGAATCTAGTCTCACTAGCGGTCTCGGGATGCATCACTAACACAAGTTCTAGAATCTAAATGCTACCGGTACACTCATAAGCACTAAAAGTAAATGCTTTTCCTATCAAATCTAAAGGCGAACCTCACATTTTTGGGTGGAAAATTTTTCTAAATGATACGGTTTCATGCTAGTCATACAACTCCTATCCATGAGACGCTTGCTAAGGCTAAAGTTTCACTCCTAAATGTCGTAAAATTTTTTAAATTTAGCGCTAAAATTACACTAACAAGTATTTCTTTTAGTTTTATTACACACCTACCATCAAACAAACAAACTCAAGTGAAAGTGTATCCTATAAGGTATCATCATTTACCTTCCCCTTACACTTAGGATGAACATTGTCCCCAATGTTCAATTAAAGAATGTAAAAGCGAAATAGGTAAAACAATGAGAGCAAATACTCCCCTGATTCGTTCGGTTTAGATAGTGTGTTAACACGGTTAGATCTTCCTCCAAGAAAATGAACAATCAAAGCTTCCCTTCCAGAAATATAAATCATCTTTTTGTCATACATAACCTGTTAAACCTGAGAAAACAAACAAGGAAACCTCGCGTAAAATTGGCGGCAATCTATATATACTAATAAATCCTAGAAAGCAATGTAGGATATAATGCTTGCGGAATGAATGTTTGCAGATTTCCTGGAGTTTATAAAACTAAAGAATTAACAAAAACTTTAAGACTCCGTTAGAAAAACAAAACTAGCAAAATTTCCAGAATTTTACACATGACGCCGTCAGAAGTGACCTGAAGAAATCTTTACGTTAAGTTTCCGGAAGATTTCTGGAAAAACTTATGTCCTACTTCCTGGAAAATCCTGCAAAACATCATTATGACTCCATACAAGCATTTGACTCTAACAAATACAAATATACATGTCCATTTAATATTGTGGAAAATCATGATCAATTTTGTTTCTTAAAAACATATTTGGGGTTTCCCCTTACACTTATCTTTTGCGAAATACCTTTGTATGAAGCTAAGTAGAAGTCAAACGACAAAATAAAGTATCTTCACAATTTTATTTTTAAAACATGATCTACCAACAACAAAAATAAAGCATGCATACGGAAGCAAATAACAATCAAACAAATAAAAATCACACAAAGCATGGGTTGCCTCCCAAGAAGCGCTTTTCTTTATTTACGAGTCTTGTAGCTAGACTCAAGGTCATGGGTGATTATGTTTTCCTATCCCGCAACATGAATGCGGTTTGAAACATCTTAATCAATTTCTCATCCTTCCTATATTCGGGGCCTAAGGCCAAACATTTCGAGTAATAAATCCCCTTCTTTTTGTAAACACTATTGTTTCTCTCTTCATCACTCTCTACCTTGGTCACGGGGATGTTGTCAACATTGAGATCCTCAACTTCTCTAAACCTCTCTTCCTTATGGGGCATCCTATATCTAATGTTTTTCTCTTTGGTTGTGAATGTGATAGTGCCCTCATCATGGTTGTAAGTCATCTTAGAGATTTTGACAAAAGGTTCTCCTAAAACAATCTGACACAAAGACTGATCAATAATTCCCCTAACATCTTCTAAGATCATGAAGTCACACCTATAAACAAAATCCCCAATGAAAACATGTAACCCTCTAACCCTCTTAACAAAATTACTCATGCGATTAGGGTTGTGAGGGTCCCGTCTAGGTTTCAACTTCTCGTTCATGATCCAATTATAATAAAGCCTAGACATTATGTTCATTGGTGCCTTTCAACTTCTCTATACATATGACCAATCATGCATGGAACCTTAAGATTCATAGAATTATGTTTCCTAATCCACGAGTGTTTTCGATGCTTTGCGGGGCAAGGGTATTTTAGAAGGAACTTATGATACCTTAATTCCTCAAGGGTTGGCGGGGAACTCCTAAATATTCTATAATCATTCCATGGCCCTTCCCTACAAGTGTTACTCCTAAGCTCGGTTTCACCTTTATTCATCTCATTGACCTTTCTTACTTCATCATTTTCTGTTTTAATTTGGTTATGCCGCAAAACAACTTCCTTGAGCAAGGTGAATCTAGTCAAGAAGTAGGAATCAAGATCATCCCAAGAGGAGACGGATCTTTCGGGTAGTTGGCATAACCATCGAAGAGCCTGACCATGTAAAGAGAATTGAAAGAGGACTAAGAGTTTGCTTTCTTGAGTATCAACACCTAATCCTACAGAATTGGTAATTTTTAGGTAGTTCTCAAGGTGTTGGGTCGGGTCTTCAAAAAAAATCCATAGAATGCACACCCGACTTGCACCAATCGAATGGTGCTGGATTGCAAGAGGATAGACCTCATAGGTGGATGGATTGGTTGTGGTAGGTTTTGTGGGTGGTTTTGTTGTGGTGGGTTGATAGGTTCAGGTATGTTACCACCTTCCATGAAGTTGGATGGTAAAGATTACGAACAAAGACACGAAGAAATAAGATAGACTAAAGAAAATCTAAAAATAAAATAAAATCTTACTAGAAAGGAATCTAGCAAGTAGACCTAATAAAAAGAAATCCTAACATAGACAATAACTATTCCCCGGGCTGCGGCGCCAAAAACTTGATGCGTGGGAATTGCACCAGGCTTTACCTCTCGAGGGATCTCGAGAAGCTTACAACCCCCACCAGGCAGTGTACTTGACTGTTGTAGTATAGTATAGTGACAAGTACCAGGGGATTGATCGTTCAAATCAAGAATAGTGTCGCTAGGATTAGAAAGCCTAAAAACTAGGTCTAGAGGTGAGGGATGATTCTTTTTATATTTTTATATTTTTATAAAAGCAATTAAAATCTCGGGTATTAGAGGAGTGGGCGGAATTAGTTGCTAATCAACTAACCCAATAACTAAAGATGCAATCAAAATAAAATAACAAAAATGTAAATAAAGCTAATAAAACTAGTGGTGTGAACAGTAATGGGAAAATTGTGTTTACTTAGATTTCATTACTCCCTAGATATCTTTTACAAGTTGATAGTTTGTTACAGTTGCGTGGATGACGGGTTATATTCCTTAATACCATTCGTAGGGTGGCGTACGTACTTCCCCAACTCTATAAGCTCCTACTTCACTCCTATGTCGAGCCTGCAAGAAGCTCCTAACATGGGATCATTAGAATTCGCTCAAGCATTAAATACAACCATAAGAACCTAGTACGCATTGGTTCATGTTTCTTAAGATGTTCAAGCAAGTTACCCTATGGAAGTCTACCAGTTTTCTTAAGCCTAACAACAAAATCATTCATCCGTAACAACTATAAACAAGCAATCAACCCATAATCAACATCTAGGTTTCACTACATCTAAGCAAATACACAAGAGATCTAGCTTAGCATGTTAAATTCAAGACAAGCGTAAGATATATTCAAACAACACATAGACATATTGAATGAATTGAAAGGATACTTATCTTAATTGAACATGAAAGGTTTCAAAGGGTAAAAACCCTTGAAAGAACAGTAAAAATCATGCTAGGGTTTCTCCAAGTTATCCCCCTAATTGTCCTCTCTTAATGAATAAAAATTGCAAAACTATATATAGATTTTCCATCGTGACGGCGTCAAGAAGAAATGTCTGACGCCGTCAACTCGCCACCCATAGTAATATCGGATTGCCTAGATCCAGATCTGATGCCGTCAAGTGCAAAGTTACTCTGGGCCGTCACATGCAATGGGACCATGACGGCCTATGGTGACGCCGTCATGCCCTTAGGTAAAACTCTCTGGACCATAACGGAATTTATCCACTTCACCTCTTGTTTTACTCTTGACACCGTCATGTACAACCTTGTGACGCCGTCAGGTACTGTTCCCAGCAAGAAAAATTAAGACTTTGCCGTTTTCTTCACTTTTATGCTCTAAAAACGTCCAAAATGCTTCCTTTTCCAGATTTCACTCCAAAAGTACCTAAAATCACAAAAAGAACGATTTAGGGCAATATTTGATCAAATAAAATCAATTCCGGGCTTAAATGACCCCCTAAAAACGGATCATTTTTTGCCTCATCAGTCACCCACTTCTTGTCCGTAATACTACTCGGTTAAATCAATGAGCACGTGTTTCAAGCAAAACCAAATTCTTCAAAAGGACCAATCGAATAAAACACTCAATGTCAAACCGGGTAATAATAAAGTTAAAACACTTCCTACACAAGACCTTGATGATGAATTCAAGGAGCTCCACCTTGAAGGTCCCGTCATTGATGTCTTAGCCCGTGCTCCCTACTATACTGCCCTCCTAGAAAAATATGAGAAATTTAAATTGGGTAAAAATGGGACCGCCTTCGTTCAAAACAAGTTGCCTAAGAAGCTTGATGATCCGGGTATATTTGTTTTGCCTTGTAAGATAGGAAAATCCGAAGCTTTCGACACGCTAGACGATTTAGGATCAAGCCTCAACTTGATTCCCTTATCCCTTTTCACCACTCTTAAGCTAGGAAAGTTAGAGGAGACGGAGGTACTAATTGGTCTAGCAGATGGGAGTGTTGCCCACCCGGTTGGGATGATCAAGGATGTAGTTGTTCACGTAGGGAAGTTAACTATTTTAGCAGATTTTCATGTCCTAGATATGGTTAGTGGTACTACATGCCCATTGTTAGTAGGAAGAGAATTTTTAGTAACCGCTAGCACCATGATAGATTGTAAGGAGTCTAAGATAGTGGTAGGTGAGGGAGATACTTGGTCGGTTTATGATGTTAGGAAGCATAGCTACGATTGTGAGGACGAACCGACATCGCATTGGGTAGAGATGAATAGGAGACCATCTAGATATGGACCTTGGATAGAAAGAAACTTTATAGGACCTCAACGCCCATTCTATTTAGAAAAAGATTTCATCGATAAAACACATTCGGTGGAACAACTCATAGCTAGAGATGAGGAGCTAGACCCTTTTGAGGATCCCCTAATCTTTAGGAAAATGATTGAATTCTTATGCGTAATGCCTATTAACATAGAGATGAACAAATGGAAGAGAGAGGGGTATAAGTGTAAGCAGAAGTGGGACAAGCCACCTAAGGAAGGTGACGGATCATGGCATATGAAGATGATTTTATATAATCCGGATGGAGAAAATTTTGAAAGGTCATACCGTACCAAGAAAACCGATCGGAAGTTGAAACCCAAGTTTGATCCCAAAGATGTCCTCAATGAGGAGCTCACCCATATAACATAATTGCCCATGACCTTGAATCTAGCAACAAGACTCGTAAATAATGAAAAGCGCTTCTTGGGAGGCAACCCATGTTTTGTGATTTTATTTTGTTTGATTGTTATTTGCTTCTGTATGCATGCTTTATTTTATTGTTGGTAGATCATGTTCCAAAACTAAAATTGTGAAAATGCTTTATTTTGTTGTTTGACTTCGTCTTAACTTCATACAAAGGTATTTCGCAAAAGATAAGTGTAAGGGGAAACCCCAAATATGTTTTTAAGAAAGGAAATTCATCATGATTCTCCACAATATTAAATGAACATGTGTATTAGTATTTGTTAGAGTCAAATGCTTGTATTGAGTCATAATGATGTTTTGCAGGATTTTCCAGGAAGTAGGACATAAGTTTTTCCAGAAATTTTCCGGAAACTTAACGTAAAGATTTCTGCAGGTCACTTCTGACGGCGTCAGGAAATAACTCCTGACAGCGTCATGTGTAAAATTCTGGAAATTTGGCTAGTTTTGTTTATCTAACGGAGTCTTGAAGTTTTTGTTAATTCTTTAGTTTTATAAAATCCAGAAAATCTGCAAACATTCATTCCACAAGCATTATATCTTACATTGTTTTCTAGGATTTGTTAGTATATATAGATTGGCGCCGATTTTACGCGAGGTTGCCTTGTTTGTTTTCTCAAGTTTAACAGGTTATGTATGACAAGGAGATGATTTATTTTTCTGGAAGGGAAGCTTTGATTGTTCATTTTCTTGGAGGAAGATCTAACCTTGTTACCACACTATCCACACCGAACGAATCAGGGGAGCATTTGATTTCACTCTTTTACCTATTTCACTTTTACATTCTTTAATTGAACATTGGGGACAATGTTCATCCTAAGTGTAAGGGGAGGGTAAATGATGATACCTTATAGGATACAATTGCACTTGAGTTTGTTTGTTTGATGGTAGGTGTGTAATAAAACTAAGAGAAATACTTGTTAGTGTAATTTTAGCGCCAAATTAAATTTTTTTTTACAACATTTAGGAGTGAAACTTTAGCCTTAGCAAGCATCTCATGGATAGGAGTTGTATGACTAGCACAAAACCGTACCATTCAGAAAAATTTTCCACCCAAATATATGAGGTTCGCCTTTAGATTTGATAGGAAAAGCATTTACTATTAGTGCTTATGAGTGTACTGGTAGCATTTAGATTCTAGAACTTGCGTTAGTGATGCATCCCGAGACCGCTAGTGAGACTACATTCATGTAGTAGGATTTACTACATGATAAGAGGCATTAGGATCATCCTTGAGTTAAACCCGTATCATAATTACTTGACCATTTAAGTCATATTTCTTGGCTAGTAAAGTTAATTAATTTTTCCCACACCTTAGCGTTATACTCATTTTTAGTACACGAAACCCCTAGTACACCCCTCCGAGCCTATCCTTTCGTTTCTAACTTTAAGCATCTTACTTAAAGGAAGAATTTGTTACAACCCATTTAAATGTACACCCAAATCGCCTTAGCCTTCCGTGTATGCACTCATCTTTAGTGCATTATCTAATTGATTACATGGTTTCTAAGTCGAGTCATATCCTTGTACATATTGTTTTGGGACGATTAGGACTCATGGGTAAAGTACTAATGTTATGGAGTAATGGGGAAGAACATCATATATTACCCCCATATGTGCGTTAATCTTAAAAGTACTCCAAGTGTTTTGATTATCTTGATTCGAGTCATTAGATTAGTTTATTGTAAAATATGTAAAAAATTCAAGTGTAAGGGGAATGTACATTCCCTATGATGTATTATTTTGGATGGTAGGGTAAGAGTGTATGCAAAAAAAAAAATCAAAAATTAAGAAAAAGAAAAAAAATAGAAAAAGAAAAGAGAAAAAAACATACGGACTACCATCCTGTTTCATTCTATGTTTATTTTAAGTTTTGTTATTTTTCATTTATTAGCTTAAGTCGAGTCTAGTCTTTGCTTAGCAACGCCATATTGTACATGTAATTAACCAAGATGATTAACTCGCCACCAGTAAAGATTGCCATTATCCAACAAAACCGTGTATTCCATATCCCTACACCTAACGTTATAACCCTTTGAGAGACCTCTTTGATTGTTTATCGTAGGTGCTAACGCCAAGTGGTGGAGGTTTGATCCTTTCCCAAGCCTATGGTAATCTATTTTGCTATGACAGGTAGTGAGAGATGTTTTCCATTTCCATATTGTGATATATACTTTATTACACCCGAGAAATGTGAGTATCTAAACACTATTTGTGAGGTGCTAGTGTATGACCTCCGTGGTTGTCTTAGGTCTTTAGTGGAACGATTATTTGTTGTAATTACTTTTATATTAGTGTTAAATGAACTTGTATTTTGATTAGAATAAAAGCGCATTTTCTTGAGGACAAGCAAATCTCAAGTGTAAGGGTATTTGATGAGGCGAAAAATGAACCGTTTTTAGGGGGTCATTTAAGCCCGAATTCGAATTTATTTGATCAAATATTGCCCCTAAATCGTTCCTTTTGTCATTTTAGGTACTTTTGGAGTGAATTCTGGAAAAGGAAGCATTTTGGACGTTTTTGGAGCATAAAAGTGAAGAAAACGGCAAAGTCTTAATTTTCCTTGCTGGGAACAGTAGCTGACGGCATCAAGAGTAATACAAGAGGTGGAAGTGCATAGAGTCCATGACGATCCAGGAGAGTTTTGCACTATGGACATGACGGCCTCACCATAGTCCTTCATGGTCCAAATAAGAGTGACGGCCCAGAGTAGAACTGCACATGACGGCGTCAAAAGTGGATCTAGGCAATCCGATTTCATTATGGGCGGCGAGTTGATGGCGTCAGAATTTCCTTCTTGATGCCGTCACCCTGTAAAATCTACATATAGTTTTGCAATTTTCATTCAATAAGGAGGAACAATTAGGGTGTAACTTCGGAGAGAAACCCTAGTCCGAATATTACAGCTTTTTCAAGGGATTTTACCGTTTGAAACCTTTCATGTTCAATTGAGATAAGTACTTTTTCAATTCATTCAATATGTCTATGTGTTGTTTGAATATATCTTACGCTTGTCTTGAATTTAACATGTTTAGCTAGATCTCTTGTGTGTTTGCTTAGATGTAGTAAAACCTAGATGTTAATTATGGGTTGATTGTTTGTTTATAGTAGTTACAGATGATTGTATTCGATGTTAGGCTTAAGAAAACTGGCAGACTTCCATTGGTGACATGCTTGAATGTCTTAAGAAACATGATCAGAGGTGTACTATGATTTTTGGTTGTATTTAATGCATAGGAGAATTCTAATGATCCCATGTTAGGAGCTTCTAATGGCTCGACATAGGAGTGAAGTAGGATCCTATAGAGTTAGGGAATATTATACACGGCTCTACGACTAGTATTAAGGAATACAACCCGTCATCCATGCAATTGTAACAAACTATCAACCTGTAAAAGATATCTAGGGAGTAATGAAACCTAAGTAAACACAACTCTCCCTATTATTGTTCACACCACTAGTTTAATTAGATTTCATTTCATTTTTATTATTTTATTTTGATTGCATCTTAGTTATTGGGTTAGTTGATTAGCAACTAATTCCGCCCATTCTTCCAAAAAACCGAGATTTTTACTTGCTTTATAAAATATAAAAAAAAATACAAAAAGAATCATCCCTCACCTTTAGACCTAGTTTTTAGACTTTCTAATCCTAGCGACACTATTCCTGAGTTGAACGATCAATCCCCCGGTACTTGTCACTATACTATACTTCAACGATCAGGTACACTGCCTGGTGGGGGTTGTAAGCTTCTCGAGATCCCTCGAGAGGTAAAGCCTGGTGCGATTCCCATGTATCAGATTCATTAAGAATCCCATGGGATTCTTTATTAATCCCATGGGACTCGTTAAGAATCCAATGGGATTTGTTAAGAATCCGATGGGATTCGTTAAGAATCCCATGGAATTCTTTATGAATCCCATGGGATTCTATGAATCCCATGGGATTCATTGTTTGAAAATTTCCTAATCCCTTGAGATTCTGCTTTTTATATACAGATTCTATGAAATCACCAAGACCAACTTTATATGAATACACTGAGACACCGGGCGGATCGGAATATTGTGAGCCTCATGTAGAAGTGTTATGACCAAGAAGCACGTTCCGGAGGTCGCGGTTGATCGAAATACATCATTGTTCTCGAGAGAGAAAGTAGAGAGAGAAAGGTGGAGAAAAGGGTTTTTATTGAAATGAAATAAAACTAAACTTTACACACACTTTCCCACACCCCTCAAGGAGAGTCATGAGGGCTATTTATAGGCTCATTACATCACATGTTTGCCTATATTACAATAATAGTCCCTAAAGTACTATTTGTATAATATCTAGTCCATTTCTTTATGTGTGACGTTATCTTTTATAAAATAGCAAGGCTAACAATCTCCCTCCAAGATATCGTCACACATGAATGGAAACAATGAGACCTATAAACACATAAACATGTAAATCACAACAATAGTAAACTATGTTGACGTTGTTGAAGCGCAGAGTCTCTGTAGTCTAGATACTGAGGCAGACTTGAAGTTCTCTCTTCCGACGATCTCGGCGTATGATCTTTGATGGCAAAGGTCTTTGTAGCTCTGAACTTCAACTGTAATGGTCTAGTTAGGTTATTACTCCCTCCTAACTAGTGAGCCTTTATTCTTTTTCTTCTGCTCCCTCCTGAACTGACAACTCTCTTCTCATCTCGCAGCGGATAAGGTAGATACTAATGAGTTTGCACCATGGTTGTCGTTCTGGGAGCATCATAGCATAACTCACATAGTATTGCACAGAAGGTTGGTAATACGCTTCGATGTACACATCATTAGTACTTCTTCGGTTCTAGTGTAAGCACAATTCCCTCGATCAACCAACGTACTAGAGATGAAACACTACTTCTTTTGGCATGTTCTTCTCCCTCCTGATGGTTGCGATGTATTGAAATCATCATACTATTGTGTGTACATGCCAAAATTACCCATACTTTACACTTCTGATGCAATATAGATAGACCGTGTAAGCATAATTTGTGAGAATATGTCGCAAAAGTATGACTCTCTTTTTCTACAATCTCATCTCTTCTCTTCAACCTATAAGCGACCTCTTCAAATTCCAACTAGCTAGTAAATGACCACTGTATGGAGAGAACCCAATATAACCAATTTGAGAATGAAGTAAACATCTCATAGATATGTGACTTAATCTTGTACGAAGGTGTGACTAAGAACCTATACTGAGCACTACAATGTAACTCCTTTAAGCATAGGTAGTGCCATATACCCAAACCAACAAACAGTATATGAAATATCCACCTCTTGGAATCTCCACAACTTCATGTGACACTGAGTACTACAACGCAACTCCTTAAAGTGATAGCTATAACCCGTGAGTACTACAATGTAACTCCTTACATCGGGTATAACTAGATAATCCAAGTCTTAATCACTATCTCTACCAGTGTTTGACCAAACAAGTATCTCTGAAAGTCATGCATCCATCCACCCCTAGACTTTGAGATAAATAAGTACACATGCCCGTGAAATGAACTTTAAACCCAAATAAGCAATATCTTACAAAAACTCCGTAGTCACAAAAATCTGATACTAGCCGTTGTCATTTGAATGTGATTCTTGATCAGGATCGTTTAAGCAAAACGTGGTGTGTTTTTGGTGAAGCTTGAAATTCTATTTCGGGTGATTCGTAGTGATTTCGTATTTTCCCTCCAAAAATAAAATTGGAAAAATTTCTCGCCCATAATTTGGAAATCACTATGAAATGCAATTCTAAGGTTACCAGAAAATTTTGAGTTTTGAAAATTTTTACGCAAAATTTCACCGAAAAAATTTGAATTTTGGCCTAAAAATTTGAATTTCGGGCCTAAATTTTCAACCTTGTACCAAAATTAAAATCTCGCGTAAAAATTGAACGTTTAGTCTCCTCTCAAAAATAAATTTTACTCAAATTTTCCCGCCAATCTCCTCTAACTCGATAAAGCTCCTAACTCGGTAATGCCCCTAACTCGGTAACCTTGGTAAAGTACCTAACTCGGTAACCACTTCCCAAACTCGATAGCTTCTTCTAACTCGATAACCATTCCCTATCTCGATAGCTTCTTCTAACTCGATAACCATTCCCTAACTCGATAGCTTCTTCTAACTCGATAACTATTCCCTAACTCGGTAACCTCAGAAGAATTTGGCAGAGTTTTGCCTAAGTAGCAAACATGAAAAACCTTACTCGATGAACGCTAAGGGATCAAGGCTAACTCGCCAAAAAAAACAGGCCTAACTCGATAAACAGTACTCAAACTCGGTAATGCTTACCCTAACTCGATAAGATACCTAACTCGATAAGCATCCAAACTCGGTATACCACTCAAACTCGATAAGAATTTTCCAAACTCGGTAACTAATTTCCCAAACTCGAAAAAAATTCCAAACTCGATAGAATGGCGATGAACAGTACCGATTCGTCTTATTTCACCCAAAAACACCACGATTCGCCCCCGGTTAGCTCTGATACCACTTGTTATGACCAAAAAGCACGTTCCGGAGGTCGCGGTTGATCGAAATACATCATTGTTCTAGAGAGAGAAAGTAGAGAGAGAAAGGTGGAGAAAAGGGTTTTTATTGAAATGAAATGAAACTAAACTTTACACACACTTTCCCACACCCCTCATGGAGAGTCATGAGGGGTATTTATAGGCTCATTACATCACATGTTTGCCTATATTACAATAATAGTCCCTAAAGTACTATTTGTATAATATCTAGTCCATTTCTTTATGTGTGACGTTATCTTTTATAAAATAGAAAGGCTAACAAGAAGGAATTCCTATACCAGAAGAGTGATAATACTATAACACTCTAGATGAAGCTATAGAAATGTATGGTAACTACGCTGAAGCCAGAGGTTTTCAAATTAAAAAAGCAGGACAAAAATTAACAAAATCTGGAGTGGTACAACTCAAATACATCATTTGCAATAAAGAAGGAGCTCCAAGACATATTAATATCGAAACTTCGGATGCTAAAGACAGTGACAAACAAAAAAGAAATACAATGATGCATGTAACAGGTAGTAAAGCTCTCTAATATATTTATGAGATTCTTTCTGAATCCCATGGGATTTTTTCTAAATCCCATGGGATTCTTTCTAAATCCCCTGAATCCCATGGGATTTGTTTTTTAATAACATGTTTTTAAAATATTTTTCTTATATAACAAGTTGTAGAGCTCGTATAAGGTTAGAATTGGATGTTGTTTCTCAAAAATACCAGATAGTTAAGTTTATTGCAAAACACAACCATATGCTCCTACCAAAAGAGTACAAACATTTTACAAAAAAGCAAAGAAGAATGACACAAGCAGAAAAAATGTTCGTTGTTAAAGCTGCAACGAACAAGATTGGTCCAACACGGGCTTACAACTTGTTAACGAGTATAAAGGGAGGGTGTGAGTATGTTCATGGGATAGTTGATGATTTTAAGAATAAAATGCGGGATGTTAATATGTTCATTGGGGAAAGTGACGTACAAATGCTTATAAATAAAATGGAAAACAGAAAGATATATGTGCCACACTTTACGTTTCAGTATAAGGTAGAAGAGAGTGAGTTAGTGTCTTTGTTTTGGGCTGATGAAGTTGCAAAATGCTATTATAAGGAGTTTGGAGACATAGTATCATTTGATGCAACATTCAGATGTAACAAGTAAGTTATATATTTAAATTACAAGAGATTCTTTATGAAATCACATGGGATTCTATTGAAAACCCATGGGATTCTCATGAAATCCCATGGGATTCTCATGAAATCCCATGGGATTCTCATGAAATCCTATGGGATTCACAGATGAAATCCCATGCGATTCACCCTTTTAGATTGTGTATGTAATTAACAATTATGTTATTTTTAGGTACAATATGGTGTTTATATCATTCACCGGTGTCGATAATCACAGAAAGTGTGTCACACTTGGTTCGGGAATGCTATTACATGAAGACACTGAATCATACACGTGGCTTCTAAAAGCATTTATGACAGCTTTCAAAAAAGAACCAACAATGGTGGTAATAGATTAAGATGGAGCAATGAAGAGAGCCATTGAAGCCGTTTTCACTAAATTAAAGCACAGACTTTGCATGTGGCATATTGACCAAAAGATTCCAGCAAAGGTAATTTATCGAACTTATAAAAAATGTGTTTCTTATCACATATGATACTATGAATCCCATGGGATTCTGTATGAAACTATGAATCCCATGGGATTGCCTAATGAATCCCATGGGATTGCCACATGAATCCCATGGGATTCATTTGTAAATCCCATAGGATTTACATGTGTATATCATCTTATTTATGCTGATAACATGATTCTAAAACTATCTTTATCAAAAACAGATTTGTAAAGAGATATATGTAGAAACAGATTTCAAGAAGCGTTTTAAGAAGATTGTTTGGAATATGTGCATGGAACCATTGGAATTTGAAGAGAAATGGGCTAAGTTGATTGAGGATTTTGGTTTGCAAATCACAAATGGATGACCAAGATGTTTAACCTACGAGAAATGTGGATTCCAGCTTTTTTTTATTGACTCGCCATTGTTTGGTTTGATGAGAACCACATCAAGATCCGAGAGTGAAAACTCGTTCTTCAAAAGTTTCACAAGCCCAGGAGCAACGCTAGTTAGTTTTATGATGTCCTATGAATCAGCAATGGACAGACAACGATATAGGCAAGAACATTTGGACTTTAAAACATTTGACACGGCTCCAAAATGTCTAACACAATTAGAGGTTGAACGTCATGCAACAAAAGTGTATACTAGAATAATATTTCTGCTAATTCAAACGGAAATATATGGAACATGCTGGAATTGTACGATTCAAGATTTAAAGATAGAAGAAGGTTGTGAGATTGTCATGATAAGAGACAAAAATCCCTGGGTTTATAGAAAAACTAATAAGGAAGTTGCTAAAGAACAAACAGAGGAAGACAATAGTGAAGAGAAGAAAATGTTTATAGACTATAAGGTATGTTGCTTTTTATTCAGCATGAATCCCATGTGATTCACAGTGAATCCCATGGGATTAGTTATAAATCTATGGTTTTCAGTATGAATTTAAAAAAAAAAGTAATTCAAAGTAATTTTTTGTTATTTTTCACAGTGAATCCCATGGGATTAGTTTTGAGAATGAATTTGTTACAGTGACTCATGTTATCAGCATAAAAAATATGATATACACATGTAAATCCCATGGGATTGAGAAATGAATCCCATGGGATTCACAGTGAATCCCATGGGATTAGTTATCAATCCATGGTTTTCAGTATGAATTTTAAGAAAAAAGTAATTCAAAGTAATTATTTTTTTATTTTTTGTTTAAAACAAGTACTGCGTACAATAGAAGATGGGTCGGTATTTTGCAGTTGTAGACATTTTGCTCGATATGGTTTTCTATGCCGACACATATTCTTTGTCTTCAAGAACCGTGATATTAACGTCATTCCAAAATAGTATATTTTGAGGCGTTGGACAAGGGATATAATACCACCTGAATTAAGAAGGAAAAGAAACAGATATGGGGAAAAATGTAGAAGTTGAAAGACTTACAAACGAAGCAACTTCTATGGTTGACGATTGCTTATTCAGGTTAAGCAATAATGTAGAGAAGATGGGTGAGTTTGTAGAAAAGTTGAAGACTTTGAAAACAGAAGTAGAGGCTGAGGTTCCAAATCCTCCTTTAAGTAAAACGGGATATGTGATTGGTGAACATTATGCAATTTCTAATCCTGAGGTAAGAATAGTCAACAATCCAACAAGGGTAGGCAACAAAGGGAATATTACAGAAAAGGAACGCAATAAAAGGCGAAAGAGTGAGAGAGAAAAAGCACTTGGAGTTAAAAAGAAACAAGAGAAGAAGTGCGGCTTTTGTGGAATAAAGACCAACTTGCACACAAAAACAACTTGTCCCGATAACCCAAATAGGCGAAAGCCGAAACCAACAGTTTCTTGAACAAACTTTTATATTCTGGCTTTATGTTAGTTCTTTTTTCTTCTTTACTTGAATATTTAGATGATTTGCAAAGGAAACTTCTGAATTTGTTAGTTATTTTCTTCTTTAATTGAATATTTAGATGATTTGCAAAGAAATTTCTGAATTTGTGAGTTATTTTTATTTTTTAATTGAATATTCATAAGAATCCCATGGGATTATCAAATGAATTCCATGGGATTATCAAATGAATCACATGGGATTATTTCCCTAATCCCATGGGATTCATTGAAATTCGTTTAAACCAGAAATCATTGAAATTTCTGAATTTGTTGGTTATTTTTATTCTTTAATTGAATATTTATAAGAATCCCATGGGATTAGAAAATGAATCCCATGGGATTATTTCCCTAATCCCATGGGATTCATTGAAATTCTTTTAAACCAATTACTTCAACAGAAACAACATGACCCAAATTCAAGGCGAAAGCCGAAACCAACAGTTTCTTGAACAAACTTATTATATTCTGGTTTTCTGTTGGTTATTTTTTCTTCTTTACTTGATTATTTAGATGATTTACAAAGAAAATTCTAGTTTTGTTAGCTATTTTTCTTCTTTATTTGAATATTTATAAGAATCCCATGGGATTAGCAAATGAATCCCATGGGATTATTTTATAACTTCGCTTAAATTTCAACCATTCACAAGAAAATCTATATAAAAATATCACCAAAATCTGATAATATCATAAAAGAAAATCTATGTAAACCAATTACTTTAACAGTTATTGTTCTACTATTAACAAAAGACGAACTTCTAGAATTTGTGGTCATGGATGGCAGCATATTAGCTATTGTCCTAACATTAACAAAAGACGAACTTCTAGAATTTGCAGTCACGTGCATCCCTATTCCTAATTGCTGAAAAAATTATAGACAGCTTTTCACCAGGAGGAAGTTTATCAAACTCGAATGCTAATTCATACATCTTACCCGCCTGAACATTAATCTCGTGTAACAATATCTTGGTGGCAAACTTGAATCTCAATCTCCTCAATTGGTCAGACTGCTCTTTAGACTCAGCAACCAAACCACAATCCCCTTTTCCAGGAGCTTCACCGATGTAATTATCCATATGTAACATAGCGAAAACACCACAATCCTTGAAGTTCTTCTTGGTCTTCCACTTGAGGCTTGCGATTCTTGGCTTGACTTTACGAATGATAGCATGTTTATTGTAACCATACAACTCCAAATGACGGGCAAATAACGTTTTCTACAAAAATTATTAAAAAAAGAGAGAGCATAAATAACTATGATTATGAGAAAATCACAGATTCGTCTAGTATCTCATGTAGTTCTGTATGAATCCCATGGGATTCATCATAAAAGTATCATAAAAGTAACATGTGTCATATGTGTCAATCCCATGGGATTCAGAATGAATCCCATAGGATTGACATGGAATTCAGAATGATATGTGAATTAGTCAAAAAAATAACATGTGATCTTTGTCAATCCCATGGGATTCAGAATGAATCCATGAATCCCATGGGATTGACACAATAGCAACACTATCCTTTTTTGGCAAGAAAGGATATGTGAATTACTTTAGAACAGAAAAGAAAGTACTCACAAGAAGTTCACATGTATCTTAATACTTTTCCTCATACGTTGCTTCACAATTGCTGTTGTCCAGTATCGTCATTGTTGTAACCCTTTTAGTAAGGCTGAAGACAACGACAAAGAAATGGCCCGATATGCGAATAGGAAAAAAATCCTGTTTAAAAAAAACCAAAAAAAATAATAAAAATGACAAAAAGTAAAAACAAAAATAAAAATTTAAAACAAAAAAATATAATTTTACCAATTCAATGCCTATGAGAGCTACGCCACCAACATCATCTTTAAAATGAGCCGAAATTTCTTTTTCAAATTCTTCATCTTCAGACTCCAATGTTCCATCAAACATAGTTATCGGCTATATATGCGATTTTACAATATGATGTTACGATATGAATTGATTTGGGGGGTGTTTGGTAAGTCAGATAAGCAGTTTATTTAAAATAGTTTACTAAGCAAATAAAAAACTAATTACTTACAATACATCCAGTTGGGAAAAAGTGTCGCGATGAACAACCAGCTTCTCTAGAACGATTTTCATGATTCAGAATTGCAGCTAAACAATCAATTACATTAGCATCAACCTCCAAACCGGGTGCCAATGTCTCCATATTCAAACGCACTGAATATGGCTCCCCAGAACGTATTTCAAAAACTCGTTCCCTATATAAGAAAAAAAATCAAAAACTTGTTCACTATATAAGAAAAAAAATCATTTAAGAATCATATCATATAACTAATTGTGAATCCCATTGGATTAAATGTGAATCCCATGGGATTCACATACAATCCAATGGGATTCACCGTGAATCCCATGGGATTTTATGTGAATCCCATGGGATTCACTGTCAATCCCTCACATTGAATCAGATAACATACTATGAAACTTATATAAAAAACACATAAACTTACATCTTTTCGCCCTGCATCGTAAAAACACTATTCCCAAGAATGAACTCCGGCCTAGTTATTTTAAGTTGAACCTTTGTCTTCTTGTTCATATATGGAGATAATAAATAGGAAGACGGTTTCACCAAACGCTTTTCAGGACTCAAATGTACATTGGAAGCACGAGTAGCCATATTTTGAGGAGTAATGACACCTGGATTGACATCACCCATTGGCTCCATAGTACCTTCAGTGACCGACTTTAGCTGAATAACATAAAATAAAAAAATTAAAAAATAAATAAATTTGAGGAAATAATAAGTAAAGAATTATTATACAAGAATATTACATAATAGAACTCTGCAGCTGCACAATTAAACCACTCTTCAATCAGCTCTAAATGGTTTTCGATCCATTGCGTTAAAGAGAAAGGTTCAGCAACTTGCTTTTCGGGAACTGCATCATCTCGCTTCTTGGCATCTTTATCATCCCCATTACCATCATCACTTCCTTCTTGTATTTGAGATAGATCAACCACTGTTGAAATAACTAAAACAAAGCTTATGGGATTTACACTTTGAACATTATGCAACAAAACTTATGGGATTGACAAATGAATCACATGGAATTAACAGATGAATCCTATGGGATTCACAGATAAATCCCATAGGATTCAATAAAGAAATTCATACATAAATTAACCAATGTCGGAAAGAGTTTCAATAAAAGGGAACTACAACAATTCTAAATTTAAAAAATTTAACAAAGTTATTACATAAATTCGACGGTTTCAAGTACAAAAGGGAACTACAATAGGCTATCGGAATTAGGGATCGGTATCAAATAGGCGTTTATCATTCATAGTATCATCACCTCCATTATCATCAGCTCGATCAAGATCTTCACCATTTAATGAGACTGGATGCTTGAGAATCTGAACATACCTTTGATGTAGTTCAATGAGCTTTAAATCACCAGGAAATTCTACACCGGCTTTTGCCAAAAGTTCTTCAACACCAATTCTTTCATTGCTTAAAACAGATAACTTTTCTTCAAGATTGTTAAGCAATTCCTGGAGAAAAAACAAATAGGAATATTCATAATGAGATAAGCACATTGAATCCCATGGGATGCACTGTGAATCACATGGGATTAACTAGTTAATCCCATGGGATTACATAGTTAATCTCATGGGATTAATAACTAACTCAGTAAAATCAGGCCTAATTGGGAAAGTTTAAGTTTAAATTTAAGCTAGAACCCAACAAGAAAAGTTATCAAGAAGCTAATAATCCTAAACACACTTTTGTCCACAGAAGTCAACTGAGCCAAACACACCTTATAATGAAACTGTAAATCCCATGGGATTCGCAGTGAATCCCATGGGATTAACTGTCAATCCCATGGGATTGATTGTCAATCCCATGTGATCCTAAAGATGTTCACACTGAAAGAATTAAACGAACCTCTTTGAATGAAGAATCAGAAGAACCACCAGCAACAAATCCCTCCGTCTCTGGAAGCTCGGATTCGTCATAAAGATCTGACTCACCAATACCACTGGTACAAAAAGTTGTATTGGTCACGCCAAAAATGTGTGACGATATGCCTATAGTCACACACGTTTTTTTTGTTGTGTGTCACTAAAGGTCCCGCTACCGTTGGTGGCATATGGTCACATTGTTGAGTTCGTGGCCTTTTCTATAGAAAAAGAGTGACCAAAACCCCGAATATGTGTGACAAATTAGACACAAGTTTTGTTGGATTAGTCATTATCAGTGACTGTAAACACTTTATAGTCACGCGAATGTTTTTTGAGAGTAACTATTTTTCAGCCTTTGGCCACATAAATATATAATGTATGTGACATTTGAGACGATATATTCAAGTAAATGTATATTTTATGTGACTGTTTCCCGTCCTGTGGCCACATGAATATACAATATATGTGACGTTTGTGATGATTTAGTCAAACAATGGGTGTTGTTTTTTTGGAGTTAATCACATACAATTTAACACAAAGTGACCAAAAGTGTTAATAAGTGTCACCATATGCTATTTAAAGTGAAGAAATATGTATTTTGTGTGACTATAGGTCATCCAATAGCCACGTAAATTTTATGTTTGTGTGGCCTTCTATAATATTTAGTCACACAAAGCATGGTTGTTTTGGGTATTTAGTCACATACCATTAAGCAAACAGTGGCCAAAAGTGTTAATAAGTGTGACCATATGCTGTTTAAAGTGAAGAAATGTGTATTTTGTGTGACTATTGATCATCCAATGGCCACATGAATTTTATGTTTGTGTGGCCTTTTGTAATATTTAGTCACACAAAGCATGTTTGTTTTGGGTATATAGTCACATACAATTTAGGAAACAGTGGCCAAAAGTGTTAATAAGTGTGGTCGTATGCTGTTTAAAATGAAGAAATGTGTATTTTGTGTGACTATAGATCATCCAATGGCCACATGAAGTTTACGTTTGCGTGGCCTTTTGTAATATTTAGTCACTCAAAGCATGTTTGTTTTGGGTATTTAGTCACATACCATTAAGCAAACAGTGGCCAAAAGTGTTAATAAGTGTGACCATATGTTGTTTAAAGTGAACAAATGTATTTTGTATGACTATTGATCATCCAATGGTCACATGAATTTTATGTTCATGTGACCTTTTGTAATATTTAGTCACACAACGAATTAAGAAAACAGTGACCAAAAGTGTGACTATATGCATCTTTTAGTCACATTTAAAAGATCAATATATATCAAAACAAATTCAAATACAATAAAATTGGAATGTATATAACTGAACCAAATATAAAATTGGCCATCCTTTTATACACCAAGGAGTCCTAGTCGGCTTACAATAGTTTCCTAATTAAGTATCTATAATCTTTTCAGAAGCAACTAGCTAGCAACTTCGAGCCGTCTTGATCTCTGAGCAGTACCAACTGTCACTAGCAGTAGTAACTTTTGTACTAGCAGTAGTAAATACTTGGCACATTTTCTTTGAAGTTCATGAGCAGCACTAAATCCATCTAAGCAATATTAACACAAACATGAGCAGCAGTAATTCAAACAACATCATGAAAACTTTTAATCCAAAACAATGAACATAATAATAAAATTTGCAGTTAAACTTACAAGTTTTTCTCCATTGATCTAATCTCATCATCTGGATATAAAAGCCTTGAAAATGTAGGCTGCTGCATATCAACAATAACCACATCAGGATGAGAGCAGAACTAGAACATGTCAAAGCACACAACATGACAAAAGTAGATGAGCATACCAGAATAAAGTTCTTGATTAGATGCCAGAAAACCTTCCTCTCTAAAAAGTATGTGGTTATATATATTGTTGACGGGTGCATCTATTTCTTGACATTTGACATAGAGACACTATAGCCTTGTCTTTTGTTATGTGCATCTAGTTTGTCAAGCGCCACTAGTTCAACTATATGCTGTTTTGGTGGTTTTGAGTCGCTTGATTCGCCACTTATTCAACTATCTACTTTGGTGGTTTTGAGTCACTTGATGCACCACTGGTTCGACTATCTACACAAACAAGGTCTATGGTATTTTCCTCGAATAAAGTGAAAGTAAAAGAGGGAAAAACGCATAAAAAAAAGATCAATTACCTGTGCTCTTACTTTTTTTCAGATCCAATGTATTTTCATATGAAGTAGATTTTATATGGTATAAAACTTACTATATTTAATGTATATTTAAAGAGTTGTATATATTTGACATTAACTATTTAAAAACAAAATCATAAAGTTCGGAGTCTTTGGACGTATAAGTGTATCACCATTGGGCCAATCCAACCTGACTCCCATCCTACCAAAATTTGAAGTTTTGAATTATATTACCTAACCTGCCTAGCTATTTTGCCACCTCTAACTATGAGCATATGAAACAAAATCGTAAGGTACTGTAAAGAATGCAGATGAATTAAGAATGGAAAAGATAAGCTGAAAAAATCAAATAGACCAACGTGACTACTTGATTAGAAACAGGAACCCAAGCATATAATCGCCGATGTACCCAAGAACCCAGGAACCCAAGCATATAAATTATACTGACCCGGGCGGACCTTCTTGATCTTAAAGTAACCTTTATATTGTCGTTTTGAGTCCAAAACTGATAGCCCTGATTATGTAAAATAAGGTATAGATTAAACTTTAGGAATGGTTTACAAAGGTACAAGTAACTTTGTCCCAACCACCCAACTAAAAATGGAAAAGATAAGCTAAAAAAATCAAATAGACCAACGTGATTACTTGATTAGAAACAACTATATTTTTTGATAGTCAGATCTTGGTTTTTTTTCCCATTTTTGGCTTTCTTACAATCGATTCTGCACATTTTATTTGTAATAGTGGGCTGAATACCGCCACCACCATATATTATCAGTCGCAACCATCACCACCATTGTAATTGAGACCCCAAATCCAGGAATCGAAACATTTATGCTACATGAGAGAATTAAAAAGACATGGTAAGATTTTAGACATGAAATATCATAAGTTTACATTTAAAACCTTACCAGGTGACCCTGTAAATCTCTCGTATTGTTCATACGCCTGTCCTATCATCACCAGACTTGTGCACACTATGTGTGTGTGTGTGTTTTGATGAGGAGAGTGTTGAGGAGATAGAAGAAGACCAGATCTAGTTTTGGTGGATATATATTTGGGATGGAGTATTGAAAAACATTGGCGGGTTCAATGAAATTAAGTGGAGGGGCAATTTAAATTTGGGAAAAAAATTTAGGCGGGCTCTTTGGAAAAGTTAAAAGGGAAATTTTATTTTAGGCAATTAAGTGAGGGGACATGTAAAATATTACATATAAATTTAACACATGAAGTATCTTAATTTTTTGCTTTTACAAGAGGCGGAAATGAGCCGACCTTATAAAAGTTCGACTCGAGTTATTGTTGAGTTTTCGAGCTTGTAAGTGATATAGCATATGCTTTATATATATATATATATATATATATATATATATATATATATATATATATATATATATATATATTGTATGTAAGCGTACTAAGTGTAAATAGTTAATTATAAATGTATCGAGCATGGTTGTCAGGATCCCGATCCTGATCTTAGGATCTTACGATTTTACGATACTGCAAAGCAAAAATGATCCGGATCTTATGTAGGATCTTTGAAAGCTTAAGATCGTATAGGAACCCGATCCTTGTAAGCAAAAACGAGCGATTATATTTCAATTTTAATTTGTGTAAGACAACACACCTTTACAAATAAACCGAGATTTTCGAGTGATCAAGCTCAAACCGAGTTCATGCATGACCAGTGATAATGGCTATAATTCACATGGGTCATGGGTCATATGCATTAGGATATCATTGGTCACATTCAATAATGGGTATTTGACATCATATGGGTCATATGCATTAGGTTATCACTGGTCGTCACATCCATGACTGTTGATCATGGTGTAATTAACATGGGTAATGGGTCATGTGCATTAATATTGGGTTGTAGTGACATGTCATATATGTTATCGACCAATACATGATTGGTGATCAACAATGGGTAATTAACATGGATCATGTGCATTCGATTTTGTAAACTAAGACAAATACTATACAACATTTTCATCCGTTTGTAACGTTTTTCGTCCCTTTTTTACCGTTTTCAATCGATTTTGATTGATGTCGCTAGTTTTTGACCGACGTTGACAATTTTTGGCAGATTTCGACGGATTTAGACCGTTTTAGTCCAACTACGACCGATTGCGACCCTTTTCGACCGATTTCATCCATTTTGAATGTTTTCGGCAACTTTCGCTCGTTTTCATATGTTCTTAGCTTTTCTGAATGTTTTCCTCTGTATTAAAACGTTATGAAACGTTTATTACATTTTCGTACATTTTTGTACGATTTTTTCATAGCAACGAGATTTTTTATAGCGGTAGATAGTTTATTGATAAAAAAAATTATAGGTTATAAACGAAAAATAATAAAAGTTTGAAGATTTGGGAATTAAACATAATGTTTTGAAACCCGGTTCGACTCGGGTGGTTCAACCGGTTGAACCATTCCGGGTGAAAAATGAGTCGATTTAAACCTGGTCAACTTGCTAGGTTGGGTCGAAAACGGGTCAAATTAAACTGGGTCAACCCGCCGAGTTTGAAGAGTCCCGGGTCAACCCGGTTTGTGTTTATTTGGTTGTACTTAATTTGATAGATCTGTTTTTAATTGGTTGTACAATGTGAATAAATTATTGTACTTTTAAGTAATGGATAATGTTTTGAAACCCGGTTCGACCAGGGTGGTTCAACCTGTTGAACCGCTCCGGTCGAGAAATGGGTCGATTTAAACTGGTAATGAATG
Source organism: Artemisia argyi (assembly GCA_030686995.1). NCBI lineage: Eukaryota > Viridiplantae > Streptophyta > Magnoliopsida > Asterales > Asteraceae > Artemisia > Artemisia argyi. Next base: position 65,890,841 of record CM060692.1, read on the forward strand.
ATAGAAATCCTCCATACTCTATATACCTCAAAAGAGTAAGGTATGAATCTTTCATACCGAGGGGGCCACCACTACGATTTTACGATACAACAAAGCAAAAACGATCCGGATCTTACATAGGATCTTTGAAAGCTTAAGATCTTATAGGATCTCGATCTTGACCATAGGATCTTAAGAAAATGATATAACATAACTATGATATATAATAATTTTGTGTTTATGATATATAATAATTTGTAAATTTGTATAACCCGATAAACCGACAAACCAAGCATTTGGTTTTGGTTTTTACAACCAATTAAAAACGTATCTACCAAATTAAATACAACCAATTAAAACAATTAATACAAATCACATACCGGGTTAACCCGGGGCGCTTCAAACCCGACGGGATAAACCGGTTTAATTTGACCCATTTTCGACCCAACCTAGCAAGTTAACCCAGTTTAAATCGACCCATTCTTCGACCGGAACGGTTCAACCGGGTCGAACTGGGTTTCAAAACATTATCCATTACTTAAAAGTACAATGATTTATTCACATTGTACAACCAATTAAAAACAGATCTATCAAATTAAGTACAACCAAATAAACACAAACCGGGTTGACCCGGGACTCTTCAAACCCGGCGGGTTGACCTAGTTTAATTTGACCTGTTCTTGACCCAACCTAGCAAGTTGACCAGGTTTAAATCGACTCATTTTTCACCCGGAACGGTTCAACCGGTTAAACCACCCGAGTCGAACCGGGTTTCAAACACACTTCACTCGGATCTAGGGTTTTGATCCACACTTTCTTATCAAACACACTTCGAACACTTGAACATAATCGTCTCTTTCTCTCTCACACTCACAGTTGTAACTCACTCGGATCTAGGGTTTTGATCCTCTCTTTCTTATCAAACACACTTCGAGCACTTGAACATAATCCTCTCTTTCTCTCTCACCCTCACAGTTGCAACTCACTCGGATCTAGGGTTTTGATCTCAAATCTCAAAAATCTGATAAGATCACAAATTAATTAATATAATCCAAATACCCCCTTAGAGCTATTTATTCTTAGGCTTAGGTTGATTATCTGTTATAAGAATTGCGCTGCATTTGCATTGATAGAATAAGGAAGAACATGCTGTGTTGTTTTTGCGAATAATTAGAGCAAAAGATATATTAAGGTTTGCTTGGATTAGCTTATTTTATCTTAGGCTTAGGTTGAATATCTGGTATGAGAATTATGTTGCATTTGTATTGAGAGAATAAGGAAGAAAAGTGACGGATGTGTGTGCGAATAGTTAGGCTAAAATATCCAGGTATCAAATATGGAAGAAGTATCATCGATGGATGCAAAGACACCACTTTCAAGCATGAACATAAACTTGTTATGGTGTTTCATCCATCGATGACTCATCTTTGCTCTTTGCCAAAATACAGAAACAATTATCAAGTATAATTTGTAGGTTCGATGCTTGAATTTAGTGTCTTCGTATTCCAGCATGTTGGTAGGTTAGAGATTCAAGGCTGAATAATATGTTGTTGTTGGCTAGGGTAGAAAGGATGGTAGTTCATTGCATTGTTAATATAAATTTTATATGATTTCATTTATGCACAATTAGCTCTCTAATGTCGTAGAATATACAAAATTAATATGTATGTTCGTCACATCTAAGGGAGCAATATAAATGATAGTAAGAATCTGTTTTCTAATAACTTAAAGCTCAATGATTAGGGCGCTCTATATAGCGTTGTAGATGGTTCCATTGCTTAATTTGGAAAACGTCTACTACCGTTTGTGTGGTTATTAGACGGTACTACAACGTTAGATAGATATGTCCTGATCAATGCAATAATGATATAGTGTGTACTGTTCATGACATGCCACACTCCATTATCGCATTCAAGATGAGTGATGTTACTTAGACTCTATTCTTTACTCAACATTTGTAGATTGTTTGTATTACTTTGAGTCTGGAATTTCAACATACCTTTCCATTCTAACTTCCCATACTGTTTCTTTTGTTTTTTCAACAATCTAGCAATGCGGCTGGTGCAGTCCTTTACTCAAAGGGAGTTGAAACGACAGAATGAGCAGTAGTGGGAAGTTAGAAGGGTTACGTATGTTAGTTTATTGCATTCCATTCTTTTTTATGATCTAAAACCAACCATCCACCAGGTAATGTGGCCATTGGAATTCCAAGAACAAAGGTTGTTTCAAACACACCCTGAATTGCAACATTATCTTTTATTTCATTTACACTATATTTTTTAATATTTTAATATATTTTTTAATTTTTTGCAGCAAATCCATGGTCAGACTACTTTCCAAAGGGATATTTGGATCAGGTCAATCATGAAATTTTGCAGATTTCTTCAAGTCAATCATGTTTCATTGTAACTAGTTTTTGTTGGTGACTAATATGTATATAGTTCTGTCAAGAGTTATATATAAGCATTGATCCCTGGCAAACGCTCGTCCCAATGGATCATGATTGGCCCGAAGATGTTGAAAAGGTTCAAGCCACCAGTGGGAAACATCAATCCTTTCCTGCATTAGACATAGGTAGTTTGGTTTTCCCATATCCCCTTTTTATACTCGTTTCCATGTGTATCTCAAATCACAAATCCTAGTTTAACCCCTTTTTATAGTTTTTATTTTTTTGCAGAAATCATTAAAATTGACATCAGTGACTCAAGTTCATTTCACATATCAAGCAGTTCTGAAGGTCCTCCAAATACATGGGCAGACTACCAAAGGGATATTCTGGATTAGGCACAAAAAGGAAGATGCTAGGAAGGTTAAAACTCCAAAAAAAGACTGCTAAAGAGCTTTTTGATGAGAGGGTTCAGGTGCTAGGCCTGCCCAATGCTAAGACTCGTGAAGACAAGGCTATAAAACCATGGGAACCAAAAATGCCCAAAGTTTGTTCAAAAGGGAAGGGTAAAAAGAAAATGTATTAGTTGAGTTAGGAAGTAATTTGAATAAACCTTATAATCCTTTTGTACTACTTTATTTGACTTTATGAATAAACATGTTGTAATCCTTTTAGATTAGTAAAATTTTAGAATGTGTACCTTTTGTTACCAGTATTTTGTAATTTTTCATTTCAAGTATTAATGGAATAAGTTTAATTTTAATTCCCGTACTTTGTCATTGCTAAATTTTCTCATTAATTGTTACAATATTTTGATTGTTGTGTTCATTAACAAGAACTTGGGATATATTTTGTATCATGTTAATCAAAAGTTATCAAAATCAGAAGTTTCTGCTGCTAAAAAAACGTTACTGCAGGTGGGTTTGTACTGCTAGATATGAGAGTGCAGGGGTGGATTGGTAACATTTACACTTAATTGTTACAATATTTTGATTTTTGTGTTCATTAACAAGAACTTGGGATATATTTTGTATCATGTTAATCAAAAGTTATCAAAATCAAAAGTTTCTGCTGCTAAGAAAACGTTACTGCAGGTGGGTTTGTACTGCTAGATATGAGAGTGCAGGGGTGGATTGGTAACATTTACACTTAATTGTTACAATATTTTGATTGTTGTGTTCATTAACAAGAACTTGGGATATATTTTGTATTATGTTAGCCAAAAGTTTCTACTCTGTTAAAAAAATAATAATAATAAAAAAAATCAAAAGTTTCTGCTCCTAAAAAAACGTTATTGCAGGTGGGTTTGTACTGCTAGATATGAGAGTGCAGGGGTGGATTGGTAACATTTACACTTAAGGGTTTAAATCCCCAATTAACTAGTTATAAGGCCGTATAAGCCGCTTTCGTACAATAATGTCAACCTACATAGTTTACTACATAACATTGTCTACGGACAAACCCATATGATTCATCCTACATTAGCTAATTACATACCATTGTCTAGTGACAAACCCATTTGGTTTATCATACATCAGATACTTACAAAAAAGTTTATCCAACTTACAAAAACTTTCTAACATTGTTTCACCCATCAACAAACATAAAACCATCAACAACCATCAAACCATCAACACACATCAAACATTAAGACTCTTTGGGACCAGTTTGTGTCATCTGTTAAAAAGAAGCGGGCCCTTGCATCTGCACCAAAGCCGGCTTCCTGTCTCAACTCCTTGAAACCTGAGCATGAAACAATAAACACCTTCCTCCTCACCTTCCCTCGACCAGGTACCACCACTTTTCTCTCCCGTACATTGAACACTTTCTGTATCATTTGGTGCTTCACAACAGTGACAGAGTACCCATACAAGTTGTACTTGTGCACAATTTTTGATGGTAAAGTATGTTACAAAATGTACAAAGTTACAACTGCTATAGATTCATAGTTGTTTAGTTTGTAATCTCATTGAAATTGTAGCATAATTACTATTTGACAAATTATCAAAGTTTTCAAGACACTTACTAGTTGTCCATTTCTCCAGAAGCATGCAGTCAGTGGTCGGTAGAATGCCCTATCTTCTTGGTCGTGGATAGTGTGAAACGACCATCTGCACATCCAGTTCATCCGTCCGGCTTCCAATTCTGAATTTAATAATACAAAATGAGTAGGTTATAGATAATCCAAAATGTTACAAAGATATCATATACTTGATGTAGTTAAAGCTAATAAAGGAAAAAAATACCATAGTCATGTGGTTGGCGACATAAGGCATTCATGGCAATATTGGTGCTGTATGTCTCCACAGTTGTGATGGCCCCTCCATCAGGTTCAAACAACATCACATTAAATTCCTGGCCCAGGTAAACCTGAGTAAAAACCATCCACTGACCAGCCTTCAAATTCAAGTCTCGAGCGAGTGTCACCCAACCACCGCCGTAGAAGAAAGAGTGGACGTATAGACCATAGAGATGATCACTGGCCACCCTAACATTGTAGTCAGTCGTGTTAGTGGAAACCACAACCGAATCAGTAGGGGTTGGACCATCCAGATATCTCAGAAAGTCTTCCTCCAACGACTGCAGAAGCAGAGATGTGTCTGTCACAGGCACTAAACATCTCCAAAATGAGGAACTCTCGGGTTCATAATTGTGAAACTCCAACCCATTCTCACCATAGCAAGTTACATAAAACACATCCTCACCCTCTTCAACAAAATGTATGTACTCAATAGCAGAACAGGAGATGTTGTGAATGACAAAATCATTCCACCTTGCTCCCTCAACAACATACTTAAATTGTGAGACTCTCCTTACACGAACTTTCCATCTAACCCCCCCCCCCCCCCCCACAGTTAACTAAGAAAATAAAACCATTGCCAGTATAGAAACCTCCTAGAACATAATCATTATGCAGTTACTGTATATGAAAATAAAGTATACAAATGAAAACACAACTAAAAACTTAGTCCATTCATATATCTTGCATCAAGTACTATATAATACGGACAAAAAAATTGGAAGTCAAAGTTGAAGAAAAAAGACTTGAAAAAGTCATAGTGGACACTTAATGTGTGACTTTTTAAGTCTTCATTTGGCAAATTTGACCTTATATCTTTTTATTTGTGTTATATAATAGTTGATAAAAATTATACCAATGGAAAATACATTCAAAACTTAATCCATTCATATATTTTGCATCAAGTAATATATAACACAAATAAAAATATTTAAGGTCAAAGTTAAAAACTAAAGACTTCAAAAGTCAACAGTGGACTATAATTAGTTTCTTAGAGAAATAACAGCTTGTCAATAATGATGTTAACTTACAAACTCATCCAAAACATCAGGATTGTCCGCAGCGCAAATAAATTGATTACCAAACATGGTTACTGCATTAACGATTAAGGTTATAAAACAATGCAAAATACCATTTGAATGAAGTAAAAATCAGTAAATGTGGTTACCTGGTACGAGTGTTTTCTGAAGAATCACGACTGCTAAGCACCGACTGTATTGTTTGAGATATTAGGTTGAAAGAAGATAGAGCATTTATGTGAGTGTGATTTTGTTGTGTTAAACACGACTTAGTTTTGCTATTTGCAAAAAATATCCTCGTCGATTTTTGTGAAAGGGAGGTAGCTGAAGTGTGTTAATGTGTTATAGTGGGAACAGTGAAGTGACGAAAATACTCTGACGTGCAACGCACGTGAGGGCACTAACGAGCTAGCAGCATTTAATTCTGCCTAGCAGCATTAAGTTCTGCCTTAGCAGCATTAAGTTCGGAGTTACTAGCATTCACCCATATTCTAATCCAAACAACTTTTTCTTTGCTTTTCCTGCAAAATGTTAGTCTAGAAACAAAGAAAATACAAGCCATAACATATGCACAATCATCCCAACATCTAAATATACTTAATAGTTCTAAGTATAACTAGGAGCATTGTGATGGGGCAAATGAAGAGTCATGACTAATAGTCTGAACTTAATTCATGCAGTGAATATCAAATTAGACTCAAACTAGATAGAGTACGTATACATAAGTTATTAGAAATGTGTGACCATATGTATCGAATTGTGACTACATTTAAATAACGTGTGACAAAATATGACACTATGATTTAGCCACCTAAATAAATACTTCATGTGACCATATATATAGCATCTTTAATTTAGTCACACAAAAACTCAATGTGACTAATATCAAGGTTAATGATAACTGACTTCACATTTTGCTATAAATAATAGTCACATGAATATTTCACAATGTGACTATTTTGAATGTATTGGTCACATATAATACCCATTAGGATTTGGCAAAAAAACACACACAAAACCTTAGACACACATATTAACTTACGTGACCATATGTATCGAATTTTAGTTACACTTAATCATGTTTCTATGGTTTAGTGTGACCATATATGACATTTGGTCACACTCTTCAAGTGTGTGACATATATTTGTCACTCTTAAACACATTTCGTGACAAACGCTTCAAACTTACTTTTCCGTTGTCACACATTTCAAACGCTATGTGGCTAAATATTCAGCAAAGAATAGCAGTCACGTTTAAATAATGTGTGACAAACTTGACTATATAATTTAGCCACATACACAATTACCTCATGTGACCATATATCTATTTTGGTCACACTTTTAAATTGTGTGACATATATTTGTCACATATGTATATCTATAGTGTGACTAATGTTTCGAGCTCATTTGTATCTGTCACACGTCTCGAATTAAAAGTGACTAAATAATCCAAAAAAAAAATTCCAGTTACCTCTAGTCACATAAATATTCAAATGTGTGACAATAGAATTCCGAAATGGTCACACAAATAGGATCAAGTGTGGTTGTTCATTTTATTCTGGTACATTTAGTCACGTATAAATGTTACAGTGTGACATTTCAAAATCGACCATGCGTGACCAATTGAACTTTTTGTACTAGTGTACATTCTTCCTTGAGTTCCATATCCTGCCTCTGTGCCATCAAAAATGACGACCATTATTTTATCACCGGACGTGTCCGGACGACAGGAAGCTTCTTGTAATTGGTTAAATCTAAATACAAGAGCTGAAAACAAAGAATAAAGATCAAGAAAAGTGTAAGAAACTAAATATGTCACAAAAACATTTAAACAATTTAAAACTTAATATATTATAAAACTTACAGCAAGCAAGGTATATGGACCAGTGTATTTTTTTTGCTTTGTCGCAGCTTTACTAGTCTTAAGGCAGTGAAAAATATACTCACACCAATCAATCCCGGAAATATCAGTATATTCCCGAACAAACCTCACAACATCTAAATTAATCTCCCCCTTCAACCCAATACACATACCCATCGTGTTTGTAAAAAGAGTGAGAAAGTTGATTTTAAAAAGGAAGTCAACTTCCTTGGACGCAATCAACTTCAATGCAATATCGTTCACCCTGACATCCTTAGCAAGCTTATCAAACTGGCGTTTCCAAACAGCCTCAAAATCATCTCCAACAGGCCTCGTCTCTAAAGATAACAAAGGCACACCTCCAATTGGAATGCCAAGCAAATCATGAACTTTCGAAACCATGGCCTCAATGGACTTTTCACCTTCCAAGTACAAACGGCAAGTCTTTTCATCAAAATTCTTAACCACATACCTTCCTAACCTTGAGGGTATGTAGTCTATGGCAAACTTGAAGAAAGAACTAAAACCAATCTCTGCCAGGAACTTCTCAAGATTAATGTGTTTGATGCCATGGATAGCGGTGTAAAGGGCAGTAGGCGCTGTCCTAGCTTGAAGAATCGGCAACCTGAAAGATAATCCTGATGTCGTATGTCTTCAGCAGTCAACATTTTTTCTTTCTTCTTACCTTTATTCTTGCACATCAGCTGATTCTTCTCATATTCTTCTTTGACAAATTCTTTAACAGAAGCATTCTTCAGCATATTCTTCAAAAGCTGCTTCATAACACCATCAGGTATATCACCTTCAGGAGAATCGTCCTTCTGAATCTTCATCAAAGCCTTCCCCTTCAACTTCTTCTTGCCCATATCATCAGGTATAATATCTGAATCGCCCCTCTTCCTCTTTGAAACAACAGTACTCTTTGATAGCTTCTTTTCATCGGCATCTACATTATTTAAAAAAAAAAAAAAAAAAAAAAAAAAAAAAAAAAAAAAAAAAAAAAAAAACTTGATCACAACGGAATATAAAACACTTGACAACAAGAAGATTCATTATTAATCCCATGGGATTCACATTGAATCCCATAGGATTCACTATGATCAGAATGCTTATATCATAATGTAGTACATAGATTAGCAATCCTAAACACACCCTTAGCAGTTGACAAATTCTTAATATATTGTCACATGATCAAAATAAACCTCATTACAGCAATTCTAAAATGACTTTATGACCAATCATATTTACTATACCCAAACACTAATAACCGTTACTCGCAATTTAAAAACAAAATAGCCACATAAGTACTTTATGATCGCAATGTGATGCGTGGGAATCGCACCTTGCTTTACCTCTCGAGGGATCTCGCGAGGCTTACAACCCCCACCAGGCAGTGTACCTGATCGTTGTAGTATAGTATAGTGACAAGTACCGGGGGATTGATCGTTCAGCTTAGGAATAGTGTCGCTAGGATTAGAAAACCTAATTAATAGTTCTAGAGATGAAAGATGATTATTTTTGTGTTTTTATATTTTATGAAAACAAGTAAAATCTCGGTTTTTAGAAGAGTGAGCGGAATTAGTTGTTATTCAACTAACCCAAAAACTACTTTGTAACTAATTAAACTAATGAAATAAAATTAAACTAATATTAAACTAAGGTTGTGAGCAGTAATTGGAGAAATTGTGTTTACTTAGACTTCATTACTCCCTAGATATCTTTTACATGTTAATTACTTGTTACACTTGTATGAATGACGGGTTGTATTCCTTAATACCATTCGTGGAGTGGCATACATAACTCCCCAACTCTATGAGCTCTTATCTCCTCCTACACCATGACCCAGCACAACTATAGGGATTGTAAACAGTGGCTCATGCATTAAATACAACCAATAAAGACCTAGTACGCCTCGGTTCATGTTTCTTAAGACGTTCAAGCATGTTACCATTTGGAGATCTGCCAGTTTTCTTAAGCCTAACATATAAAATCATTCATTCAAAACAAGAATAGACAAGTAATCAACACATAATCAACATCTAGGTTTCATTAGATCTAAGCAAACACAAGAGAGATCTAGCCTAGCATAGTAAAATTAAGATAAGAACAAAAGATAAACAACCAACACATAGACATATTGATTGAATTAAGAGTATACTTATCTCAATTACAATGCAAGGTCTCAAGGGTTTGGAACCCTTGAAAAACCTGTAAAAGAGGCACCAAAATCGTCTTTAGGGTTTCACCCAAAACTTCTCCCTCTTTTTTAATGAAAAAACTAGAAAACTATATATAGGAAAATCGTCCTAACGGCGTCAAGAGTTAAATCTGACGCCGTCAACTCGCCGCCATACACTTCCTCGGACGCCCTAGATCCAATCGTGACGGCCTATGTGACGCCGTCACCACCCACGGTAAATTAATCTTGGCCACTTTGATGCCGTCACCTCTCCATCTGACGCCGTCACCAGCTACGGTAAATTATTCTTCATGTCTGACGCCGTCAAGAGCAAACCCTTGACGCCGTCACCTTGTATTTCCAGCTTGGATTTTTGGTACTTTGTCGTTTTCTTCACTTTATGCTCCAAAAACGTCCAAAATAGCCTCTTTTCCAGAATTCACTCTCCAAACACCTAAAATCACAAAAGGAACGATTTAGGGCAATATTTGATCAAATAAATTCGGATTCGGGCTTAAATGACCCCCTAAAAACGGATCATTTTTCGCCTCATCATATACCCTAACACTTGAGATTTGCTTGTCCTCAAGCAAATGAGCTTTTATTCTACTCAAAAGACAAGTTAGGGGTCATTTAACACTAATATAAAAGTAATTACAACAAATAATCGTTCCACTAAAGACCAATAGACAAGCACGGAGGTCATATACAAGCACCTCACAAATAGTGTTTAGATACTCACATCTCTCGGGTGTAATAAAGTAATATAACATTATGGAAATGAAAGATATCTCTCACTACCTGTCATAGCAAAATAGATTACCATAGGCTTGGGAAAGGATCAAACCTCCACCACATGGCGTAAGCACCTAGGATAAACTATCAAAGAGGTCTTTTTAAAGGGTTATAACGTTAGGTGTAGGGATATGAATTATACGGTTTTGTTGGATAAAGGGAATTTTACTGGTGGCGAGTTAACAATCTTGGTTAATTACATGTACAATATGGCGTTGCTAAGCCAAGACTAGACTCGACTTAAGCTAATAAATGAAAAATAACAAAAACATAAAATAAACATAGAATAAAAACGGGATGGTAGTCCGTATGTTTTTTCTCTTTCTTTTTTTTTTTTTTTTTTTTTCATACACTCTTACCCTACCATCCAAAATAATACATCATAGGGAATGAACATTCCCCTTACACTTGAATCTTTACATACTTTACATTCGACTAATCTAATGACTCGAATTAAGAAAATCAAAACACTTGGAGCACTTTTAAGATTAACGCACATATGGGAGTAATAAATGATGTTCTTCCCCATTACTCCATAAAATAAGTACTTACCCATGAGTCCCAATCGTCCCAAAACAATATGTACAAGGATATGACTCGACTTAGCAACCATGTAATCAATTAGAAAGTTAACTTAGGGTTTAACAAATAACAATAATGCACTAAAAATGAGCGCATACACGGAAGGCTAAGGCGATTTGGTTGTACATTTATGTGGGGTGTAACAAATTCTTCCTTTAAGTAAAATGCTTAAAGTTAGAAACGAAAAGATAGGCTTGGAGGGGTGTACTAGGGGTATCGTGTACTAAAAATGAGTACAACGCTAAGGGTGTGGGAAAAATTAGTTGACTTAACTAGCCAAGTAATATGACTTAAATGGTCAAGTAATTATAATACGGGTTTAACACAAGGGTGATCCTAATGCCTCTTATCATGTAGTAAATCCTACCACACGAATGTAGTCTCACTAGCGGTCTCGGGATGCATCACTAACGCAAGTTCTAGAATCTAAATGCTACCGGTACACTCATAAGCACTAATAATGAATGCTTTTCCTATCAAATCTAAAGGCGAACCTCACATTTTTGGGTGGAAAATTTTTCTGAATATACGGTTATGTGCTAGTCATACAACCTCCTATCCATGAGACGCTTGCTACGGCTAAAGTTTCACTCCTAAATGTTGTAAAAAATTTTAAATTTGGCGCTAAAATTACACTAACAAGTATTTCTCATAGTTTTATTACTCATCTACTATCAAACAAAACAAACTCAAGCGAAAGTGCATATGTAAGGTATCATCTTTTTACCCTCCCCTTACACTTAAGATGAACATTGTCCCCAATGTTCAAGTAAAGAATGTAAAAGTTAAAAAGTAAAGAGAATGAAATCAAATACTCCCCTGATTCGCTCGGTATGGATTTTAGTTGGCCAGGTTAAATCTTCTTCCAAGAAAACGAACAATCAAAGCTTCCCTTCCAGAATATAAATCATCTTCTTGTCACAAATAACCTGTAAATCCTGACAAAAGTAGACAAGGCAACCTCGCGTAAAATCGGCGGCATCCTATATAAGTTACTAAATCCTAGAAAACAAAATAAGATATAATGCTTGTGGAATGAAGTTTGCAGATTTCCTGGAGATTATGAAACTTAATAATTCACAAAAACCATAAGACTCCGTTAGAAAAACAAAACCGGTAAAATTTCCAGATTTTTGACTCCTGACGCCGTCAAGAGCAATTGCCTGACGCCGTCAGAATGAACCTGCAGAAATCTTTATGTTAAGTTTCCGGAAAATTTCTGGAAAAACTTTGTCCTACTTCCTGGAAAATCCTGCAAAACTTCATTATGACTCAATACAAGCATTTGACTCTAACAAATACGAATATACATGTTCATTAAATATTGTGGATAATCATGATCGGTTTGTTTCTTAAAAACATATTTGGGGTTTCCCCTTACACTTATCTTTTGCAAAAATACCTTTAGGTTGAAGTTAAGACTAGGCTAAACAACATAATAAAGTATTTCACATTTTAATTGAGAAACATGATCAACCAACAATAAAAATAAAACATGCATACGGAAGCAAATAACAATCAAACAATTAAAAATCACACAAAACATGGGTTGCCTCCCAAGAAGCGCTTTTCTTTATTTACGAGTCTTGTAGCTAGACTCAAAGTCGTGGGTTACTACGTGATTTCATCGTTGGTTCCACTCTCTAGGTCGTCTTCTAAACCAGTTTTGTATTCCGGACCTAGTTGCAAGCATTCTTTGTAGAAACCAAGTATCCTATTTCTAACATACTCTACTCCTCTACGTCTATCCTCATCATTCCTATAATAAGCCGCTTGCTTACGTTCCTTTTCGAAATTAGAGAGAAGGCGGTATTGCTCAATCTTGTAGGGCATTTGATAAGCAACCTCATCATTCTCTTCCTTGAATCTAACTATCCCTAACGTCGGATCATAACTCATCCTAGTGGCCTCAACAAATGGTTTCCCAAATATTATTTGACTTAGGCAAGAATCTATCACCGGACGCGTGTCTTCCACTATCATGAAATCAATTTCATAGGTGAGATTCCCTATAATCACATGTACTCCCTTAACTCTTCCTGCAAAATTACTTATCCAACTTTTACCGGGCATTATCCTAAAATTGAGTTGCTTCTTCATCACCCAATTGTAATAAGTCCTAGACATGATGTTCACGGGGGATCTAGGGTCTATGTAAGCTTTCCATACATGCATGTGCCCGATATTGCATGGGATGTTAATGTTAGAGGGGTCTCCCATTTTGATCAGGGGATCGCCAAAGATATATGTTGTCTCGGGACTATCGAATAAATACTTATGGTATTCTCGTTCTTCCTTGGTTGGCAACTTATCAAAATATTCCTCTATAGGTTCTACCTCCTCTAATTCCTCATCCTTATTAACCTCAACTTCCCTACTCTCATCCTCACTATTGGCTTCTACTCTAACTTCATCTTTGTCACTCTCCTCTATCTCCCTATCTATCGGCTTAATGGTGACAATATTGACAAAGTGGACATGTTTGGATGATGAGGGGTCCTTAGCTTGGATTCCACTATTGGTGTCCCTAGTGTCCTTCCTAGGTGTGGCTAATGTTTGGTTGTTGAGGGCTTTCAACAAGTTGTCGATCTTGTTGGTCATCTCCGTTTGTTGTTGGTTGAATTCGGTTTCAAACCTAGCTATGCGAGCTTCTTGAGATGCCATAAATTTCGACATCAATCCTTCAAGATTGTTGGTACTACCGTAGTTGTTAGAAGGATTGTTGTTGAAGGTACGGTTGGATGGTGGACCGTTTTATTGGTAACGATTAGGTGGGTTGGATGAATTGGGTTGATTTTGTTTCCACCTAAGGTTTGGGTGATTTTTCCATGAGGGGTTATATGAATCACCGTATGTGTTTGGCTCGGGCTTGAAAGTGTACCACTTATCTCCCGCTTCGTCGGTACGCGTGGATGCGTAGTCCGCAAAAGCTGTTCCGGGGAGTTCCACACAATCACGAGTGTCATGGGGACCACTACATAATTCGCATGAAGAAGTGATTTTGTTCACTTGGCTTGAATGCTTCGGAACTTCGTAAGATTTCATGAGAAACTTGACTTGGTCCTCAAGTTCCATGATCCTATGGTCGGGAGTGCTAGAATTATTCGAAGGCAAAGATATTGCCTTGACCGTTTTGTTCAAATCACGGGGATCATTCCAACTTTCGTTGTCATAGAGAGCAAGATCTTCTATGAGTTCCCATGATTGTTCCGCACTAAGATCACGTAGCTTACCACCGGCCGATTGGTCAATGGTTCGCCTCGTGGGGATATCGATATGGTCATAAAAAATTTGGACTTGGAGCCACAAATCTATGCCATGATGAGGGACTTTTTGGAGTAAGTCCTTGAAACGAGTCCATGCTTCATAAAGAGATTCATTTTGACGTTGTTGAAACATCAAGATGTCATTCCTAAGTTTAGTAGTTCTCCCCGGTGGGAAAAATTGAGCAAGGAAACGAGTGGTGAGATCATCCCATGTGGTGATAGATCCCGCGGGTAAACGCTCAAGCCATTGACTAGCTTGATCCCGTAGAGAGAATTGGAATAGGCGTAAACGGGTAGTCTCTCTAGTTTCAACACCTAGGTCTATGGAATCTACGATTTTGAGGAAGTCCTTAAGGTGTTGGTTTGGATCTTCGGAACGAAGTCCATGGAATGCACATCCGCTTTGCACCAACCGGATGGTGTCGGATCGCAAGGGGGTCACATTGGCTCCGGTGAGCTCAATGGTGTTTCGGTAGCCTTGGTGGCTAGGTCGGGAATACTCTCCTAAGGTTCGGGGCCTAAGGGGTTCTAATGGTGGGTTTTGTTGTGGTGGGATGATGGGTTCAAAGATGTTACCACCTTCCATGATGTCGGATGGTAAAGAGTTACGAACAAAAGCACGAAGAAATAAGATAGACTAAAGAAGACCTAAAAATAAAAATAAAAAATCTTACTAGAAAGGAATCTAGCAAGTAGATCTAATAAAAAGAAATCCTAACCTAGACAATAACTATTCCCCAGGCTGCGGCGCCAAAAACTTGATGCGTGGGAATCGCACCTTGCTTTACCTCTCGAGGGATCTCGCGAGGCTTACAACCCCTACCAGGCAGTGTACCTGATCATTGTAGTATAGTATAGTGACAAGTACCGGGGGATTGATCGTTCAGCTTAGGAATAGTGTCGCTAGGATTAGAAAACCTAATTAATAGTTCTAGAGATGAAAGATGATTATTTTTGTGTTTTTATATTTTATGAAAACAAGTAAAATCTCGGTTTTTAGAAGAGTGGGCGGAATTAGTTGTTATTCAACTAACCCAAAAACTACTTTGTAACTAATTAAACTAATGAAAATAAAATTAAACTAATATTAAACTAAGGTTGTGAGCAGTAATTGGAGAAATTGTGTTTACTTAGACTTCATTACTCCCTAGATATCTTTTACATGTTAATTACGTGTTACACTTGTATGAATGACGGGTTGTATTCCTTAATACCATTCGTGGAGTGGCATACATAACTCCCCAACTCTATGAGCTCTTATCTCCTCCTACACCATGACCCAGCACAACTATAGGGATTGTAAACAGTGGCTCATGCATTAAATACAACCAATAAAGACCTAGTACGCCTCGGTTCATGTTTCTTAAGACGTTCAAGCATGTTACCATTTGGAGATCTGCCAGTTTTCTTAAGCCTAACATATAAAATCATTCATTCAAAACAAGAATAGACAAGTAATCAACACATAATCAACATCTAGGTTTCATTAGATCTAAGCAAACACAAGAGAGATCTAGCCTAGCATAGTAAAATTAAGATAAGAACAAAAGATAAACAACCAACACATAGACATATTGATTGAATTAAGAGTATACTTATCTCAATTACAATGCAAGGTCTCAAGGGTTTGGAACCCTTGAAAAACCTGTAAAAGAGGCACCAAAATCGTCTTTAGGGTTTCACCCAAAACTTCTCCCTCTTTTTTAATGAAAAAACTAGAAAACTATATATAGGAAAATCGTCCTGACGGCGTCAAGAGTTAAATCTGACGCCGTCAACTCGCCGCCATACACTTCCTCGGACGCCCTAGATCCAATCGTGACGGCCTATGTGACGCCGTCACCACCCACGGTAAATTAATCTTGGCCACTTTGACGTCGTCACCTCTCCATCTGACGCCGTCACCAGCTACGGTAAATTATTCTTCATGTCTGACGCCGTCAAGAGCAAACCCTTGACGCCGTCACCTTGTATTTCCAGCTTGGATTTTTGGTACTTTGTCGTTTTCTTCACTTTATGCTCCAAAAACGTCCAAAATAGCCTCTTTTCCAGAATTCACTCTCCAAACACCTAAAATCACAAAAGGAACGATTTAGGGCAATATTTGATCAAATAAATTCGGATTCGGGCTTAAATGACCCCCTAAAAACGGATCATTTTTCGCCTCATCACAATGCCAAACACTCGCTAACTAAAGTTTGCAGCGCAGTGCAGACTCTAGGGTATTGCTACCAAACATAGAACAAGGCTGTAGGAGATAGTGTCTAGATGTTCTTTTTAAATCTGCAATAATGTTTTAAAGGGTCTATGGGATTGCTTTTGATATTGCTTATATGATAAGCTGTTTCAAAGCAACACCTAGTTATCATACTCACAAATCGACAAATTGTAACACTAGCAGGTTTGATAAAGCAATCCCAAACACAATATCGCCATTATATGTTGTATATGTGCAATAAACGTAATAAGACAAAAACAGAAAGAACCATATGCATTCCTAATTACATAAGTATATACAAGTAAAATGACCTCATATAGCCACGTAAATGAAATCATTGCCTCGCATATCCTAAAAGTGATTCCCAACTTTATATGTATTCAACTGTATATGAATTCCAAGTGAATCCAATGGGATTGACAATGAATGAATCCCATGGGATTCCCAGTGAATCCCATGGGATTCACTAGGCAATCCCAAGAGATTCACTGGGAATCACTGTCAATCCCATAACTTTTAAGATAATATTAAATTAGTTAAACTACTCAAACAGAAAAACTTAAAGCAATAGAGATCAAATAAAAACAATTTTCATGGATTTGGGACTAGTAATGAAGGAAAAACTAAACTAGGAAAAACTAAAAAAGTTATATAAGCTTAAATAAATATGCATACTGAATTCAATCAAACAAAAAAAGACTTATATATACCTTTTGGAACCTTGAGCTTTTGTTTTTTTGAACTCTCATCGGCTTTTGCAAATCCTAATTTCCGTTTCTTTTGAGTTTCCTCCTGAACCGGCTTCTTGGATCTAAAATCAGGAGCTTCCGATATTACATTAGCAGACTTCTTCTCCGAGGACTTCGGAGTGGCCTTAACTGGCTCCGTCACCTTAATATTCAACTTAAGCTTCTTATCAACAAAAACAACAGAACCCTTGTCCATTGACTTATCCTTAACAACAGACAACTTCTTACCCTTTGATATATATGTAACCAACTTCCCACTCTCCTCATTCTCACTCTCCATCACCTTCTCAATAACATTCTCCTTCTCACTCTCCTTCTCCTTCTCCTTCTCACTCTCCTTCTCCATCTCAGTCTCAGTCTCCATCTCCTTCTCACTCAACAACTTCTTCTCCGTATCCATATCATTCTCCTTAACCAAATCAGCAACAACTGCAGAAATAACCGCACTAGTCTCCTTTCCCTGATCAACACTTGCCTTCCCCTGAACATTCACCTCAAACTCTGCTGGTTTGGCAGCCTTACTAACATCATCAGTTGGTTTTTTCTTTGACGGCGATTTGTTTCTCAACACATCAAATGGATTGAACCGAGGCTTCACCGGTGATGTTTTCTTTGCCAAATCATCAAACGGATTAAACCTAGACAACGGTGTTGGATTCAATATGTTACCTACATAAATTATAAGATGAAAATAGTAATATTAGTTTTGAGACAAATATTAGTTATAAGCAACTAACAGCAGCAAAATCTAATTAATCATAAAGACCTAAAACTAACAAACAAAACAGAAAACTACGCAACTATAAATCTGATTCCTAAAAGCTAATACAAACACTCATTATATGTCCCATGGGATTCAGTGATAATCCCATAGGATTATTCTTAAACACACTGATATTTGTCTCCTAATCAAAAACACACTGATTTTTCTTAAACACTAATTCTATGTGAATCCCATGGTATTTAGTGATAAGCAAAATCCCATTTGCTTATCTTCTTATGCTTATCACAAACCAAAAAATAAGCAAAAATAAGCTAATCCTAAACAGTCATTACATAAAAAAAAATTAACTAATCCTAAAATCTAATCTACTCGCTAACATAAACTAATCCAAGCGCTCATTCAGTAACAAAATAAGCTAATAAATTCAAAAAATAACCTAATCGATAACAAAAATTCAAAATAATGACTGATTTTAAAAAATGAGACAAAAATATACCATATTCGACATTTGAAAGCTTATTCTCTCTGGATTCCGACAACAAACGATCTTTAGATTGCGCTATTTCATCACGTAGGTCCATTTAAATGGATGAATAACAATTTAGGGTAGATATAACAGCAGATTAATGATTTAGGGTTACGGTTTGAATTGGGGGAAATGAGGGTGTGTGTGTGTGTGTAAAACGTGTTATTAGTGTGTGTAAAATGAGGGTGTGTGTGTGTGTGCAAAACGGGTAGAAGTAAGTGTGTGTTTGAAATGGACAAAAATGCCCCTCTGTTTTTTATTTTATTTTATTATTATTATTTTTTTTTTTGTAATTAATATATACCGTTGGATGAAAGGGGAATGGATGGATGAGATCGTTTTGTTTGTACTTTAGCTAAATGTAGTTTCGTATAGAACTTTTCTGATTAGTTATTAAAATTACAATAAACTATAAACATTTAAAATAGGAGCTAATATTAAATCTAGTTTATGAACTTAATAGTAAAATTATTAATTTTTATAACTTTTAAAATTTTATAAATTTAACAAATGCCCATACACTTTAGACTAAGTTTTACAACAACAGAGAGAGAAAAAAAAGAAAAAAAACTTATATTATTATTATTATTATTATTATTATTATTATTATTATTATTATTATTATTATTATTATTAATACTATTCTTTTATTATTATTATTATTATTATTATTATTATTATTATTATTATTATTATTATTATTATTATTATTATTATTATGGAGTATTATAATTATTAAATTTTTTTATTAAATTGCTCGTAATATAAGAACTCTGTATACCTCGGGGTTATAATCAAGTTGCACATGTTACGGAGTAAATGCACGAGACTATCACATATGTAAATATATTGTATTCATAAAAGCACTTTTTATTAAACTAGTTAGTTGCAATTCAAAGCTAATAATATTAAATAACACATACAAACAAAATGTTTGTTAAAAATCGATAATGAAAAAATCACCATCGCACACGAGATTTAACTACTACCCCTTAGCTAGAATTAAAATTTGAAAATGTTACATCCACACAAGATTTACAAAAAACTTTTACAAATACATGTGATAAGTGTAATGCACGAATCATATTGTATTATACTTTTCCTTTCTTCTTCTTACTCTACATATTTATTTGATAAGTATGTGGTGTGTGAGATTTGTTTGGTAAAAATTGTGTGAGTGTATCATTTTTCTTAGTATATATGTTAAGAACAATGAGACACTACTATTTATATATACTATTTATAAAGCATTAATGATCAATCTTGAATCTTGAAAATATTTAAAACTTAAAATAATATAGTTTGCTTAAATTACTTTTAAGTACCTTTTAAACTTGCAACTTTTTAAAAACTTGGCAACTCAATTATTTTTTTCCTTAATCAATTCTAAACTTGATAACTTTTCCAAAATACACCTTATATTAATTTTAAAAAAACACACATTTTGCATCAAGGGTTGAACAATAATCACAATTTCGTAATGTTAAAAGTATTAACATCTTTTGTCAAACTTATGAAACTTCAGGGTTATTTATGTAAAAGTTTTATAACTGGTTTACGCTAACTCTTAGGTTTAGCTGTGTTTGCTTAGTGTTTGCTTTTGCAGGGTTCTAAGTGTAACATTGGCTTATATATAGATTGCTACAAGCTAGGATTTGGTAACAAGTTTCATTCTCTGAGTTTCCACATAGTTTTCTCTCTAAAGAGTGTGCATCAACTTCTGGGTTTCTGGGTTTAGTTTTAAGTTTTGATTCTGTAGTTGTATTCATCAAGATCTTCTTGATCTTGTTGGCTAGTATTTTTTTCTATCATTGTTTTGGTTTAAGGGTTTGGTTTAGAGTGTGAGTCATTTGTAGGTAGCACTAATAGAGGGACTACCATATTTCTGAGTGTATTGTTCTTGGCTTGAACATGTGTTGGGGATAAGTCTTTAGTATATATTGTTTTAATAATATGATTAGATCACCATGGGATGGTTGGTTGGGTGATTACACCTTGTGTTTAGTAGTTTTGATACCATTTTAACATGGTATCAGAGCTTTAGGTTCTGATTGGTTACTTCTTGGTGGATCTTGTGGTGCTGGTTTGTTCATTCAACATTCTTGGTTGTTGAATCGTGGTGTTCTTGGTTTTAATTGAAGTTTTGTATATTCAATTGTAGATTTAGGGTTTTTTCTTGAAACCCTAGATTTTGAGGTATTTTTCTGATCCATTGGAAGGCTTTGGTGTTGATTTCTTGGAAAATTAGTAGTTAATTGTTGATTCTTGGTCTGATTCTTGAAAACCCTAATTTGACATTTGGGGGTTTGGGGATATGTGGTTTCTAGGCTAATTCTTGGTCCAATTACTCTAGACTAAGTGAATCTAGAGTGACTGATTGTGGTTTTCTCCGTTGCATCTTGTTATTGCACTTTAAGTATTGTTTTTGTTCTTTTAGGGTTAATTGGTCTTGAGTTTAGTGGGCGTAAACTGTTTGGCTAACTTCTTGATCTGCCACAATGATTGGTATGAATACCTGCTCTGGCCATTCACAGTCTGCTGGCTTGAGCCACGTTAACTCTGGGTGTGAGTTTTAGTTGTTTAGGTGCTTAGTTGTCTTCTTTAGTTTTGTTTGTTGATCTGTTTGTGGTTTAGTTGTTTCTGGTTGATTGATTGTTTGTTTTATGTTTGGCTTATTGTCTGTTTGTTTTTTGTTGTTTGTTCATTATGGCTATTATGATTAGTAGTTTGGATCAGAGTAATCCTCTGATCTTCACCCTAATGACTCTTATTGTGCTTCTATTGTGACCATTAAATTGGCTAGTGTTGAGAACTATAGGGTTTGTTCTAGTTCTATGAAATTGGCTATGCAAATTCAAAATAAGATGGGGTTTCTTGATGGTACTTGTCTTAGGTCTGCCTATGTTTCTAATCCTTTACTTGAGGCCCAATGGAATAGGTGTAATGTAGTGGTTTTAAATTGGGTCGTAAGTTCTTTGTCTCAAGATGTGTATCTTGGTCATGTGTTTTCTGATAATGCTTCTGTGGTATGGAAAGACTTAAAAGATACTTACGATAGAATTGATGGATCTATTGTGTTTAATCTGCTTCAAAAAATTAATAGTTCTTAACAAGGTGGTTTGCCTATTTCTTAATATTATCATAAGTTGAATTATCTATGGAAAGAATTTGACATTCTTACCAAACTACCTGATTGTACTTGTGAAGCTAGGAATGAGTTGAATGATCATGCTAAATTGTTGAAGTTAATGCAGTTTCTTATGGGACTTTATGACATCTATCAGCCCATAATGAGCACCCTTTTAACTAGGGAAATCCTTCATGAAGTTAAGGATGCTTTTGTGATTGTGTCTAGAGAAGAATCACATAGAGGGGTTCCTTCTACTATTACTATTGTGAAAAGTGATAAGTCTCAAGTTTCTGCTTTTGTCTCTAAGACCTTTGATAATAATAGAAAAAGGAACAATGGTAATTGGAATAATAACTCTGGGTCTAATAATAGAGGAAATTAGGACAGTTTACTTTGTACTAATTGTGGTTTAAAAGGTTATACAGTAGATAGATGTTTTGAGATCATTGGTTATTCTCCTGGATTCAAAAAGAATCCTAACCTTAAACTTGTTAATGGCTTTAATAAAACTAATGATCCTAAGGTAACTTATGTGGTTAACAATGGTTTTAAGAATACTACTAGAAATTTGTCTCTTAGTAATGAGCAGGTTTTGAAGTTGATGAGTCTTATAAATGAGAAACCTGATACTTCTGCTCATGCTAACATGGCAGGTAGTTCTTCCTGTTCATTTTTTAACTGCAGTGTGTATTTTAATCAACATTTCTATCAGTTTTTTTTGCTAATGTTAAACTTAATGGAATCAACTATCGCCTGGGGTGGAAAATTGATTCAGGGGCTAATAAGCATCTTACCAATACCACTTTAAACATATTTAATATTGTTGATATTTCTGATTTAAAACTTACTGTTGGTCATCCGAATGGTACTTTTGCTAAAATTACACATGTTGGTGATTTGAGACTTAATAAGAATGTTGTTTTATTTGATGTTCTGGTTATTCCTAAGTACAAGCAGGGTACCCGCGCGTTGCAACGGCGGGTATTCTGAAATTAAATTTGCCGGTAAATCTTGTATTTTAATTTATTATGTTATTTCTTGTCAATAAATTTATGGATATCAAGAATTTCGTTTAGCCCGTGCCCGTTCAGGCTCGAGCCTATTGGCTTGTGCCCGTTCGGCCCGCACCCGTTCGGGCTCAAGCCCATTTGGCTCGTTGCCTGTTCGGGCTTGAATATTTGTATAATATGCTTTATTATTTGTATTAGTGACATTTAATGTAGGAATTGTGTTTAATTTGGTTGTACAAGATAATTTGTATTTCTTATGTAAGGAGTGCTTTAATAATTGTATTAATTGAATTAATTGTATTTATTGACCAGTTAATTAATTGACTACATTAAATAACATTAATATTTTTTTTAATATGCACATTAAAGTGATGTACAGTATGCTTCTTGTCTTGTAAGTCTAAAAATTATGTGCATTAAAGTGGTGTACACTATGCTTCTTTTCTTGTAAGTCTTAAAAGGTTACAAGCATTGAAAGCTATACTTGTAACAACATAGACTTTTTAAAGACACTTTAATTTCTAGGCTTTTAATTATATGTGTATGCATCTTTCCTATTAAAGAAATGTTTTTGGTCTTAAACATTTTAAAACTTCTAAATATAGATGTCCTAAATACATTATAAGATAGTATAGATTGTGTTAGTTTGATGTCTGTGAACAAGTTGATTAAGGATAGCAAGTTTAGAGTTGGTTTTGATGAGACTAAGTGTTATGTTTAGGATTTGAGTCAGCAGAGAGTGATGGGACTGGTAGTGAATAAGGTGGCCTATATTTGTTTAATAAGTCTAATAATATGTCTGTTCGTTTGATTTAAAGTGAGTTTCTTAGTTGTTTTATGTCTAAAGAGATCTAGCATAATAGGTTGGGACATCCTGCTTATTAGGTTTTAAAGTTGTTAAAAGGTTCTTTAAATTTAATTAATATTGATCACAATGGTCCCTGTGATGTTTGCCATAAGGCTAAACAGACCAGGGATGTTTTTCCCATTAGTGAACATAAATCAACTATTTTTGGTGACCTCATTCATTTGGATGTTTGGGGTCCTTACAAAGTGGTTAGCAGGGATAGCTTTAGATACTTCTTGACGATTGTTGATGACTTTAGTAGGTATGTCTGGGTGTATATGTTAAAAAGTAAAGATGAAGTTTTTGACATGTTCGTGAGTTTCTTTAACATGGTTTTAACTCAATTTAGTAAGAAAATCAAAGTTATAAGATCTGATAATGGAACAGAGTTTGCTAATAATAAAATGTGTGAGTTTTTTTTAATACAATGGGAACTTTACAACAAACCAGTTGTGCATATACACCTCAGCAGAATGGTATAGCTGAAAGGAAACATAGGCATCTGCTTAATGTTTCCAGAAGCCTTATGTTTCCGGGGGGATACCTCTTATTTTTTTTGTCTGAATGTGTGTTGACTGCTACCTATTGGATTAACAGGTTGCCTTCCTCTGTGTTGAATGGAAAATCTCCTTTTTCTTTGGTCTATGGTAGGGAACCTAGTCTGTCACATCTTAGGATTTTGGGTGTCTTTGTTATGCTGCTATTGTTAAAGAGTCTGATAAGTTTTGTGAAAGGTCTGAAAGTGTGTTTTAATTGGGTATGCCAGTGGTAAAAAACCATATAAACATTTAAGTTTGGAAAATTGATCAATTTTGTATTCTAGAGATGTTAATTTTTATGAAACTATTGTTTCATATAAAATGAATCAAAGTTATAATTCTGATTTTCAAACTTAAGTTAATTTGTTAATTTTTTTTTTTTTTTTTTTTTTTTTGATAATGTTGAGTCTGAGTTAAAAACCAAAACTCCTAGTCCCTCTCCCAATGATGATGGTAACAATAATGATGGTACAACATCTGTTGGTAGAGAAGGCAGTCTACCACAGGCTGGTATGGCTGTGAACACCGACCAGACTGCTAATTCTGAGCAGATACAACAATCTGGTGGTTCGCAGCAACTAGTATGTGATGACTCTGCAACTCCTTTAGATGAAAGCAATAGTTCTAATTCTGATGGAAATGTTTTTCCTGATCCAGATGTGCTTATGCCTAGGTTTCAAAATGTTTTACACAGTCATACAGAGGAAGGAACTACTAGTACTAGGAGGTCTAATAGACCTTCTAGATTACCTACTAAGCTTAATGATTTTGTTCTTGATGGAAAAGTTAGATATGGTTTGAATAAGTTTGCTAGTCATTCTTTGTTACGTGCTGAGAATTGTTGTTTTGTTTCCAACTTGAATAAAACTGCTGAGCCTACCAGCTATTAAGAAGCTAGTAAGGATCCTAATCGGATTAATGATATAAATGATGAAATATGTGCTTTACATGAAAATGATACATGGGAAGAAACTAATTTACCCCTGGTAGAATTCCTATTGGTAGTAAGTGGGTCTTAAAAATTAAGTATAAGTCTTCAGGGAAAATTGATAGGTATAAAGCTATATTGGTAGCTAAAGGTTTTGGTCAAAAGGAGGGTATTGATTATGAGGAAACTTTCAGTCCTGTTGTTAAGATGAGAATTGTTAAGTGTTTACTTAGTTTGGATGTTCAAAACAGTTGGAGTATTTTTCAAATGGATGTGAATAATGCCTTTTTATATGGTGACTTAAATGAGGAAGTGTATATGCTTCCTCCACCTGGGTATTTTAAGGAAGGAAGCAACAAAGTTTGTAGGCTTAAGAAGTCTTTGTATGGGTTAAACAAGCTCCTATGCAGTGGAATCATAAACTGTCTAAGGCCTTGTTTGAAGCTGGGTTTGAGTAATCCAAAAATGATCATTCTTTGTTTATAAAAAACAAAGGAAATTCAGTTTTTTTTTTTTTTTATGCTTTTGTATGTTGATGATTTGGTTTTAACTGGTATAGTAATTTTGAAATGAAAATTTTAAAGTGTTTTTGA
This sequence comes from Artemisia argyi, assembly GCA_030686995.1. Lineage (NCBI taxonomy): Eukaryota > Viridiplantae > Streptophyta > Magnoliopsida > Asterales > Asteraceae > Artemisia > Artemisia argyi. Next base: position 65,916,471 of record CM060692.1, read on the forward strand.
AAAACAAGTTTAAGATTAAAGATTTAGGAGAACTTAAATACTTTCTTGGGATTGAGTTTTCAAAAACCAAAACTGGATTGTGTTTGAATCAGAGGAAGTATTGTCTTGAATTGCTTCATCAATATGGTTTGCTTGCTTGTAGACCTGTGATGACTCCTTTGCCTCAAAATATTGTTTTAAATCACACGGAGACTGTTGATGATAAATATTTGAAAAACTTTACTACTTATCAAAAGCTTGTTGGAAAATTGATATATCTTACTTTGACTAGACAAAATATAGCCTATGTTGTGCATTGTCTTAGTCAACATATGCATTCTCCTTTGCAGTCTCATTTTGAGTTTGTTTTGATAGTTCTTAAGTACTTGAAGTTGGCTCCTGTTAGTGGTATTAGTTTCAATAAGAGTCAGGTTTTAAAGTTGTTTCTTACTCTGACTCTGATTGGGCTAAGTGTCCCATAACTAGGATATCTGTTTCTGGTTATTGTGTGTTTGTGAATGGTAATCCGGTATCTTGGAAAAGTAAGAAGCAGAATATTTTGTCTAAGTCTTCTGTTGAGGCAGAATACAGGTCTATGGCTTCTGTCACTTGTGAAGTTATGTCGGTTCTTAAGATTTTAAAGGACTTGGGTGTTAATGCGAATTTGTTACCAGTGGATTTGTATTGTGATAATAAATCAGCAATTCAGATTCCTGCTAATCCTGTTATGCATGAAAAAACTAAACACTTTGATATTGATGTTCATCTTATTAGAGAGAAGGTTTCATCCGGGTTGATCAAAACTGTGAGCATTATTGGCACTAAAGATCAAACTGCAGATGTATTGACTAAGGCTCTTGGTACTGTGCAACATGGTGTTATGGTAAAGAAGTTGGGCATGGTTAACTTGTTTGTTTCATCAGTTTGAGGGGGCGTTAAAAGTATTAACATCTTTTGTAAAACTTATGAAACTTCAGGGTTAATTAGGTAAAAGTTTTATAACGGATTTACACTAACTCTTATGTTTACCTGTGTTTGCTTTTGCATGGTTCTAAGTGTAACATTGGCTTATATATAGATTGCTATGAGCTAGGGTTTGGTAACAAGTTTGATTCTCTGAGTTTCCACACACAGTTTTCTCTCTAAAGAGTGTGCATCATCTTCTGGGTTTCTGGGTTTAGATTAAGTTTTGATTTTTTAGCTCTATTCATCAAGATCTTCTTGATCTTGTTGGCTAGTATTGTTTTTTGTCATTGTTTTGGTTTAAGGGTTTGGTTTAGAGTGTGAGTCATTTGTAGGTAGCACATAATAGAGGGACTATCGTATTTCTGATTGTATTGTTCTTGGCTTGAACCTGTGTTGGGGACAAGTCTTCGGTGTATATTATTTAATAATAAGATTAGATCACCAAGGGGTGATTACACCTTGTGTTTAGTAGTTTTGATACCATTTTAACACGTAAGTATAATTATTTGCCATTATACAGCTTCACTTTGCGCGAGTATACGTTTAATTTTTTAAAGAGAATTTCTAATTTGTGCCATCGTGTTAGAGGTTTAAGAGGCGTCAAATGAACTCTAATTACCATATTTTTATGTTAGTTGATATTAATAATTTTCTTATTTATCATGTTTACCAAAATTATCCATTTTTATATGAAAATTAAGTAATTAAAAAAACCATTTGACTTAATTTAACAATTTTATGCTTGTGCCATCATGACACAAGTTAGAAAAACTATTTTTTAAATGCATTAGAGATAATTATCAGTTGACTTCTTTAAAAGTTTGTTAATAACTAAAAGTCGAAACATTGTGTGATGGCTTGATGCATCCCACTATTAAACTTTCGTTTCTTACCAAGAAAAATATATTACAATAAATTTATATGATGTGATGGTGTGAACGGAATTTAGTTGGATTTTTTATGGTTTTAGTGGTGGGTTACCCTTATCCTCTCTTGTAGTGACGAATTCTATAATACTCTTATTCATGGTAAGTTGAAGATGGAGATATATGTTCTAGTTATTTATTTGTAAAAAGCAATAGTTAGAACTTAGAAGTAATGAGATGATATTTGGTCACTTTTGAATTAGTCAAATAGGATAAAAGTAATGTAACAACAACAATAACAATAACAATCTCATTAAAGTCGGATACGAGAGAATTAGAATGTAAACAGGTATATATACCTTTACAAAAAGATAAAAAGATTGTTTAACGAGTGCTTTCGGAGCATTGTTTTATAGGTTTAAACAATGAAACTTTGTATTTATTAATTTAAAAATAAGTTAATTAATGTGTATTATACACATTTTCTAATCAAAACATAAGTTTTTGTTTAATTAATACATGATAAATTCAAAAATTAAAAAAATAATAATGATAAAAAAGACTAATTCAATCAAATAGGATAAAAGTCATCCATCCTAAAGATGGAAGATTAGTAAACAAGGTTTAAATATAGCATAAAGGCACCGAATTCAGTATAGTAGTATACACTAGTTATAACACCTGTGCACGCGCGAGTTTTTTAAAATTTTTTGAATCATATATTTTTATTTATTAAAAAACAAATAATTTAATCTTTGTTTTGTATGATTTATTATGTTTAATTATAGTTTTTTATTATTAAAGATAATTATTTAAAAATTTTAATCCCATTATTAATTGTATCTTATCTATATTTTTTTTATTTATCTTCTACTTGTGTTAATTGTATCTTATCTATATTTTTTGTATTTATCTTCTACTTATGTTATGGATAAATATAAAATGTTACCTAATAAGAAAATAATCTTTTTTTTAAATACAATTATTACTAAATAAGGTATGAATTGATTTTTTTAAAATAAAAAATTTCCAATAGGGATTTTATTTCATTATATAAAATATTTGGTGAATCGTGTATCTAGAACAGAAAGAACGGTTTAGAAGCAATTAAGTCAACGAAGCTCTACTCTTTGCAAGTGGTTCTTTGATATACGGTACGTTTAGTAATAGTAGTTGTTGGTGTAAACCAAGGTTTTCAAGATCGGGATCTTACCCAGGATCGTTTTCGTCTTTGCAAGATCGTGATCGTAAGATCGGATCGTGTTCTTAAGATCCTACTATAATGTCATTTTCTTAATAGTTTTGTAATATTATACAAATTTACAAATTATTATATATCATAAACACAAAATTATATGAATGTTCCATCGAATAGTTGTCCTAAATTATAATGTTTAATAAGATTAACATGTTGTTTTTTAAATTCTACAAAAACATAATCCAGAAATTTGCAGTTTTTTAGTTTGTTATCCGAGAAAAGTAGGATCGGATCGGATTAGATCTTAAGATCCTATAGTCAAGATCGAGATCCTATAAGATCTTAAGCTTTCGAAGATCCGATGTAAGATCCGGATCATTTTTGTTTTGCAATATCGTAAAATCGTAAGATTCTAAAATCAGGATCGGGATCATGACAACCATGGTGTAAATAGTTAGCTACAAACTATAAGCTGATAATTAAAGACTATAAAATGTAAGTTGTTAACTATATCATATTTTATATAAGTGTTTAGGAACGTAATTTGAGCTATAATAATAAAGTCACATTAAAGGACATAAGTATTGTATGTTAAACAGTAAATGATTAGAGTGCTGAAATGTATGTCTAATTTTATGTTTAAAACTAAGTGTCAGTATTTTGTTGGTTGTAAATGATAGACTCACGGATTTACAAACCAATAAGCAAATGCCACATAATGTTAGGCATACATTTAGGCACCTCAATCCGTAATCCGATTTACCAGGAACGTGATGTTGCTAAAGAACGTTTGTTGAATGACTATCTTGATGATGATCCAAAATATTCGGAGTACTATTGCAGATGCCAATATCATATGAGCTCAAAACTATTTTTTAGAAATAATGCAAGGTGTTGAAACTAACGATCCTTTTCCCGATTATTTTCAGTTCTTTAAAGTCAAACCCGATTATACGGGTCAAACTCGTTTTAGTGTGATTATGAAATGCACTTCCGTCATACGCCAATTAGCATACGACATATCACTCGATGCATTTGATAGATATTTACAAATGGGTGAACATTGTGCACGCGATTATCTAATAACTAAGTGCATTATTGATTTATTCATGCCCGAGTTTTTAAAAAACCCGACTATAATAACATTCAAAATATATACGCACGTCATAAGAGGGTTCAAGGGTTTCCGGGAATGCTTGGAAACATTGACGGTATGCATTAGGAATTGAAAAATTATCCGAAATCGTGACACGGACAATATGGGAGGGGTGATAAAAATACCCAACTATTTTGCTTGCAGTTGTTGCGTCGTGCAATCTTTGGATTTGGCATGCATTTTTGAGATTGTGGGTGCGAATAATGATTTTAACATTTTAGATAATTCTCCTTTATTCGACGACCTACTTGATGACATGGTCGCTGAAGCTCTGTTTCAAGTAAACATAACTACATATGCCAAAGGGTATTACCTAGCTGACGGTATTTACCCACAGTGGTCCACCGTTGTCAAATTATTTACTGATAAGGAAAAATTTGTTACGCTTTTAGGGGGTCATTTAAGCCCTAAATTATGTTTTTATGATCAAATATTACCCCAAATCGTTTCTTTTGTCAATTTAGGTACTTTGGAGAAGAATTCTGGAAAATTGTGCATTTTGTACGTTTTTGAAGCATAAAGTGAAGAAAACGACAAAGTCAAGAATCCAAGCTGGAAACAGTACCTGACGGCGTCAAGTGTCACAAGGTGACGCCGTCATATGAAGATAAAGAGGTGAATAATTGCTTTACACTTGACGCGCCAGAAAGAAATTTGGAAGATTACACGTGACGACGTCACGTTATAAGACACCAAGGCCGTCACGTGACGTTATAAGACACCAAGGTCGTCACGTGTAAACATAAAAAGAGACGCGCCAGAACCCTTTTGAACTAGACAGCGTGAAGAGTAGATCTAGGCAATCCGAGAAGTTGTACGGCGGCAACTTGACAGCGTCACGACCAAAAGGTGACGCCGTCAGCTTGTCTTTTGTATATATATTTTTAGATTTTTCATTCATTAGGAGAGGAACTTTTGTGCTACAAACCCTAGATGATTTTACAGCTTTTGTAAGGGTTTCAAACCCCTTCTTTCATCCATGTTTAATTGAATATAAGTTATCCATTATTCATTCAATATGTCTATGTGTTGTTTGATTATCTCCTATGCTTTTCTTTCTATTAACATGCTAGCTTAGGTTTATTTGTGTTTGCTTATATCTAATGAAACCTAGTTATTGATTATTGATTGTTGGTTTTTTATTAGTTATTGATTGTTGGTTTGTCATTGATTGTTGTGGATGATTGATTTTAGCATTACGCTTAAGAAAACTGGCTAATCTCCTATACGGTAACTTGCTTGAACGTCTTAAGAAACATAATCGGATGTGTACTACAATTTTATTGGTTGTATTAAATACATAAGTAACTATTAATGAGGCCGTGATAGAATACTAAACGTGTCGTCATAAGAAGATATAGAAGCTTATATATAACAACCCACAAACACCCATTACTATCATTCCCATTACAAATACCTATAGTAGGTATTTCACATGTAAATTTTTGCTTTTTATATACATTATTACTTGCATTACTCACTAGACCTGCTCACGTATCCACACAAGCCAAATAACTCAACACTCACATCCTATAAACCCCAAGTATGTCAAGCATAAAATCATAACAACTCCATAATAAGTAATTCACCAATCTAAAACACTAAACATTACACAAAACCCTAATAAACACTAACTAAAACTTAAGTAGGATTATGTGCTTATCTGAACCTATATGCTTAGTTTAACTAGTATGAATGTGTCCAAGGCTTAAATATGAGTTTCATTATGAATATTAGGATATATTAGGACCATTAGGCTATAGAATAAACCTTTATAACTTAAATACAAACCCCATAAGCCCAAAACCATAACTAGGTCATAACTAACTAGAATTAGGTCTAAACCATCCCAAAACTTCCCCATAGGTCACTACCAATTAGTATAAGTCTCTTAGAACTTAGGAATACTTATTAGACACTCATAGGACACTATTCTAGGCACTAAACCATAGGATAAACCCTAGTCTCTCACTAAACACACTTAGGTCATTTAAGTTACAAAACTAGGTCAAACCTTCCCAAACCTTTCCTATAAGTTACCCTCACTTAGAATAAACCCATTAGGACTTAGGATTAGTCACTAGACACCTTTAGGAACTTAACTTACGCACTAAACCTTAGGTAAAACCTTAAACACTTAATAAGTAGAACTAGGTCTAAACTTAACTAATACAAGTAAAACCTAAACATAAGCACCTCAAACACCTCAACCTAGCACCCTAACACCTTAGTCATACCCAAGCACACACCCTAACACCTCTAAGCACCCACACAAGTTGGTGCATCACCTACTTGACTAATCCACCACTAATCCACCCTAAACCACCACTAATCCACCACTAAACCACCACTAATTCACCCCTAATCACCCTAAACCACCCCTAAACACCCTAAGCAGCTTACAATCACCTCCAAGCACCCAAGCTAGTAGGTGCATCACCTCCTTGTAAACTACTCCACCCAAACCGCCTCTCTCGGCTCTCCACCACCACAACCGTCCTACCCCACTCCCTAGCTACTGCCATAGTTCATCCCTGTCATCTCTAAACCCTCCACAACCACCACTAGCCTTGCTTGCTCATCCCTCCCCTTGCTCGACACCTAAACACCTCGTTCCACCCTTAACCTCCATAACGAGGGTATAAATACCCCTCGTATGCCCTCACCTCTAACCCACACCCTTTCTTCTCTTCACCTTACATTAGTTCAGTAGCAATAAGTCCTTAGGAGACTTTGGAGTCGAGTAGCTAGGCCTTGGACGAGTTGTGTTGTGGTTTGAGTCGATACAAGCCCATGAAAACCCTAACCTTAGTTCTAACCCAGGTAAACCCTCCTCTAGCCTAGTAAGTCTTACATATTATTCTATTTAGCTTTATTTTAGTCTTAGGATAGATTTAGGATGCCTTAGATACCCTAGGAACCCTTGCATGAGCCTTGAACCATTTCATTTACTAGTTTAAGTTTTAAAACCCTAGATCGAGTCATATACTTGCATGCATGCTATAAGTCACTTCTATAGGTCATACACTAGTTATAAATAACCTAGATAAGTTAAAATAAGTAAAACATAGGCTACAAAACTTTGTTACTTGATAAAATATAAGTTACATGCATATTAGGACTAGTTTTGCAAAACTTTACATGCATAAGGGTATATATCGTAAAATCCTAAAATTATAAAGTCTAGGGACTATTTTTGACATTTCCTAGAAGTTATAAGTGTAAGGACTAGTTTTGCATAATATTAAAACCCTAGGATAGATATTAAAATAAGTATAAACTAAAAAGGACTAAAAACGTGAATAGTATAAAGTTAAAGGTCTAAAATGGTCAAATATGGAAAACTTAAGAGTCTTAGGTTAGTTACCTAAAATATAAAAGTCTAGGGACTAGTTGTGTCAAGTATAGATAGTTATTAGTATAAGTAATATAAGTAATATAAATTTATGGTAGAAAATGTAAATATAAATACTATAAGGGTAAAAAGTGAAAATATCATATAAGTATAAAACCTAAATAAAGTTAGAAGCATAACACAATACTAGGGAGCTTCATGCGAGGAGTACTATGTGGATATTTTGTTTTGACGAGTTTGTTGGGTTTACGAATTAAAGTGCCCTGACTCCTCGAACGATTATGGCATATACTTCTGAGATATGATGGCCGAACAGTGATATGATTATAACTAAACCCTAATAACAATATAACTCAATAATAGGGAGCTTTGTGTGAGGAGTATTAACTTCTGAATAATGATGGCCCGAACAGCATTATGTTGATAACATAATACAATAGTAGGGAGCTTCATGTGAGGAGTCATATACTTCTGAATTACAATGGCCTGAATGGTGTTATGTTATATATATATAACATTAACAAACCTAAAAACAATAACTTAAGAACATAAACATGATAACTTAAGCTTGACATGCATACAAAACCAACAACATGCTAGGATACGTGAGTAAGGCGGTCGAGTTTCCAAGTCACTATTTGCATCACTTGGATTACTCTAAACCCAGGTGAGTTTCATAGCCTCACATCTTTTTAAATACCATGAGTTTTCATTGCCTCATACTTTTTAAAATGCTTTCACACTGAATGCTTTATAAACCCTGTGAGGGGGGATACATGCTAAATGCTTTACTTAAAACCTAATACAAGACTTTTTCTTTGGTTGTTGCACGAGTAAACTAACAGCCACCACTACATAACCAAAATTCATTAATCTAATCGTTTGGGATATTTTACCCACGCGAACTCGAATATAGTTGATAGATCTATTGGAGTTTGACAACTCCCGTTGGTATTAACACCCCACTAGGTGGTACCAATAAGTACTATATTTGAATCCACTCAAGGTATAACTTTGGCAAGTTATCCTTCTATCCCCTCATGTTGGGTCTGCAGCCCACATGACCTGGATCATTAAGGTGTGATTCATGAGCTTAGTGCAACTTACTACGCTCCTGATAATTGTGCATGCATCACAATTATCACAAAAACTTACATTTTCCCAGATGGGTGTAACAACTGAACCTAGGGAACTTGTATTCACTAACCCCTAAACCTATGATTCTCACTCAATACCTAGTGTTGACTTTTTAAGCATGTATTCTAGGTATATTACTTCTATGGATCCATGGCAGAAGGAGGTACTGAACTCGGAGGACTTTTCATAGTTATCATTCAAACACAACCTAACTCTTAGATTTTTGGGACCTCATCAAAAATAAAAGTATATCTTTCATAATTAAAACTCTGATAATTATGAATGATAACTAAATTTCCAAAACGTATTTTTTCGAGTCATTTTCTATTACTGTATATGTGATTCTATGAAGTAATACCCCAAACACTTTATCCGCTGCGATCAGTGAAAAATGGGGGTGTTACAGATTGGCATCAGAGCTTCAGTTGTAGAGAACAAGGTCAAAACCTAAACTAAAACTATTTTTCCTAAACCCGAGAAAGTCCTCAGTACCTCTGCCATCCTCCATAATCATATGTGCTAAGGTAAGTATAATAATTTCCTGGTTAACTGCTAAATGATTTACATTATTTTCTTTATTATATAGTTATGTCTACTCCTCACTACTCTACCCCTATCTCATCTAGTCTACATCCGGAGAATGATCTTCCCTCTCCGAATGTACTAGATAAACCTTCACCCTTAGGATATACCCCTTCTTTAGATAACCCTCATTTAAAACACATAAGAGATTTCTATGCTAAGACATCACCCCTACCTCCCCTAAACCCTATTATACATCCAGTTTTTCCTACCTCTAGAACAGAACCCCATGGTTTCTTTCTTCCGATAGAACCATGTATACCTAAACACCCTATCCCTACCTTTACCCCTAGATATGACCTTAGGCAAACCTATACCTTACACCCTACCCCTTACTTAATAAACCCTCCCATTCTAACTTGGAAAGATGAAATTGGAGAAAAACCCTCTAGGTTAACTCTAGAAGATGAGGAAAACCAATTAGAGGAGATTCTAAATAACTTAGATGAAATTTTTCTTGATCTCCTTGAGAAGATAGAAAAAGGTCATAATAATAATGACTTAGATAATCAACCTAACTATAGTAGTTTAAGAAAGACTTTACAAGAAAACTGTTTTAAAATAGCTAAAATACATAAAAACCAAATGAAACATCACCATAAAATAGCCTTTGCCCGCTTTAGAATTTGCACTTTAGAAAAGATAATAGATAATGATGAGGAAAACTTAAAAAACACTAACTCGTGGAATTAGGAAATTAGGAAACTTTAGAAAACCCTAAGTACATAAATAACCCTAGGAGATATGCCTTAGAATAGTTAGTGCCTATAGGATAAGTAGAATAGGAAATAAATAAAACAAGTTAGGATTTAGAAACTACCTGGTACCCCACAATTAGGTAGATTAGATAACTAGACTTAGGAATGCCTTTCACCTTAGGACACCCTTAACCCAATAGTAAACCCTTAGGAAAATTAGGAATAACCCATAAAACATAACAAGTTGGGTACTTGTTATAACCTACCCTTAACCCTTACCCTTAGGACCTTAGGAAACCTACCCCGATGTCTTAGGTATATAGAATCTCTAAACTGTTTTAAATTTCCCTTACTCTAACCTTTTCAACACTTTTTCCCCTTACCGATATGATGGTGAGAATCCTCATTCTTCACCATAGAGATCTGAATTCTTTCTCCTTCTTCTAAACCTTCACTTCTTTCCTTAGCTTTCTTAAGCTATCTTCGTTCTAGTTAGAGATTCTACCCCTAACTATCCCATATGCAAATATATGCTCCTCATATATAAGCATATTCCTACCCTTTATTCCCCTAGATTACTATGATTCCCGAGCTAGTTTTCCCCAATCCCCTTTAGTAAACCCCAAAACCTTAGTTAGGATTCCCATACTTGAGGTTAGAAATAACATTAGGAAAACCCTAGAAAATATTAACTTAGGAATAAAAAACCTTAGATCATTAGGATTAGAAACCAAAACCCCTACCCCAATAGATATAGGATAAGACTTAGTAGGAAAACATTAGGATTAGAATATAGATTAGGAAAACCCTAGGATTAGATAACCCTCACCCTAAGCCTTTAGACCCCTAGTTTAGGATAGACACATTAGTAAACCTCTACCCTATAGGAATAAATAGATATAGGTCATAGATTACCCATACCTAGCCCTTAGGATACCCATACCTATACACTTGAGGATTTTAGATTATACCTTAGGATTTGACAATTTTTAAAATACTCATTAGGAAACTTCACTTAGGAGACACTATGGATAGTACCCTAGCTGGTTTCAAATTCCTATGAATAGTAATATTCATAATAATAGTAATAATGGTAATAATAGACAACCTAAAACAAAAGAGAAAACTTGAAACTACACCTAAAAATAAAGATATACCTAGTCAACCCTTAGGAAAGAAAACACTTAAACCTAATCCCTCTTTAGAACCCTCTACCTCAATGGAACCAAACACCTCACCTTTTGAAATTAGGATTAGTTAGGAAAAACTAGAAGAACCTTAGAGGGAAAACAAAACTCTGGGAAGAAATCTAGTAAATATAAAACTCCGTTAGGATATTCTCCTTCAGGTATCCTATACTCCTACTCTTCCGTTTAATCTCATCATTTCATTTCTCTCTTTCTACCGTTAAAATCTTCTCCTCCCACTTCTTCCTACTCTTCCGTTTAAAATCCCATTTTCCAGCCTTTTCCCCACTCCACAAATTAAAACCATACTTTTCCATTTTCCCCACTCCTATAATTTTCCCCACTCCACCGACTCCAAACTCCTTTTCCTTTTCCATTTCCCCTACTTTGCCATTTCATCCTTTTTCCTTTCTCACTCCACTCCCCTCCAATAAATCCTTCACTCCATTTACCTTCATTTTTATTTCTCCATCATTTTACACTCTATTTTCTTCTCTATATATTCTCTCCCTACCTCATCCTGCAATGTTCTATTAACTAGAACTTGTATTTCTCGTCATACCGTAAGTTTCTATTAGTTAGAACTTGTAATAATATCTACATCGAACTTTAATCCTCATTATGTTCGACTATGATATTAAATCTCGCTTTGCAAGAAATTGCAAAAAAAAAATGAGATCTTCTACGTCCGTCATTCTAGTCTTAACATGGAAACTTACCATTTGACAAGTTGCTAAACCGGAGAACTTTAGAACTTGTCTCTATCATGACTACAACTTGTCTCTATCATGACTAGAACTTGTCTCTACCTTGACTAGAATATTCCTCTACCGTATCTAGAACTTGTCTTCACCATGATGAAAACTAGTTGACATCTTGGTTGAAACTTGTCTCTAAAATATTCCCTTACCATATATCCTTAAATATGGTAAAACTCTCTTCATTTTCTACCGATACTACTTAAGGATGATTTATGATGACTATCCTCTTAAAATGAATTAGGATCTTCCTACATTTTAATGAGAAAGTTATAAGTCAAATAGGTTAAGAATTTATAAGCTCTTGTTTTCAAATATTGGGACGCCTTTATTTGCAAATAATGAGACATAAAAACCGAAGTATCTGGTATCTGTACAAGCAATTCCTACTCCGCTTATGCAAAAATCTCTTTTCTTTTCACTTCATTCTCCTCGGTATCAGAAGATAATCCTCTTCTTCCTCTATTTTCTCGACTTATTCTCTCCCCTACTCCTATAATTGTCAAAATCTCAGGACGAGATTTTCTATAAGGGGGTAAGACTATAACAACCACAAACACCCATTACTATTATTCCCATTACAAATACCTAAAGTAGGTATTTCACAGGTAAATTATCGCTTTTTATATACATTATTACTTGCATTACTCACTAGACCTGCTCACGTATCCAAACAAGCCAAATAACTCAACACTCACATCCTATAAACCCCAGGTATGTCAAGCATAAAATCATAACAATACCATAATAAGTAATTCACCAATCTAAAACACTAAACATAACACAAAACCCTAATAAACACCAACTAAAACTTAAGTAGGATTAGGTGTTTATCTGAACCTATATGCTTAGTTTAACTAGTATAAATGTGTCAAAGGCTTAAGTATGAGTTTCCTTAGGAATATTAGGATATATTAGGACCATTAGGCTATAGAATAAACCTTTAGAACTTAGATACAAACCCCATAAGCCCAAAACTATAACTAGGTCATAACTAACTAGAATTAGGTCAAAACCATCCCAAAACTTCCCCATAGGTCACTACCACTTAGTATAAGCCTCTTAGAACTTACGAATAGTTATTAGCCACTCATAGGACACTAGTCTAGGCACTAAACCATAGGATAAACTCTAGTCTCTCACTAAACACACTTAGGTCATTTAGGTTACAAAATTAGGTCAAACCTTCCCAAACCTTTCCCATAAGTTACCCTCACTTAGAATAAACCCTTTAGGACTTAGGTTTAGTCACTAGACACCTTTAGGAACTTAACTTAGCCACTAAACCTTAGGTAAAACCTTAAACACTTAATAAGTAGAACTAGGTCTAAACTTAACTAAAACAAGTAAAACCTAAACATAAGCACCTCAAACATCTCAACCTAGCACCCTAACACCTTAGTCATACCCAAGCACATACCCTAACATCTCTAAGCACCCACACAAGTAGGTGCATCACCAACTTGACTAATCCACCACCAATCACAACTAATCCACCCTAAACCACCACTAATCCACCATTAAACCACCACTAATCCACACCTAATCACCCTAAACCACCCCTAAACACCCTAAGCAGCTTACAAGCACCTCCAAGAATCCCAAGATAGTAGGTGCATCACCTCCTTGTAAGCTACTCCTCCTAAACAGCCTCAATCGGCTCTCCACCACCACAACCGTCCTACCCCGCCCCCTAGCTACTGCCATAGCTCGTCCCTGTCATCTCTAGACCCTCCACTACCACCACTAGCCTTGCTTGCTCATCCCTCCCCTTGCTCGACACCTAAACACCCCGTTCCACCCTTAACCCCCTTAACGAGGGTATAAATACCCCTCGTATGCCCTCACTTCCAACCCACACCCTTTCATCTCTTCAACTTACATTAGTTCAGTAGTAATAAGTCCTTAGGAGACCTTGGTGTCGAGTAGCTAGGCCTTGGATGAGTTGTGTTGTGGTTTGAGTCGATACGAGCCCTAGAAAACCCTAACCCTAGTTCTAACCCACGTAAACCCTCCCCTAGCCAAGTAAGTCTTACATATTAGTCTATTTAGCTTTAGTTTAGTCTTAGGATAGATTTAGGATGCCTTAGATACCCTAGGAACCCTTGCATGAGCCTTGAACCATTTCATTTACTAGTTTAAGTTTTAAAACCCTAGATCGAGTCATATACTTGTATGCATGCTATAAGTCACTTCTATAGGTCATACACTAGTTATAAATAACCTTGGTAATTTAAAATAAGTAAAACATAGGCTAGAAAACTTAGTTACTAGATAAAATATAAGTTACATGCATATTAGGAATAGTTTTGCAAAACTTTACATGCATAAGGGTATATATCATAAATTCCTGAAATTATAAAGTCTAGGGACTGTTTTTGATATTTCCTAGAAGTTATAAGTTTAAGGACTAGTTTTGCATAATATTAAAACCCTAGGATAGATATTAAAATAAGTATAAACTAAAAAGGACTAAAAACGTGAATAGTATAAAGTTAAAGGTATAAAATGGTAAAATATAGAAAACTTAAGAGTCTTAGGTTAGTTACTTAAAATATAAAAGTCTAGGGACTAGTTGTGTTAAGTATAGATAGTTATTAGTATAAGTAAGATAAGTAATATAAATTTATGGTAGAAAACGTAAATATAAATACTATAAGGGTAAAAAGTGAAAATATCATATAAGTATAAAACCTAAATAAAGTAATAAGCATAACACAATACTAGGGAGCTTCATGCGAGGATTACTATGTGGATATTTCGTTTTGACGAGTTTGTTGGGTTTACGTATTAAAGTGCCCTGACTCTTCGAACGATTATTGCATATACTTTTGAGATATGATGGCCCGAACGGTGATATGATTATAACTAAACCCTAATAACAACATAACTCAATAATATGGAGCTTTGTGTGAAGAGTATTAACTTCTGAATTATGATGGCCCGAACGGTATTATATTGATAACATAATACAATAGTAGGGAGCTTCATGTGAGGAGTCATATACTTCTGAATTACACTGGCCTGAACGGTGTTATGTTATATCTATAAAACATTAACAAACCTAAAAACAATAACTTAAGAAACATAAACATGATAACTAAAGCTTGACATACATATAAAACTAACAACACACTAGGATACGTGAGTATGGCGGTCTAGTTTCCTAGTCACTATTTGCATCACTTAGATTACTCTAAATCCAGGTGAGTTTTGTAGCCTCACATCTTTTTAAATACCGTGAGTTTTCATAGCCTCATACTTTTTAAAATGCTTTCACACTAAATGCTTTATAAACCCTGTGAGGGGGATACAAGCTAAATGCTTTACTTAAAACCAAATACAAGTCTTTTTCTTTGGTTGTTGCACGAGTAACTAACAGCCACCACTACATAACCAAAATTCATGAATCTAATCGTTTGGGATATTTTCCCACGCGAACGCGAATATAGTTGATAGATCTATTGGAGTTTGACAACTCCCGTTGGTATTAACACCCTACTAGGTGGTACCAATAAGTACTATATTTGATTCCACTCAAGGTATAACTTTGGCAAATTATCCTTCTATCCCCTCATGTTGGGTCTGCAGCCCACATGACCTGGATCGTTAAGGTGTGATTCATGAGCTTAGTGCAACATACTACGCTCCTGATAATTATGCATGCATCACAATTATCACAAAAACTTACATTTTCCCAGATGGGTGTAACAACTGAACCTAGGGAACTTGTATTTACTAACCCCTAAACCTATGATTCTCACTCAACACCTAGTGTTGACTTTTTAAGCATGTATTCTAGGTATATTACTTCTATGGATCCATGGAAGAAGGAGGTACTGAACTCAGAAGACTTTTCATAGTTATCATTCAAACACAACCTAACTCTTAGATTTTTGGGACCTCATCAAAAATAAAAGTATATCTTTTATAATTAAAACTCTGATAATTATGAATGATAACTAAATTTCCAAAACGTCTCTTTTCGAGTCTTTTTCTATTACTGTATCTGTGATTCTATGAAGTAATACCCCAAATACTTTATCCGCTGCGATCAGTGAAAAATGGGGGTGTTACATTATAGAGTTGGGGAAGATTTTACACAGCCCCATGAATGGTATTAAGGAATGCAACCCTTCATCCACGCAATTGTGACAAATCAACTAATCAATAAAAGATAACTAGGGAGTAATGAAATCTAAGTAAATACGCTTTTCTCCATATAGAAGTTCCTACCATTTATTTCTTGTTATTTTTTTTTATTGTTTAAGTAGTTATTTGGGTTAGTTGGCTAGCAACTAATTCCGCCCACTCTTCCAATACCCAAGATATTTACTTGCTTTCCATAAAACACAAAAATACAAAAAGAATCATCCCTCACCTTTAGACCTAGTTAGATTAGTTTCAATCATAATGAACACTATTCCACGAGAGAACGATTAATCCCCCGGTACTTGACACTCACTATACTACATCGGTCAGGTACACTGCCTGGTGGGGATTGCAAGCTTCTCAAGATCCCCTAAGAAGTAAAACCTTTTGCAAGGTTGCAAAACCACGCATCAAGTTTTTGGCGCCGTTGTTGGGGAATAGTTATTGCTTAGGTTGATTTTATTTTGATTAGGTCTACTTACTAGATTCCTTTCTAGTGAGATTTTTATTTTATTTTTATAGGATTTCTTTATTCTATCTTATTTCTTCGTTTCTTTGTTCATAACCATTACCATCCGCCATCATGGAAGATAGTAATATCCTTGATCCCGTCATTCAACCAAACCCACCAAACCACCAAAACCTACCCGAACCTCCTAGAGTACGCACTTTAGGAGCATACTCCCGTGCTAGCCACCAAGGCTATCGAAACACCATTGAGCTCACTCAAGGAGCCAATGTGTCTCCTTTGCGATCTGACACCATCCGGTTGGTGCAAAGTGCATGTGCATTCCATGGACTTCGTTCCGAAGATCCAAACCAACATCTCAAGGATTTTCTTAAAATCGTAGATTCCATAGACCTTGATGTTGAAACTCGAGAGATGACCCGATTGCGTCTCTTCCAATTATCTCTACGTGACCAAGCTAGTCAATGGCTTGAGCGTTTACCCGTGGATCCATCACCCCTTGTGATGATCTCACCTCTCGTTTCCTTGCTCAATTTTTCCCACCGGGAAGAACCACCAAGTTAAGGAATGACATCTTGATGTTTCAACAACGTCAAGGCGAAACCCTTTACGAAGCATGGACTCGTTTCAAGGACTTACTCCAAAAAGTCCCTCATCATGGCACAGATCTTTGGCTCTTGGTCCAAATCTTCTATAACCATGTCAACTACCACACCAAGGGCACCATTGATCGAGCCGCCGGAGGCAGATTACGTGACAAAGATGCCAAGGGATCATGGGAAATCATCGATGAACTTGCATTCTACGATGATGAATTGTGGGAAACTGCTCATGTTGTAACCTCGGCTGTCAAGGCAATTTCGTCACCGGGAAAGACTTCTCACCTCTCCAAAGAAAACCTTTGTGAACTTGTAAGAAGGGTTGACAAATTACTTGAGAAACATAAAAATTCCCAAAATCCAAATTGAGCAACAGTTAACTTAATCTCAAACAAAAAGCTAGTACCCTTATCTGAGTCACCTCTTAGAGAAAATGCTAAATCCTTCCATAAGCATGCTCAACCCAATCCACCTCCTCACGACCTTAGTCCAGAATTCGAAGCTCGAATGAGAGAACATATGTCAACAAACTCTGAAAGGTTGGCAAAATTCGAGGAAACCGTCTACAGACAGAAGGAAGAAATTCAAGAGAAGATGGCTGAAATGATGGATTTATTAAAGGATTACACTAAAGTCGGAGTCCCAGAAAAGATGTTAATACGCAAGGAAGTCGAACCCCCCCCCCCCCCCTCACCACCACCAAGTTTGTTAATGCTATCTCCATTGTCCATGAGGGAGACGATGAGAAGGAAAAACAATCGATAATTAAGGAAAATTATGGAGACAGCCTCATCACAGCCAATGAGACCGACAAACGACAGGAGATACCTCCTGTTGAGCAACCACCAGAAGAGTCGCCCAAATCCCAAACCATAGGCTATTATTTGAACCACAACATTAACAAAAAGACCATTGATATTTGGGTAAAAAACAGTGGGCAAGAATATACACCTAAAGGTTTTAAAGGGAAGATGAAGAGAAAGGAGGGTGATACATTAAGCATAAGCCCATTGTGTAGAAGTATCCTTACACAGAAAATTAATAAGAAACAAGTGGTCTGCGGAACTTTTGAGATACTGTGTGGCATAGGAGATTTCAAATATCTGGAAACTTTGGTCGATCAAGGGTCAGAAGTGAACATATTACCCCTGTCCATTTATAATCAATTAACCAGTAAGACACCAACCACCACTTGCATTAGGCTTTCTCTTGCAAACCATTCTTACGTGTATCCTTTAGGAATTGTAGAAGATGTATTTGTCAATGTAGCAGGATTTTTATATCCTGTTGACTTCATGATTATTGATGATACAGAAGGTAACCATATACCAATAATCTTGGGGGCACCATTTCTTGCTACAGCACGGGCAACCATCAGGACCGAGACGGGCTCACTTTCGCATGACCCTATTTGGTATGAGAAATTGCATGATGCGAGAGAAACCTCCAACCAACTCTAGTACCTCTAACAATCATGTTAATGAGACAATCCTTGCATGGGAAGCCAGAATTAAGAATTACAAAGAGTTTAGAGAGAAAGGAGGAACGAGTAAGAGTAAGGGACCTGAAGAAGCTGAAGTTGAATGCAGTCAGTGAGATAGGAATCTTTTTGGATTCATGAGAGGAGATACAGTACTACTGCACAAGTTAGGGGTAAAATTACCTCCTGAAAAGCACAAATCGTGGTGGTATGGACCATTCACAAAAAAAGTTTGTGCGAAAATGGGGCTACAGTCTTGGTTGATAGCGGAGGCAATAAGATGACCGTGGATTCTCAACGGCTGAAACTTTATCACAAAGACGATATGAATCCTATTAATGGATACATCATCTTACGTGACAAACTCACGTAATACGGCATGACTTTGAGTCTAGCTACAAGACTCATAAATAAAGAAAAGCACTTCTTGGGAGGCAACCCAAGCTTTATTTGTTTATTTGTGTGTTTATTTAATTTTATTTGCTTCCGTATGTATGTTTTATTTATATTGTTTATGGCTCATGTTTCAAATTAAATTGTGAAAATGCTTTATTTTGTTATTAACTTCGTCTTACCTACATATAAAGGTATTTTGCAAAAGATAAGTGTAAGGGAAATCCAAATTTGTTTTTAAGAACAAGTTGAACATGAACGATAACAATGAGATATAAACATGCATATTAGTATTTGTTTGAGTCAAATACTTGTATCGAGTCATAATGAATATTTTGCAGAAATTCCAGGAATTAAGGCACAGGTTTTTCTGGAAATTTTCCGGAAACAAAATATAAAATTTCTGTCAAATCAATCTGACGACATCAGGCATTTTAACCTGACGATGTCAGGTATAAATTTTCTGAAAATTTTGCAAGTTTTGTTTTCTGCCAGAATTGTAAAATTTCGTAAAATCTTTAACTTTTAAACTCTAGGAATATGCAAATATTCATTCCACACGCATTGCATTCTAGGATTTAATTTTATATAGAATTTACCGCCAATTTTACGCGAGGTTTTTCATGTTTGTTTTTTCAGGTTTAACAGGTTATATTGGACAAGAAGATGATTTACATTTCTGAAGAGAAGATTTTCTATGTTCATTTTCTTGGAGGATGATCTAACCATGTTACCACATTATCTACATCGAATGAATCAGGGGATTAATTGTTTCATTCTTTCATTTTCTTTACTTTTACATCTTTTAATTGAACATTGGGGACAATGTTCGGCTTAAGTGTAATAGGGGGGGTTAAATGAAGATTCCTTAGAGACTACAATTGTGCTTGATTTTTGTTTGTTTAACAGTAGATGTGTAATAAAACTGAGAGAAATATTTGTTAGGTTAATTTTAGCACCAAATTTAATTTTTTTTGTAACATATAGGAGTGAAACTTTAGTCTTAATAAGCGTCTCATAGATAGGAGTTATATGACTAGCAAAAAAATCGTACCACTTAAAAATTTTCACCCCAAATATGTGAGGTTCGCCCCTTGATGCGTGGGAATCGCAACAGGCTTTACCTCTCGAGGGATCTCGAGAAGCTTACAACCCCCACCAGGCAGTGTACCTGATCGTTGTAGTATAGTATAGTGACAAGTACCGGGGGATTGATCGTTCTGCTTAGGAATAGTGTCGCTAGGATTAGAAAACCTAATTACTAGTTCTAGAGGTGAGGGATGATTATTTTTGTGTTTTTGTATTTTTATGAAAGCAAGTAAAATCTCGGGTTTTGGAGGAATGGGCGGAATTAGTTGCTATTCAACTAACCCAAAACTAAGATGCAATCAAAATAAAATAGTAAAAATGAAAATAAACTAATTATACTAAGGTTGTGAGCAGTAATTGGAGAAATTGTGTTTACTTAGACTTCACTACTCCCTAGATATCTTTTACACGTTAATTACTTGTTACACTTGTATGGATGACGGATTGTATTCCTTAATACCATTCGTGGGGTGGCATACATAACTCCCCAACTCTATGAGCTCTTATCTCCTCCTACACCATGACCCAGCACAACTATAGGGATTGTAAACAGTGGCTCATGCATTAAATACAACCAATAAAGACCTAGTACGCCTCGGTTCATGTTTCTTAAGGCGTTCAAGCATGTTACCATTTGGAGATCTGCCAGTTTTCTTAAGCCTAACATATAAAATCATTCATCCAAGACAAGAATAGACAAGTAATCAACACATAATCAACATCTAGGTTTCATTAGATCTAAGCAAACACAAAAGAGATCTAGCCTAGCATAATGGAATTGAGACAAGAACAAGATATAGACAACCAACACATAGACATATTGATTGAATTAGAAGAACACTTATCTCAATTACAATGCAAGGTATCAAGGGTTTGGAACCCTTGAAAAACCTGTAAAAGATACACCAAATTCGTCTTTAGGGTTTCACCAAAACTTCTCTTCTCTTTTATGAAAAAACTAGAAAACTATATATAGGAAAACTGGGCTGACGGCGTCAAGACAACCATGTAACGCCATCACCTCGCCGCCAAATACTTCCTCGGACGGCCTTGATCTACTTATGACGGCCTATGTGACGCCGTCACCAACCACGGTATTTTATTCTTGCTACTTTGACGCCGTCAGGATGACTTTTGACGCCGTCATCAACTACGGTGTTTAATTCTTGATGTCTGACGCCGTCAGGGTGTAACTCTTGACGCCGTCACCTAGTGTCTTCAGCATGGAAAATTGATACTTTGCCGTTTTCTTCACTTTTATGCTCCAAAAACGTCCAAAATGGCTTCTTTTCCAGAATTCACTCTCCAAACACCTAAAATCACAAAAGGAACGATTTAGGGCAATATTTGATCAAATAAAGTCGGATTCGGGCTTAAATGACCCCCTAAAAACGGATCATTTTTTGCCTCATCATATACCCTTACACTTGAGATTTGCTTGTCCTCAAGCAAATGAGCTTTTATTCTACTCAAAAGACAAGTTAGGGGTCATTTAACACTAATATAAAAGTAATTACAACAAATAATTGTTCCACTAAAGACCAATAGACAAGTACGGAGGTCATACACAAGCACCTCACAAATAGTGTTTAGATACTCACATCTCTCGGGTGTAATAAAGTAATATAACATTATGGAAATGGAAGATATCTCTCACTACCTGTCGTAGCAAAATAGATTACCATAGGCTTGGGAAAGGATCAAACCTCCACCACATGGCGTAAGCACCTAGGATAAACTATCAAAGAGGTCTTTTAAAGGGTTGTAACGTTAGGTATAGGGATATGAATTACACGGTTTTGTTGGATAAAGGAAGTTTTACTGGTGGCGAGTTAACATTCTTGGTTAATTACATGTACAAGATGGCGTTGCTAAGCCAAGACTGGACTCGACTTAAGCTAACAAATGAAAAATAACAAAAACATAAAATGAACATAGAATAAAACGGGATGGTAGTCCGTATGTTTTTTTTTCTTTTTCTTTTTTTTTTTTTTTTTTTTTTTCATACATTCTTACCCTACCTTCCAAAATAATACATCATAGGGGTATAAGCATTTCCCTTACACTTGAATCTTTACATACTTTACAATTAACTAATCTAATGACTCGAATTAAGAAAATCAAAACACTTGGAGCACTTTTAAGATTAACGTACATATGGGGGTAATAATATGATGTTCTTCCCCATTACTCCATAAAATAAGTACTTACCCATGAGTCCCAATCGTCCCAAAACAATATGTACAAGGATATGACTCGACTTAGCAACCATGTAATCAATTAGAAAGTTAACTTAGGGTTTAACAAATAACAATAATGCACTAAAAATGAGCGCATACACGGAAGGCTAAGGCGATTTGGGTGTACATTTAAGTGGGGTGTATCAAATTCTTCCTTTAATAAGATGCTTAAAGTTAGAAACGAAAAGATAGGCTCGGAGGGGTGTACTAGGGGTTTCGTGTACTAAAAATGAGTACAACGCAAAAGGTGTGGGAAAAATTAGTTGACTTAACTAGCCAAGTAATATGACTTAAATGGTCAAGTAATTATGATACGGGTTTAACACAAGGGTGATCCTAATGCCTCTTATCATGTAGTAAATCCTACCACACGAATGTAGTCTCACTAGCGGTCTCGGGATGCATCACTAACGCAAGTTCTAGAATCTAAATGCTACCGGTACACTCATAAGCACTAATAATGAATGCTTTTCCTATCAAATCTAAAGGCGAACCTCACATTTTTGGGTGGAAAATTTTTCTGAATATACGGTTATGTGCTAGTCATACAACCTCCTATCCATGAGACGCTTGCTATGGCTAAAGTTTCACTCCTAAATGTTGTAAAAAATTTTAAATTTGGCGCTAAAATTACACTAACAAGTATTTCCCATAGTTTTATTACACATCTACTATCAAACAAAACAAACTCAAGCGAAAGTGCATATGTAAGGTATCATCTTTTTACCCTCCCCTTACACTTAAGATGAACATTGTCCCCAATGTTCAAGTAAAGAATGTAAAAGTGAAAAAGTAAAGAGAATGAAATCAAATACTCCCCTGATTCGCTCGGTATGGATTATAGGTTGGCCAGGTTAAATCTTCCTCCAAGAAAATGAACAATCAAAGCTTCCCTTCCAGAATATAAATCATCTTCTTGTCATACATAACCTGTAAAACCTGACAAAATAGACAAGACAACCTCGCGTAAAATCGGCGGCATCCTATATAAGTTACTAAGTCCTAGAAAACAAAGTAAGGTATAATGCTTGTGGAATGAAGTTTGCAGATTTCCTGGAGATTATAAAACTTAATAATTCACAAGAACCATAAGACTCCGTTAGAAAAACAAAACCGGTAAAATTTCCAGATTTTTAACTCCTGACGCCGTCAAGAGTAATACTCTGACGCCGTCAGAATGGACCTGCAGAAATTCTTATGTTAAGTTTCCGGAAAATTTCTGGAAAAACTTTGTCCTACTTCTTGGAAAATCCTGCAAAACTTCATTATGACTCAATACAAGCATTTGACTCTAACAGATACGAATATACATGTTCATTTAATATTGTGGAGAATCATGATCGGTTTGTTTCTTAAAAACATATTTGGGGTTTCCCCTTACACTTATCTTTTGCAAAAATACCTTTAGGTTGAAGTTAAGACTAGGCAAAACAACATAATAAAGTATTTCCACATTTCAATTGAGAAACATGATCATCCAACAATAAAAATAAAACATGCATACGGAAACAAATAAATAAAAACACACAAAACATGGGTTGCCTCCCAAGAAGCGCTTGTTTTTGTTCGAGTCACGAGCCTGACTCTACTCTTATTTAATGGAAATAGGGGAGGTTCTCCCTACACTTAGGATTAAGTGTGGGTGAAAGTAGCGATACACACCATTAGGGTGAAAGTATGCCACGTGAGAAAAGAGTGGTGGATGAATTATATGCTCAAAGGGTTGTGCTCCTATCATCATAACCTTACCTAATTCAATCGGGTTAGTGGGTCGATTAAGATTTTCTCCTAGAAATGGATCATTTTCTATCAGCTTCAAGAGACTACTAGTTGGGGATCCATCTTGACCTAATAAACCCGGTTTAAACCCATAATGTTTCTTGTGATCAATCATAAATGGGTGATGTAAGCATGTAAGGTCATTTTCCACTCCTATATTGGTTTCCTCTCTACAAGGCTTAGAGTCCACTACCTTTATCCTAAGACTACCCGGACTATATGGTTTGATGGGTGGATCGGAACCTTTCTCAATTCTTAAATTCTCATCCAAGGATGGAAGATTAGGTAACGGTTTTGGTTGAGGCTCCGGTTCATCAAAACTATGAACTTCCCTAGAACTAGGAGTAAGGTTATCACTACAAGTATTCAAACCTATATCCTCTAATGGTGCCTGGTCCAAGGGTTCTACTTCTATTGGGGTTCCTATAGTCTCTTCTACTTCTTCCGGGTAAGTCACGGGCGGTGTATGTGCCTCAAATGATGGTAGGACTTGTGGGGTACTTTGTGGGCTTGGATTATCCACCTCATCCTCCATTGTACCTAGATTACCTATATGTTTGTTTTGTACTATGATATTAGGTGCCATCCAACTAGGTATCTCAACATGAGTATATTCATCCCCAGACAAACTTCTTGTTTGCTCCTTCAAACTTGTTTTTGATTGATTTGTGATGTTGTTTGTTGGGTTGTCTACTCTATAATAATATTGGGCACAGTCTTCTAAGGTATCCCATGCTTCTTCAGCACTTAATTCCCTAGGGCCCCCATTGGCAAAATCATCGATGCACATTTGGTCACATCGGTTGACACGATAGTAAAAGGTTTCTATTAGGGATGCTAAAGAGAAACTATGATGAGGGAATTTTCGAAGTAAAATTTTAAAACGAGTCCGTGCATCATATATGGGTTCATCTCGATATTGTTTGAAATTCGAGATGTCAATAGGGTAGAATGGTTTTTGTGGTTGGTGGTATGGTGGATTCGCGTACTCCATAATGAGGAACGGAAGAGTCAATGGAAATTACGAACAAACACACAAAGAAAAAGATAGACTAACGAAGACCTAAAAAATTAAAAATAAAATCTTACTAGAAAGGAATCTAGCAAGTAGACCTAATAAAAAGAAATCCTAACCTAGACAATAACTATTCCCCGGCAACGGCGCCAAAAACTTGATGCGTGGGAATCGCAACAGGCTTTACCTCTCGAGGGATCTCGAGAAGCTTACAACCCCCACCAGGCAGTGTGCCTGATCGTTGTAGTATAGTATAGTGACAAATACCGGGGGATTGATCGTTCAGCTTAGGAATAGTGTCGCTAGGATTAGAAAACCTAATTACTAGTTCTAGAGGTGAGGGATGATTATTTTTGTGTTTTTGTATTTTTATGAAAGCAAGTAAAATCTCGGGTTTTGGAGGAATGGGCGGAATTAGTTGCTATTCAACTAACCCAAAACTAATATGCAATCAAAATAAAATAGTAAAAATGAAAATAAACTAATTATACTAAGGTTGTGAGCAGTAATTGGAGAAATTGTGTTTACTTAGACTTCACTACTCCCTAGATATCTTTTACACGTTAATTACTTGTTACACTTGTATGGATGACGGATTGTATTCCTTAATACCATTCGTGGGGTGGCACACATAACTCCCCAACTCTATGAGCTCTTATCTCCTCCTACACCATGACCCAGCACAACTAAAGGGATTGTAAACAGTGGCTCATGCATTAAATACAACCAATAAAGACCTAGTACGCCTCGGTTCATGTTTCTTAAGACGTTCAAGCATGTTACCATTTGTAGATCTGCCAGTTTTCTTAAGCCTAACATATAAAATCATTCATCCAAGACAAGAATAGACAAGTAATCAACACATAATCAACATCTAGGTTTCATTAGATCTAAGCAAACACAAAAGAGATCTAGCCTAGCATAATGGAATTGAGACAAGAACAAGATATAGACAACCAACACATAGACATATTGATTGAATTAGAAGAACACTTATCTCAATTACAATGCAAGGTATCAAGGGTTTGGAACCCTTGAAAAACCTGTAAAAGATACACCAAATTCGTCTTTAGGGTTTCACCAAAACTTCTCTTCTCTTTTATGAAAAAACTAGAAAACTATATATAGGAGAACTGGGCTGACGGCGTCAAGACAACCATGTGACGCCGTCACCTCGCCGCCAAATACTTCCTCGGACGGCCTTGATCTACTTATGACGGCCTATGTGACGCCGTCACCAACCACGGTATTTTATTCTTGCTACTTTGACGCCGTCAGGATGACTTTTGACGCCGTCATCAACTACGGTGTTTAATTCTTGATGTCTGACGCCGTCAGGGTGTAACTCTTGACGCCGTCACCTAGTGTCTTCAGCATGGAAAATTGATACTTTGCCGTTTTCTTCACTTTTATGCTCCAAAAACGTCCAAAATGGCTTCTGTTCCAGAAGTCACTCTCCAAACACCTAAAATCACAAAAGGAACGATTTAGGGCAATATTTGATCAAATAAAGTCGGATTCGGGCTTAAATGACCCCCTAAAAACGGATCATTTTTCGCCTCATCACCCCTAGATCTTTAGGAAAAAACATTTATCTTTAATGCTTGTGAGTGTACCGGTAGTACTTAGATTCTAAAACTTGCGTTAGTGATTCATCCCGAGACCGCTAGTGGCATTAGGATAACCCTTGTTTTACACCTATAATATAATTATATTGACTTCATTGGTCAAGTAATTCTCCCACACCTTTGATATATACTCATTTTTAGTACACGATACCCCTAGTACACCCCTCAGAGCCTATCTTTCTCATTTCTAACTTTAAGCATTTTACTTAAAGGAAGAATTTGTTTACAATCCACCTCCAAATGTACACCCAAATCGCCTTAGCCTTCCTTGTATGCACTCATCTTTAGTGCATTATTGTTATTTGTTTAAACCATTTGTTAATTGTCTAATTGATTACATGGTTGCTAAGTTGAGTCATATCTTGTATATATCATTTTGGGACGATTGGGACTCATGGGTAAAGCACTAGTGTTATGGAGTAATGGGGAAGAACATCATATGTGCTTAAACGTCTTAAAGTACTCCAAGTGTTTTAATTATCTTAATCGAGTCATTAGAATAGTTATATGTAAAGTATGTAAAAGTTCAAGTGTAAGGAGAATATAAATTCCCTATGATGTATTATTTTGGATGGTAGGGCAATAATGTATGCAAAAAAAAAAAGAAAAATAAATAAAAAATCAAGAAAAACGAAAAAAATAGAAAAAGAAAGAAAAAACATACGGACTACCATCCCGTTTCCTTTTATGTTTATTTTATGTTTTTGTTAGTTTATGATTAGCTTAAATTGAGTCAAGTCTTGACTTAGCAATGCCGCATTGTACATGTAATTGACCAAGATGATTAACTTGCCACCAGTAAAAATATCCTTTATCCAACAAACCATGTTTATCATATCCCTACACCTATCGTTATAACCCTTTAAAAGACCTATTTGATAGTTATTCTTAGGTGCTTACGCCAAAGCGGTGGAGGTTTTTTGATCCTTTCCCAAGCCTATGGTAATCTACTTGCTATGACAGGTAGTGAGTGATATTTTTCCAATTCCATTTATGATATATGAATTTATAACACCTGAGAGATGAGAGTATCCAAACACTATTTGTGAGGTGCTAGTGTATGATTTTCGTGCTTGTTTTGATCAAGGTGAAATGATCATTTGTTGTAATTACTTTTATATTAATGTTAAATGACCCCTAGCTTGTATTTTGATTGGAATAAAAGCTCATTTGCTTGAGGACAAGCAAATCTCAAGTGTAAGGGTATTTGATAAGGAGAAATTTGTTACGCTTTTAGGGGGTTATTTAAGCCCTAAATAGTGTTTTTATGATTAAATATTACCCCAAATCATTTCTTTTGTCAATTTAGGTACTTTGGTAAAGAATTCTGAAAAATTGAGCATTTTGGACATTTTTTGAGCATAAAGTGAAGAAAATGACTAAGTCAAGAATCCAAGCTAGAAACAGTACCTGACGGCGTCAAGTGTCACAAGGTGACGCCGTCATATGAAGATAAAAAGGTGGAAAATTGCTTTACACTTGACGCGCCAGAAAGAAATTTGGAAGATTACACGTGACGGCGTTACGTTATAAGAAGCCAAGGCCGTCACGTGTAAACATAAAGAGAGATGCGCCAGAACCCTTTTGAACCAGATGGCGTCAAGAGTAGATCTAGGCAATCCGAGAAGTTGTACGGTGGCGACTTGACGGCGTCACGACCCAAAAGGTGACGCCGTCAGCTTGTATTTTGTATATATATTTTTGGATTTTTCATTCATTAGGGGAGGAACTTTTGTGCTACAAACCCTAGATGATTTTACAGCTTTTGTAAGGGTTTCAAACCCCTTCTTTAATCCATGTTTAATTAAAGATAAGTTATCCATTAATCATTTAATATGTTTATGTGTTGTTTGATTATCTCGTATGCTTTTCTTTCTATTAACATGCTAGCTTAGGTTTATTTGTGTTTTCTTATATCTAATGAAATCTAGTTATTGATTATTGATTGTTGGTTTGTCATTGATTGTTGTGGGTGATTGATTTTAGCGTTAGGCTTAAGAAAACTGGTTAATCTCCTATACGGTAACTTGCTTGAACGTCTTAAGAAACGTAATCAAATGTGTACTACAGTTTTATTGGTTGTGTTAAATGCATAAGTAACTATTAATGAGGCCATGATAGGATACTAAAAGTGTCGTCATAGGAAAATATAGAAGCTTATAGAGTTGGGGAAGATCGTGCACGGCCCCACGAATGGTATTAAGGAATGCAACCCTTCATCCACGCAATTGTGACAAATCAACTAATCAATAAAAGATAACTAGGGAGTAATGAAATCTAAGTAAATACACTTTTCTCCATATAGAAGTTCCTACAATTTATTTTCTTTCTTTCCACAAAACATAAAAATACAAAAAGAATTATCCCTCACCTTTAGACCTAGTTAGATTAATTTCAATCCTAACGATCATTATTCCCAGAGAGAACGATCAATCCCCCGGTACTTGCCACTCACTATACTACATCGGTCAGGTACACTACCTGGTGGGGATTGCAAGGTTCTCAAGATCCCTTGAGAAGTAAAACATTTTTCAAGGTTGCAAAACCACGCATCATTTACGGTAGCAAGAGACGAGAAACATGGACTCTTTAAAAGGCGACAAGAAAGTGCACGAAAGGATGTCGAACGAGCTTTTGGTGTCCTCCAAGGACGTTGGGGCTATTATACAACAACTGGCGCGAGCTGGGGAAGTCAACAAAATACGAAGTGTCATGTATACTTGCATTATATTGCATAACATAATTTTTAAATATCAAAGTTTGCTATAAATGACTTCAACGACTTTTATATTAGTCTGGAAGCACATTTACAACGGACTTGGATCGACATGTGCGAAATACATTACCGGAAAAACAAAGAATTAAGTGATAATGTCATACACACGAATGGAGCATGTTTGGCAACAACATCAACAACAACAAAATTAGTTTATGATAATTTGATGTATTTTTAAATTCTCTTATTTTCTTTTCGATTTTTTTTAATTATTTATTTCTTACCGAAAGAAAGTTTAAAGTTTTAAAAAGACAAAAATATTAAAAGAAAAAAGTACATAGAAAAGGATAAAATTTGTCTTTTTCTAATTAAGAGGGGGGAATAATCAAAAGTGGGTAGAGGTGTACTAAAGCAACACAACTATTTTTCAATACGAGAAATGATTGAGGTGCTTAAATATATGCCTAGTTTTGTGCCTAAAATTATGTGGTATTTATTTATTTTTTTGTGAAGCCGTGGGTAAAATATATCTATTTGTTTTGGGGTAAAAGATTACTTTACTTCCTTTACATTTCTTTACTCCATCTTACTTTACTTTATGTTCCCACTTTCACCCCACTTTTGTGGATCTTGCATTTAAAACTTTCAACCCACTTTTGGGGGTAAAAGATAACTATGATCTCAAGAAAAAAAGTATAAAAAAAGTAAAATTAAAGTAAATAAAGAGGAAGTAAACTAAGAAAGAGGAAGTAAAGTAAACTTTCACCCCAAAAAGTGGGTGAAAGTTTTTAAAACAAAATCACACCACTTTCAACCACTTTCATACACTTTACTTTCTAAGAAAAACTTGAGAAGATAACTTTTATGACTTTCACTTTCCTTCATTTCTTTTACTATACTTGAGAACACAATGTAAGTGTCATATAAGCGTAAAATATATAGATTTTTTTCAGACCAAAAATAAATCTTCCTTAATCACCGATTAGATAAATTAGTATTATGAACTCATGTGAGTTTCATTTCATTTCATTTCATTTATGTTATAACTCTTTGAACTCTTATTGCTTAATAATTTATTTCATTATCATTTTTAATACGAGTTACTAGATGTATAAGACAGTTGAATATTTAAGTAGGATCTTTCGATCTTGATCATAATTCTACCTTTACAAAGATAAAAAAAGATGTATAGTCAGATCTCGATCTTAAGTTGATGTGTATTGTGCAGCGTGTCACGGTGTAGAATAGGGTGATTTTCCTATTTCAAGTTTTACATTTATATTTAGCCGAATTATCTTATAACACACATACTAACAAACAGTGTATCCGATCAATATGTATATTGTGGTAAGCAGAGTGTCGATCACTAAGAGTGGAACATAATTCCTAGTTAGTCTGTCAGTATTTTAATATTCTAAGTTAGTTTTACAATCTAATCTAACGCAAGGGGGTTTAGTCTGAGAGACTAGAATGATTTGGTAGTTAAACAGTAAATTAAACTAATGAGAACAAATCAGCGAATAACAAGCACGTACACAAATAGATAATAGATACAGATAGAAGGCCTGTCCTGTTTGTTAAGTAGCTTGTCACTTGTTTTATTGCTAGCTTTATATGTTGTTTATCGTAATATAATCTGTCTCGTTGGATCCTAAATATAGACGAGTAAACTCTTAATGATCACTTATGCCTATCCCACTTTCTAGACGCTAGACAAGTAGGCGAGGAGGGGGTATGGCAGCCCAAGCAAAACTCAGCTAGACATAGAGGTTATCAATGCACATATACAAGTCACCAAAAACATTAACATATAAACTTTAATTTATGGGAAAGCAATTTTAAGAGGAGCAATATCGTGGCCACAAGCCCATCAATCTTGATGAATTATAGCTTACTATTACAGATAAAACAAAACTACTTAATGAATTAAATACATGCAGGGCCTTCTTACTGCTCTAAGATCTTTGAATTGTGTGTGTCTTGTGTTTCTTTTTTTTATGAATTCGTCTCCTTAGGGTTTATATGCACACTAAATTCGTCTGACTCTTGGTGCATTTATAGGTTTTGTCTGAGGGTTCGATGCGGCGCATTCAATAAGTAGATGCGGCGCATGTACTTAACTTCGCATGGGGTCCAAGATTAATATATTCTGGAATATTCGTACACCGTCTTCAGATGCGGCTTAACTTGAATCTTTATGCGGTGCATGTCCTTCAGTATTTTGAATCGTATTTGGTGAAGTCTTGATATAGATACGGCGCATGTTGATAATGTGATGTGGCGTATCTGGAGTAGAACATGTTGGATTTTCTTCGTTGACCAAATTTTCATATGCGGCGCATGATATAATCTGATGCGGCGCATTCTTCAAAGTTAGGCAATTGTCTTCGAATTCATCTAAGTATGATAGTACGGCGCATCTGTCTAGAATGATGTGGCGTATCTTCTGGATGTCAGTAGACTTTTCCATCTTGATCATTTTGCTCTATATTTCGTCCAAAAGCACCAAGTTTTATCAATTACTTGTTTTTACCTAAGAATTACTAAAGTAAACAATTAAGTATCGATTCTCATATAAAATAGAATAAAACAAGTTAATTATATAGCACAAATGATGACAAATATAATTTACTTATTTGATATCATCAATAGCCTTGCTTCAAAGTTCAAACAATAGAAAATTGAAATCCAAACACATCCTTACTCCATCTTCACATTCTTCAACGTTATTCTTCTATCAAATATCATTCACTTTAAAAATGAGGTTATTCTTCTATCAAATACCATTCACTTTAAAAATGAGGTAGTTAATACTTGATAGAAAAATGAGGTTGAAGAATATAAAGATGAGGTAAAAAGGTGTTTAGATTTGGATTTTCTATTGTATTGAAAAAATAAAAATGAATAAATGTTTGGGTTGGATTTTGTAGAGAAAAGTCAGAAAACAATAATAATAATAATAATAATAATAATAATAATAATAATAATAATAAGGAAAATGATTGAGAAGCTAAATTATGTGTCTAAGGATGTGGCTAACATATGGGGCATGATCCTGATGGTTTCTAAAAAAGTGGGTCTCATTGCTGCAGCAATCAAGACGATGCCACACAGGCCGAGACATATCTTTAGGCACATTATTTAGGTCTCCAAATCACTATAATAATAATAATAATAATAATAATAATAATAATAATAATAATAATAATAATAATAATAATAATAATAATAATAATAATAATAACAACAACAACGCTAGGAGTGGTGGTTTTATCTTTCATAAAATAAGCTTTTGTATTCAGAAAGGTGTGGGAGAACAACTTGCATCAAGACTCTCATCCAAGTTTATGTAAACTTATTATGTTTAAATAAAATAAAATTTTAAATAATAACAATAATAATAATAATAATAATAACAACAACAACAACAACAACAACAACAACAACAACAACAATAAATAGATAATAAATAAATAAAAATATAAAAAACAGTAATAGAAAAATATTTAAAAATATATAAAAGAATATAAATAAAATAAAGACAAAAATACACTGTTGGTCCCTAAACTTTCCACAAAACATCGCATGGCACCCTAACTTTCTAAAAACGTCGTGTGGCGTCCAAAACATGTGAAAATGAGGCCGATTGCGTCCCTTGACCCATTTGGGCAATGTCAACGCACATTTTATGTTCTTGTTTCATGGGCATAATAGTCCAATCACTATATAACTATGAACTAACCCAAGCTAAACCCGACAGTCAAAATGAGGGACCAACAGCGTATTTTTGTCTTTATTTATTTATTGGAGCAATAAACAACTTGGGTCAGATTCGTTATTTCCTTGCTATCTTCTTATAAATACATTGATCTAACCAAAACTAAACCCGACAGTCAAAATAAGGGACCAACAGCGTATTTTTGTCTTTATTTATTTATTGGAGTAATAAATAACATGGGTCAGATTCGTTCTTTCCTTGCTATCTTTTTATAAATACATGGTTTACATAAACGCAATCTCATATCCTTGTACTTTCTTGATGTTTTATGTAATGTTTAATGTAGTGTTTTTAATCGATGTACTCTTTTAATTATTGATGAACTTAAGTTTGTGTTAATGAGAGATTGTCTCTCTGGTTAAATCCAAACACCCGCTAATCTGCATATGCAGATACAAACCTTCTCTTTCCAATGCTCCTTGGCCGCTGCAGAACGCCTTCTGTCTATCACTTCAGCGTGGCTTCCTTCTCCCTCCTCATTTCCTTCTTCCTGCTCCGTTGCTTCTTCCTTCTCCTTTTCATCTACCTCCTTCCATTCTTGTTCCAATGCAGCTTCTAGTTCATAGTAGCAGCTTTCATCACCTTCAACTTTGGCCGACTGTTGTTGGTTAGATACAGGGTTTTCTACTACCACATTTGCTTCAATAGTTGGTCTTTTGGTCAATTCTTTGTCTTGGATAGCATCCTCATCTCTTGGTCGTTTGTTTCCGGACAACATGATTTGAAGTGAATGTGATAGATGTGTTTGAGGTTGATGATATAAGCTTGGTATGCAGCAACATGTGGAAGTAACCAATATATACACAAAAAATGGGGAAAATGAAGAGTTTGTATTAAATTTTTGAAATCTTCGATTCCCCATTATTTGTTGGAAATATACATGCATTTAGACGTAAATAGAGCGTGTCAAGGAAGACACTGTTGGTCCCTCAACTTGTCTATGTTGCCGTTGGTATATTTAAAACTCCCGCCCATTATTAAGTTTAGTGTTTACACTTTGACTCATGAATTTTCAATTATGACTTTAGATATTCAAACTTCAAAAGTCAAATTGGCATATCCATAAGGCTTGCCTCCAGTATTGAGAGACTTAATCTTGCATTTTCTGAGTTTTTGCTTTCAATTGCATGTTTGTATCTGCATATGCAGTTTAGCGGTTGTTTGGATTTAACCAGAGAGACAATCTCTCATTAACACAAACTTAAGTTCATCAATAATTAAAAGAGTACATCGATTAAAAACACTACATTAAACATTACATAAAACATCAAGAAAGTACATGGATATGAGATTTAGCGTTTATGTAAACCATGTATTTATAAGAAGATAGCAAGGAAAGAACGAATCTGACCCAAGTTGTTTATTGCTCCAATAAATAAATAAAGACAAAAATACGCTGTTAGTCCCTCATTTTGACTGTCGGGTTTAGCTTGGGTTAGATCATAGTTAAATAGTGATTGGACTATTATGCCCCTGAAACAAGAACGTAAAACGTGCGTTGACCTTGCCCAAATGGGTCAAGGGACGCAATCGGCCTCATTTTCACATGTTTTGGACGCCACACGACGTTTTTAGAAAGTTAGGGTGTCGTGCGATGTTTTGTGGAAAGTTTAGGGACCAACAGTGTATTTTTGTCTAAAATAAATAGTTAAACATAAAAAATAATTAAATAAAATAAAAAGAAATATAATAATAGTAATAAACATTAGACTTTTTTTATACCTGCGTTTCTGACTCGACATTGCGAGCCGACTAATCTCTGAGCGACTACCCTTTTTGGATAGCCCGGAGTCGTCGCAGGTGAACCTCCGTGGCCAATGGGGGATTAACTTTCTCCCCAGGGTTCGAACCCAAGACCTCTTGGCACTTTCGTCCTAAGAGGCTAAGCCCTTACCACTAGGTTACCCCCATTGATTATAAACGTTAGACATTATACATTTATGAGGACTAACGATACAAATATTTTCTCTCATTTTAAATCTACGTTAAAAGATAACGAAGAAATTATTGCACCGTTCATCCTCCGGGATGAATGGTGGCTGACTTTTACTAACGCATGGATGGTGATGTGCCAACTTATCGGCCAAAGATGTATGATATTACAATTGGCAAACTACATTGATCTGTTTTGGACTTTACACAATTAAAAAAGCTTATGAATAGTAATACTTGGTACATAATTACTTATATATACTAAAAGTCAGTGAGAGTTACTGTAGCAAATCACTGTAGCTACAGTGATTATAACAGTAATTATGTGTGTTGCGGTACTGTAGCAACAATGTTATTTTTTTTATTTATTTTTTTTTTGACCATGAGGTTAAATATTTAACAAAATCAGCACCTCATTTAAATTATAATTTCAAAGATAGTCCCAAAGAACTAACTTTGCAACATCTCGATCCCGTTAAAAATTACTGTTCATTTATTTTTAAACACCACCTCATGTTTTAATTTCAAAGTTAGTCCCAAAGGACTAACTTTAAAAAAATAGTACTTGCGGTTATCGATCTTTTGCAAATTTAGTCTTTAATAACAAAAATAATTTTTTTCAATAGTTTTATTTTGAGTTTAGATTAACCACAATATTTTCGCAGCAACGCGCGGGTACCCCGCTCGTTGTATATATTGGAAAGGGTAATGGTAATTACAAAATCATTAATATAAACATGAGAAACTAACATTGTGGATCTTGATGCTTGTCTATTAGATTAAGATCCTCTCATTTTTATGGGTTAGGATTGTTAGTTGAGTCAAGTTAGCGCATTATGAGCCATTGGATTTGATCCAATAACTCAAATCAAAAGAAGAATTTGATCCAATGACTCAAATCAAAATAACTTTTTTTGATTTTTGTCATTGGATCAAATCCAATGACTCATAATACTCTAACTTGACTCAAGTTGTGTTTCCAATTTGAGAGAATCCTTGTCTCATTTTTATATCTCTAATGCTATTCTCATGTTTAGACTTGATCCCTTGTCTACTTTTATGAAACCAACAGTTTGATTACATTAAGTTCCAGAACTAACTAATTTTACCTTTTTAATCTTTAAATTCCACATGATCAACATCAAGTAAGCTTCTCACTAATTCAGTGGAATAGACTACTAGAGTTGTTTGGATCACTTAAAGTGGAAGACGAAAGTGAGACTCGAGTGAAAGGTTTATTATCAGCCGTCAGTCATATTCAACCAACCAACAACTAAAATTTGTAAACATTCCTATCACAATAGCATTGTGTAGAAAAGTAGATTCATTCAAAATTCAAAACACAATTAGTTCTACTTTAGCATAACATAACTCATAATTAACTAGGAAAACTATAAATTCATACAAAGAATTGTACAGGACCAAACCAGTGCATGATCTAACAACTAACGTGAAAAAAAAATAACAAATTATTTTCTGATAGATCTTCATTTATTTTTCATTACAAATGCTCACATATACTTGCAATATTTTAGTTGATGCTTTGCCCTTTTGTTTTGACATTACTATGTAGATGATTGCTTCGTATGCAAGTTGTCTAGAAATGATTGAGCAATCTATGTATTCGAGAATAATATTTTTACATTCCTAGAAGGAACCTTCTATGCCAGTACTTCCAGGAAAGTTGTCCATTCAATAATGTCCAAATTCAATAGCGACCATATGCAGTCAAAAACATTGTTACATGACAACTTGCGTGCTCTTTTTTTATTATTTAAATTTTATTAATCCCTTATTTAAACTTCGAAGTTATTAGTTATTCCTAATTTCCTATTATCATACTTGTCAGGATCTCGATCCTGATATTAGAATCTTACGATTTTACGATACTGCAAAGCAAAAACGATCTGATCCTATATATAATCTTTGCAAGCTTAAGATCTTATAGAATCCCGATCTTAACCATACGATCTTAAGAACTTATCTGATCCAATCTTACTTTTCTCGGATTACAAACTAAAAAACTATAAATTAATGGTTGTTTTTTTTAAAATTTAAAAAACAACATGTTAATCTTTTTAAATATTTCATAATCATAATTTAGGACAATATTTCTATGAAACATTCATAATATTTTGTGTCCATAATGTATAATAATTTGTATAATATTACAAAAACTATTAAAAAATAACAATAGAGTAGGATCTTAAGATTCTGAACCGATCTTACGATCACGATCTTGCAAAGACAAAAACAATTCTTGGTAAGATCCTGATCTTGAAAACCTTGCATGTGATATTTTTATTTGATACAAGTGGAAACATTATAAATTTGTGGACTTTTCGTATATGAAAGTGGGCACTAAGTACTAAAATTCCCTGCTAATTAAACAATGTCATGTAGCCTAAAACGTGAAGCAACATTACAAGCATATTCTAGTTAAGTGGACTTATAAAAATGGCGATTAGTTTTTGAATGAATAATTATTAAATTACATCGGAGATATATATAATGAAGTCAAATACGATCAACTTTGTATCTGCACTTAATTATATAACTAGCATGGTATCCGCGCGTTGCAGCGGCAGGTACCATGAAATAAAATTTTTCGATGAATAATGTATTTTAGTTTATTATGTTCTTTTTGACAATAAATTTACAGATATCAAGAATTTCGTATAGTCCGTGCCCGTTCGGGTTCGAACCCGTTGGCCCGTGCCTGTTTGGGCTCGAGCCCGTTTGGTCCGCGCCCGTTCGGGCTCAAGCCCATTTGGCCTGTTGCCCGTTCAGGCTTGAATATTTGTATAATGTGCATTATTATTTGTAGTAGTGAAATTTAATACAGGAATTGTGTTTAATTTGGTTGTACAATATGCTTGATAATTTATACTGTATTTCTTATGTAAAGGGTGTTTTAATAACTGTATTAATTGTATTTATTGACCGGTTAAATAATTGACTACATTAAATAACATTAATGTGATGTTTTGTTGTACATTATGCTTCTTTTCTTGTACGTCTGAAAATTATGTGCATTAAAGTGTTATAAATTATGTTTATTTTCTTGTAAATAGTAGTCATTATAGTCATTAATAACATTGACCAATTTAATATCATTAATATTGTTGTAAATTATATCATGCTTATTTTGTTGTAAATCTGAAAATTAGTTGTAGATATTGTACATTGTGCTTAAATTATTGTAATTTTTGGTGAATGCGTGTTTTTAATAGCATTAATGTTTTTGGATAGAATTTTGGTCTTAAAATGACACCGTGCTTTATTTTGTTGTACAATATGCTTACTTTGTTGTAATTCTGAAAATTGGGTGCATTAAAGTGTTGTAAACCATGCTTAATTTCCTGTAAGTCTTAAAATTTTGGAGAAAGAGCTATTCATGTTTTACATGTAGTATAGATATTGGTTTTTAGAACATAATTGATGGTTGCGCTAAAAGTTTTGAATCAAGGAAAGGAAAGGTGAGTCTTTGTTGGAGATGATGCTAGGGATGGAAAAAAAATCCGTACTCGATGGGAAACCCGATCCCCAAACCCGAGTTGACTAGGGAATCCCCGAGTTGACCGGGGATGGGGATGGGGACGAGGAATCCTCGAATTATGAAACAGGGGATAGGGCGGGGATGGGGATAATATAAATCCCCGACCCCGAACCCGAACCAGAGGTTTTAATGTACAAATATGTATAAATTATATGTATATCAATACTAAATGTACTTGTATATGTATATGGTAGTGAGTATTAACAAGTATTATACTCAAAGTATATTTATATGTGTATGTGACATTTAATGGATAAAAATTAACAAATATTTTAAAATGTTGAAGCACTAACTACATATTATCCAACCAATTTTGTCCAAAAACACTCATTCAATGCACTCTATTTTTATATTATATGTGATGTTTCAATATATACAATATTTTAAAGTTGAATGCCTTTTTAATTAATCCAACTATGTACAATGTACGCTTTTTGAGACTTTTTATAAGTCAACTCTTTATATTTTTTTATTACTTTTGTTATTTTTATGCTTAATTCATAAGGGCCGAAAATCCCTGAATCTTTGTGGGGATCCCCAATCCCCGATGGGGATGGGGATGGGGATGCAAAACGATTCTCCGATGGGGATGGAGGCGGGGATGGGAGTGAGAAACGAGGATGGGGATGGTAAATACAATCTCCGATATTCCCCGCCCCGTTGCAATCCCTAGATGATGCATGCGATTAAAGTGGTGTTACGAACTTATATAAATTTACGGGAGCATATTTGTATTTTCTGTATAAATGAGCTTCTTCAAAATAATATGAGTCATAAATAAAACTTACTTTATCGAATTTGAAAAAGAGTCAAAAGAGATGGTTCGATCCTCTTAATCTTTTTTCTCGAATCGAGAGATTAATGAATCGGGATCCTGATGCATATAGATACAAATGGTCCACTTGGAGCAATAATTTCCAGGAACATTTAGAACATTTCGTTTCCGAGCAGAAGAGCCGTTTTCAAGCATTGTTCAATCGATTACGTATTAATCCATATTCGATTGATTGGTATGAGGTTATTGACAAAAAAGATTTGTCTAAGCCACTTCATTTCTTTTTGTTTAAGTTGCTTCTTTTTTTCTTTTTCTTTTTTTGTCTATCTCACTTCCTTTTTTGTTTGTTAGTTTCGAAAATATCCCCATTCATAGGTCTGAGATCTACATCTATGAAATTGAAAGGTCCGAATGTGGCTTTTAAAAATTAGTTTCGGCTGGTTGTTTCAAACATTGACGCATGTGTTGTACTTTTCTTTTCATATATATTATGTTTAATCGTATTGAATCATTTTTAATGGTATAAAGTCAATAAACAAGAAAAGTGATCTAAAAGAAATTTTAATAAATAAATACTGAACAGAAAGCGAATCTAAAGCAACGCTAAAAGCTTTATGTGTCACAACTAGCGTTTGCTCTTCATTTGAGTCTCACGAGGTGCCACATCATTATAACATAACCCCTTCAATAACCCCCTTATCATAACACAACATAACATCTTTATTTGGGTCCCACCACTTCCAATTTATTTTATTTTTTTTCAAATTTTCATATAAAATAAAAAGTAAAAATAATGAAACACAAAATAACGATTCACAAAAAAAGAATAAAAACTATATATTGGGAGATAGGCAACCCAAACACCTAAAAACTAAATCGAATCCGATAGGCAGCCCATAGACTCGGATAAACAATAAGCCCGTTAAAACCCTGTCCAAATGAGCAAAAGGTTATAATCAGTTGATAAATCTACACCTAAACGCACTTTGTCTCATTTTATTATAGGGTGGGGATCCTCTCAAGTTACTTGAATTAAGTTAGAGGATCCTCAACCATTAAATTAAAATCAAAGGTTTAGAATCCACATCTTTGTAGTAAATCTTGACCTTTAATTTTAATCTAATGGTTGAGAATCCTCTAACTTGACTCAAGTTGTCACTACAACTTGAGAGTTTCCTCATAACCCTAAACACACACTTATCTCAAACATAACGCCGTTTTCACCATCTTCTCTCACCAACTATATTCAAGAACGGATCTAAAACTCATCTCCCGATTCAAACAGACTCGAACACTGATCTCATCTCCATCATTCATCAAAAATAGTGGGATTAACGAAAAAAAATAAAAATAAAAATAAAAAATAAATAAATAAATAAAAGATCGGCCATATTTTTCAAAATAGAATCATTTATATTCATTTGGGCCCCACTCCAACAAATTTGCTCGTCATGCAGAAGACGAATGGTAGGTTGGCAAGGGACGGCGAGGTTTTACGGTGTGGTGGCGAGGCACGGCGGTTTGTCCACGTAGGCATGGTGAGGCCTCCTCGCCGTGACACCTCAGGCTCTAAATCGTATGCAATTAGAGGAAAAGTTGGCGCTCAAAATTTCTTGGGCTTCATATGAGAGTAAAAGATTTCGGTTACAGTGCAGCCCATGAATATAGCCCACAAAATGGTGCACGAGATTTTCAAGAAATAATCAAATTTCTTATAGAATTAAACCAAACTAAAAATAATAAAAGCACACATTACCCTCTTCATTTGCTCACCATGAACAAGATAACCTATTACGTGTATAATGCACTCGTAATCTCTTTTTAACAAATTTTACAAGATCAAGCATGTTCTTGATCTTCCACAAACTATGCAACTTCATATGCAAAAAAAATAAAAATGGTGCATACTCCTTTGAGATGTATGCCGTCATATGGAAATAATTCTAGGACTTGAGCTTCAGACAAAGATGGCAGAATCCAGAAAAAAAGTATTCGGTCATTTCACTTCCAGTAGCAAAAGAAACCAGATTAAATAAAAAATCAACAAAAAAACCCTGCAAAATAGTGCAAAAGAAATTCATGGTTAACGGATATATAAGGAACAAGATACTATCGTAGTAACAAATAATTCTTATGTACATCTTTTCTGGTGTTTTGGAATTGCAAAACAGGTATGCAACAAAGCCAAGGGAAACATAAAAGCACACACAAAACACGATATATTTGGTTTGGCCTAAGGAAAGACCTATGTTCACGGTCGCACTAGCTAGCTGGTCTCTCTTACAGATATGTTTCAAGGGATTGTAGTCATAAGCAGAGAATGAGGCTCTCGGACTCCCATAAGGCCACAAGTATCGAGACTGTATGAATGTCAGGTGACAATTAGACTCCACAACTCAACATGTAATGTTACATATAGAAAGCCTAGGTATGCCTATTTCTTCATGTTACATATTTGTGTGTTTACTTCACCTTCCACACTTTGTTCCATTGTCCAATATTTCTGTTACTGTCATCAAAATATTCATCAAGCCTCCCTATTTATATTTGGTTAAAACTTTGGAATTCATTAATGAAGCAACTTAATTCCCTAATTTTTCTCAAAGCTAGGCAAGTTTAAAATGTCTTTTTAACTGTATTTCATTCCTAAATTCTTTTGCAATTCTTTGTATGCTTTACCTACAGCTTATCTTACTACCCTCTTTTTATCCTGAAAGAATCGAAATACCTGAAACACCTTGTTACCTTCCATCTTAGTTAGTGTATGTTTGTGCAATCTTCTCAACAATCTTCTCAACAATCTTGCATCACTTTTTTTCCTTAAAAGTCTTCTCTACTTCCTCATTCTACCTTCATCCTTAACTTTACTTTGTATAACCATTTAATTCATAAAGGTATCAACTTTACTTTGTATAACCATAACCATATGCTAATAACATAATAATCAGATGCTGCAAAGTCCGCTTATGCCCATATTTAACTTAAGATGCAATTAGTTGCCAAAAAGATAGGCGTCACTCTTGATTAGTGATTATGCAGGATGCACTATTAAAATAACTGTAGTTATTACCTATCTTTCCTTGCCAACAACGTACTCGAGCAATGAGCAAATCACACAGTGTGCTCCAACATTGTTCCTTAGAACTTCCCAAGATAAAGTATGGAAACTTCAGTAATGCTCCATGAGAGAATGTAATTTTGGAACCCGTCGCCTAAGCAACGGTTCCAACCGAAACAATGGAACACCAGTCTGCCAGCGTTTTGTATCAAACATCTCATTCCATGCCTGAACTATTTCATCAATTTTGAAACTAAGGCCTGCAGCAATACAATTTTCCACAAAAGAATTAATTTTCTTATAATAAAAAATAATGTTTTATACAAAGTTGTCTAATTTACCTTCCAAAGCTGTTCCGTTGGAGCAGTGATTCTTTATAATCACAGCTATATCCGTTTCCGATGCACCCGCAAGTTCAAACTTTTCAACCGCAACTTCCAAACATTCTTCCCATGACAGCAAACTTAACTTAAATTCCATAACGGATCGTTCATAAAGCAATGTACCCCATAAAATATATATCTGAGATTTTATATTTACAGCTTGCTCGGCTGCTTCATCAGCAGATACATCTTTTAAAAGCCCTTCTAACCCAACATTCATCAATTCAACTCTATGTTTATCAGATAAACCCAATCCATTTAGCCGTCGTTCTTCCATTTCTTCACAAATCTGCATACCCTTTTCCATGTTATCTTCCGCTTTATTGTAAAGTTCTAGAATTTGTATACAATTCCTTTCTTCTATATTAGATTTGCTCCCGATGGCATAATACCATGAGAGCTTAGCTTGTTCAAACTGCTGCAGCCCGAGTGCCAAGTGTCCCTCATAGAAATCAGGCTTAACCTTTAGTGACTCTTCATATCTTCTTCCGGCTTTAACATATTCCATTTGGGCCCATTCATATCCAACTTTCACTTGTTCTGCTACTAATTCCTGACTTCCGTCTTCTGCAACGGCCACCCCTTTTCTTGCCTTGTTCAAGTGCACGTTCCCCCAATTAAAGAAAGCTAGAGCCGACATTTCTTTGAATTTTTCACCCGCAATATCAATAATGTTCTGCGATATTTCAGTTGTGACAGTATCTTCCATAGCAGCTGAAAATAGTTCCATTCCCACCTCGTGAAGATCCAGATATGGATTAGTATCAATTCCAACATGGTTCTTGAATACTTTTGCAAACTCAACAACCCATTCCTCGATACAATTTTTTCCCTTTTCAGT
The DNA here is from genome assembly GCA_030686995.1 of Artemisia argyi. NCBI lineage: Eukaryota > Viridiplantae > Streptophyta > Magnoliopsida > Asterales > Asteraceae > Artemisia > Artemisia argyi. The sequence continues at coordinate 65,960,239 of CM060692.1, forward strand.
TTCCCCGATTTTTGCCACATCATGAGTAGTAGATATTAAGCTGTCAGGGTTAGAAAGTTGGTCCTTTTTCAACCCATCAAATAACGGCTCTTTATCATAACTAACTTCAACCAAATACAATTTAAAACTACCTTGAGAATCACTCAACTCCTCAGCCACTCTCAGCTCAGAAGTAGTCAAAATAGTAACTAAATCGCCTTCTTGATCTTTATACTTAATAAGCACACCATCTAGACCCGGATATCGTTCCCTTATTATCTCTCTCACCAATCCAATACTACAATTGACTGGTAACTCCACCCACCTAAGATCATCTCCAAGCACCATCTTCACACTCCTCGTTGCAACTTTTTCATCTACAACGCTCGTTTTATCAGTACTTATCTTCTTCTTTTTTACCTTCTTTTTCACAATTTTAACTTTCTTAACCAAACTAGGCTCGATGTGTTCATCAACCAATTGACCACCATTACCTTCAATTCCCATACCCTTCTTAACCAATCCCTCAACTTCCAACGCGTTTAAATTATTCGGTTCCATAGTTAAAACATTCGTAACATCCTTCAAAGCCAAATCAAACTTACTTAAAGCAATATAACACCTCGCTCGAGTTAACAACGCTTTACTATACTTTGGCGCAACTTCTAGCGCTAAATTACATTCATGTATAGCTCTAGGATACTCACCAACCCTTAACTTCATATAACAACTCGCCATTTGACTACGTAAGTACGCAACATCTATATGATTACTAGGTAACAACTTAAGTGCTTTTTCATATTTCAACATTGCACCTTCATTGTCATTGTTCCGAAACAACTTATTTCCTTCTTCTTTGATTTCTTGTGACATTTGAATAAAGACAGCAGTGTCTTCATCTATGTTTTTCGAAGCTCGATCCGATGAAGATGTTTTGTTGTGTTTAGCTTTTTCGGTACTAGATTGCGATTTCTTCTTAATAGGTTTCCCCATCTCTATACCACAAATGAAACTCAATGAACTGAATTGAAATAGCTATAGCAATGAATATAAAAAAAGCTACAAGATGAAAAAGAAAGAAAAAGAAAATGAATCATTAATTATTTATATGAAACAGGAGCGTTCAAATTTGGCGGAATTTTTTTATATTTTATATTAATGAATTACAGTATTATGATAGGTTGAAAGCAAAAGTGCAACAACCTGTAATTTGAATTATTTTAAATTAAATATAAAAAAGGTTTGTTGTTAATGGAGGACAAAGCCAGCGATAAAATGGTTGATAGAAACGTCATTTCGCACCTCAAGTTCGAGCTGTGACGGACCCACTACTACTAGAGGAGTATACTTTATAAAATAAAAATGTTATATATTGTGTTGGTTGTATGGTTTGGTGTTTTTTTGGAATTATAGAAGTATCGATAGTTGTTCACATGAAATTTCTTTGCAAGTTTGCATTTGCTCAACGACATTTAACATCTTTAAAATCATTAGTCAATTACTTGACCAAGGAATACAACGGTTACTATAGAACATATATAATTATGTACTTATGTTACATGGGATAATCATGCTAGTCCTCAATTCTAATGACGCGTTGAGAATGGGTGTTGTTAGGGCAATCCTTAGTAATATTGGTATCCACATTGACAAGACAATTCCTCTAGACAATTCTTCTAGTGGAGAGTGGCACCCTCATGACAAGACAACAGATTTTTCTAGTTGATAGTGACAGTCCTTGACAAGACAATTCATGACAGATTTTTCCGAGTATTGTCTAGTCAATAATTTTTACACTATAGTGCTTTTTCAAGGTATTGTTTAGTCAAAATTTATTAATTACATTGTTTATTCAGCTCAGTTTTTTTATTTTTTTTTATTATTATTTTTTTTAGTCCATTTTACTTTTTAGCTTTTTTTATGAAGATGTTGAATATATATTAAAACCAAACTTTACAACAACTAACAAGATGGAAATAGGACATGCCCAAATCATCATACACATTAAGCTGCCAAGCAACAAGAACAACTAAGAAACAAAGGTCGTATAACAATGAAACACCCATCCAAACACCTTATATTCACCAAAACTATAGTATCATGACTACATTTCCTTTACAAAGAAACTCTGCATAGACCATTCAACAGCAACCCTCCCTCACACTTAAATGATCTATGAGAATAACAATAAAAGGCATTGATTGTACAATAATTTGCACTACCAGGCCTTCGATGATGATCAAAGGATATAGGGGATGTTGTGGTTGAGTCAAGCTTGTATCTAACCTGAAAATAAGAAATACAAAGACACTACGTTAAGTGATTGCGCAGGGGTTGGGCCCTGCGAACCACCTCCGGCATGTGAATAAGTATTTGGTATGATAATGTAGGTGAAATATAATTAAGTAGAGTTGTTGAGATTGCATACTAGTTTTGAAACTCGTCCAAGACTATTTATAGGGGAAGAAAACAGCCTTGGGGAGTGTTTCCATGTTTGTAGGAGATCATGGGGGTGTCCCATGATTTTATGGTTAACCGCTAGGGCTTAATGTCCACTCTTCCTGAATTACCGGGTCAGTCAAGGAAGAAGAGAGAACATGGATAAGATGGGGGACATGGGTAAGACTTGGTCTTGCCCTCTTTCCATTTTATGTTCGTTGAAGGATACCCCGGAGGGCTTATACCTTCGTTTGGCGAATTCCCAACCGGTAACTAGATCATAAGAGATTAGTTTTACGCCCAAGAAGGATTTAGGAGACTAGCTAGAGCCTGCGATTATGTAGGTTTTGAGCAGGACCGAATGGGAGTCCTTCGACCTGTTCGGAGGGTACATTATCAGGCATCATCATGGATACTATAGCCCTTCTCTCATCACCATTGAATAGACTAAATTGTAGACTACATTTCCCATTACACCCCACAAACTAAATACCATACTGCCAGCTCCATCCTCACTAGCATAGTAATAGTCCAAAAAGAAGAATAGTCATCATCAAACCAGTTAATCAACTCCAATGTGTTATCTACGCAATGGTAGGACAAAGAAGTCTCATCTTTCATGACTCTCTATTCCTAACAACTTGCACTACCCAGCCATTTCATTTACCTTTCTCGATAGAAAACCTTCATTTTATGAACTATTAATTTTAAACAACTTTGGAAATCCAACAAATGCCAGTTACCTCACCAAGTACCGAAATTTTGTATGAAAAACCAAAGAGTCAAAGTTGCAAATATTCAAGGTACAAGGCCATCTGTTGAAATGAACTACTAAATCTCAATCTTCATATGATATATGGAAACTGAGAAAACTGGTAATAACCACTTATGTGCAGAACTTTTCTTGAACCTCATCTTATACAATAAAGCATATCAGAGAAGATCAAACTGTTGAGACTTAGACCTTGATAGATCTTTGAGCACTCGTGAATCGTTAGTTATGTTAATTTAATCACTAACACACTAAAAGAAAATCTCTAAAACTTGTATTCTAAAGCGGAAACAAACACAAGTATAAACAACTGAATACTAAGAATACTTCATCCTCTATGGATCTTTTGATAATACTGAAAGTGTTTTCTAAAACGTGTATCTAATACATAGTCGCGTGTTCCTTTTATAGCTAAGGAACCCTAAACCGTTTCACAAGAAACGTATCTTCTAAAAACTTCAAAAGATATGCATTATCACTTCCTAAATAAACTCATGCATATCCTAACTATATTACATAATATACGGAATATCTATTTTCGCATAAACTAATTATGCTGAAACTAGTCTTCAGCAGATACACTGCTTCAGCAGGAACCAACTCTTCAGCAGTATCCTTCAGTAGTAACCTTTAGCAGAATTCTTATTTAGCAGAATTCCCAACAATCCTCCCCTAATCTTGAATTTGACATGGTTAAGTTCAAGATTCTTGATAGATCTTTAAAGTTACAAACCAAGAGGATTGAAGTCGAACATCATCAGCAAAGAATCTTTATCAGCAGGATCTCTATGATCAGCACAAACTTGAAATCTCTATTCTTTGCAGCAATAAATGACCAATTGTATATCAAAACAGATTAGTTTCATACTATTCTCATCACATCCAGGTGTGTTAACTCCTGTGAGAGGTGAATCATTGAAAATAATGGATTTGATGTCTCTTTACCAATAGCCATCACTACTGGAGTAGCCAAATGTTTAAGATCGAAAACTATGGTACACTGACGACCATATGATTTTTAGCAAATCATCAGCTATAAACGGATTTGAGATGTCTTTACCTGTATCCGTTTGCTCAGGACTAGTCAATTATTTGGTTGATTGAATCACCTTGGTAAATTGAATACCAAATATGGTTTTCCACTGCCTTTACCACAAGCCATACACTTGTAGGCTAACCAATTATTGGGAATCCATAAAGGAAAAATCCATGGTCAATTGACAACCATCCAACTCTCAGCTGTTAAGCATGGGTGAGTTGAGTACCCAATAGTTTTTTGCAAACTATTACAGCTATCAACAGATTTGACATGTCTTTACCAAAGCTGTACCCTTTGGACTAGCCAACTTTTTAATGGAATAGACAACATCAGGTAAGTTGATAACCAGAGAAGGTATGGAAAGAACCAATACCATAACCTGCATACAACATACACAATACTATACAAATCTATTAGTTAATTTATTTATTTATTTATTTATTTTACTAAGAATAAGAAATAAAGAAATATATAACAAAATACCATCACTCAGATGCAGCTTTGGGAATCCTGATCCTGATCTTGAACAATCTAACCAAAGATTCAACAAATAACCTAGCATTCCCAACTGGATCCGGAGGAATCTCCAACTTCTATTGAAGCATTTTCTCCATGAGAGGCACTGTCAGATGATAATTCTTCCCAAGAAACATGATTACCCTAAGTCCAGATGTAGTCTCCAAGACATGAACATAAGGCATAGGATAAAATTTCTAACTCTGTACTTTCCACCTCTGATTATTCTTTCACACATCATAACCAGCACCAGTGGGAGTAGAAGAATCCATAAGCACTTGAAGATCTCCCAATAGATACAATCCTGCACCTGTATGTGTATGAGTAGCATAATACTTTTGGACCAACTCATTGAGAGTGACCAAGTCCTAATGATCCACAAGATGTAGTATTTCTTGTAGGAATGTGAATGACAGAGAAGTTTTATCAAGTCTATAAATGGTGTTGATCTGACCATTCTTAGACAATTCCCAATGAACCGAAACATCTCTAACTCCCTCTGGCCAATCATCAGGGGATCCTTCTTTGATGAAAGAAGCATCAGGAGCACTAACATCTACTACTCTGTGTGCTGAATGTGAAGTCCTCACTCTTGCCATTCTCTTGGCCCTTCTTCCAGGAATGTAAATAGCATCATGTGGTGAAGAATGTTCCTCAGGAGCTACATCCTCAGTATATATATCTTCTGCAGCAATAGTTTCCACTAATGGAATATCTAAGTGAACATCAGTAGAATCCTGAGTAGAAGCAAGTGCAGCAGATTCATATTGTTCATCCATTGCCTTCCTGATCTGTTTAGCTCTAGCAGCTGCAAGCTCTACTTCTCTTTCTTTAATCTCATGAAATCTTGCCATTTCAGCTTGTTGATCATCATCTAACCTCTTTGCAGCCTCTTTACCCAATCTCTCCTCCTCCTCCATTTGTCTTCTTGTTCTCTTTCTAGAAGGAAGAGCTTCTGCTCCAACTTTGGCTTTTCCTTTATCAACACCAGATGAAGCAGCAACAGTTGTCACACCAGCAGAAGTATCAGGTAAAGATACTTGATCAACAACAAGAACACTCATATCCATAGAAGAACCAGCATTAATAGAAAAAGATAGAGACATAGCAGGCACATTAGTAGAAACAACTTCATCAATTTGGACTTTCTTAGAATGTGGTTCTGCATCAGCAGCAAGGATAGTAGGAACAAGCTTAGGAGTACTCATTCCATCCTTTTCACATCTAGACTTGATTCTATTATACTGAAGAACCAATTGTTCATCTGAAAGAGCCCAAACTTGTTTCCTAGTCCAAGCATTATTATATACTGCACTGCTTTGACTTTTCACATAAGTTCTCATAAAATCCCTTTGATGTGCTTGAGTCATTGGTTTATCCCTTTTTGCTTTGGCAATTTGTTCATCTGCTTCTTTCTTCCTTTGTTTCATAAGCTTAACTATTTCAGAAGGCCAATCATCTTTACTCATATCCTTTCCAATAATATCTATAGCCAAACCAGGAGTAGCAATCATTTGTTCACCAATATACTGCCAGTCTGATTCATCAAAATTTGAAATAGCAGCATCCAATTCTCTCTGTCTTTCAAGAGGAAGAGTAGAAATATACTTGGTTTGAGCAGATTGAAACTCTTTATCATATTTAGCTTGCTCTTACTTTGCCAAGTCTGTGCTCTTCTTGTGATTTTCCCATTCTTTCAAAAGTCTTTCTTGCTCAAGTCTTTCTTCCTCTGAGATAAGATCAGTAGCGCTCACTTTATTAACATTAGCAGAATCATCAGGAGGAATGACTGATTCTTCCAAAGGATCAGCAGTTAAATCTTGAACATCTGAATCAAGTAGAGTATCAGCAGATCCTATAGTCTAAAGAATGGTAGTAGAGTCTTCATGAAATACTTACTCAGGAACAAATGGATCATTGTTAGGTGAATCCATATACTCTTTACCAGCTACAAAGAATGTATCTACTGATGCATGAACCCCATCAGTAGTCTTTTCAGCAGCAATACCACTAATTGGTTCATTCTCCTGAAGAGTATCACCAGCATCTGTCATAAGAGTCTCATCAACATTAGACACCTTAGAAGATTCAGCAGCCTTCTTTGCCAAATATTGTCTTCTACTCCTGCTGCTGAACTGAATTGGCTTCTTAGGTTTTGAAGAGTCAGCAACATTGGGATAAGAAACATGAGTCTGTCTAGCAACTTCAGCCAAGATTTCCAGTGAATCCAAGTTACTCTCCTGGGGCACTACATCAGCATCAATCATAACTTTTCTTTTCTTCTACTGATCAAGTTGTGCTTCTAACTCCTGAACCTTTCTTTTCAACAGCTCAATCTCACCACCAAGTGAAGATTTGGTATCTCCAAGTTCCTTTTGAAGATCATCAGTCTTTTGAACATACTTGCAAAGTAAATCATATACAGAGGTGAGTGTAATAGGGTTCTCAGCTCCACCAACAGATTGCTTATTGGTCATGGGAGCTTCATTGAACCTATCAGGAGAAACAGACATATGTACAACATTGGGAGAGCCTACATCATATGGCTCTCTTACTGGACTAGGTGTGGGTAGTCTAGTAATCTCAGGCTCAAGAGGTGTAGGTACTTGGGTACCAAGAGACTGAATTGTCTCTTCAACCTTAGGAGCAAGCTCATCAGGAGCAACCTGAGAAGGTGATGGAACAGGACTAGGTGACAGAGGTAAAGGGGAAGGTAGAGGCTGGTCAGGATAAACATGTAATGCTTCAGTAGTTGTAGATGGCTCTCCCTCATTTACCTCTGAAGGATTACCATCAGTAGCAACAGCAGAAGATGATGGATTACCATCATCAGCAGCATGTTGAGAGGGCATATTACCAGTAGCATCACCCTCACTTGCATCATCATTGCCATGTGGCAACATGGCAGCTAACAGAGGGCGATGTACCCCATCATAGTTAGTTTGCATAGAGGCAAATAACTTAGAACTAAGACTCTTAACTGGAACATGGATTCTATCTTGTGTGGTTGTGTCTAAAATTATTTGTAGAAACCTAGGGTACATTAAAAACTTATGTTTTTGCTTCTCAATATTTTCTAGCATATTTTCAAAAATAAACTTTGAGAAATTATAAGTTAACCCTTTAGAAAGACAGACAATACCACAACCCAATTGGGTAGAGAATTGATCCCAGCCACCAGACTTATTGCTGATACATTGGAGCAGTGTATGCACCAAAAACCTCCACTTGGGACAGAACTGATTCTTAAGCCACTTAGTTGTGTCAGTGCTTTGATAACCAGCTTCCCTCAACCCAGCAAGAATCTCTGCAGTATTGGAGTGAAAGACTCCATTCTCATCATCCAACCGAAGTTTTGTCCTTATCAAACTTTCAGTCACCACATACTCATTTCCCTCAATAGTTGCCGCGATCTCTGTGTCACTCCTTTTCCTAGCAGATGCCCAAAATTGCTTCACCATCGATTCATGTATCACATTTGGAGAATGTGTTAAAGCATAATGAATCTTTGAACGCTGTAGAAACTCCACCATTGAATCATCAGTTCATGATCTTTAGTCTTTTTCAGAAAATCAACCTTGTTATGATCTTTCTTGAATTGAAGTGTTGCCATTTGAAGGATTTGTGAGAAACGGTTATGAATTATGCTAAAGAATAATGGGTTTAGATCATTTGATGAGGGAATAAGTTAATTTTGGCGAAGATATGCAAAGTAGGTTATAAATGGAAGTTCCCCAATCGTGGTCAAGAATATCGGAACAAATCGTTGACCATATCTGATGTGTAAAGCGGTTCCATCCAATTTCAAAATTACTCTTCAGCAGAAATGAAAGTCAATCTGCTGATGAACGGTCAATCAGCAGCAAGAACTCAAGATTTAAAATATCTTGAGTTTTACTGTGTCACCCAACTCGCATTAATGATCATAAAGCCTTGACTTCGCCTATTTAATAACCCCCAAATCACACTTTTACAGATATCAATTACCCCCAATTCTTATCAAAACCCTAATTTCTCAATTAACCCCAATAATCCATCAACATCATCAATTCAAACAATAACAATGTCCTCCAAACTAAGTATAATTGACATCTCCTCCGATGATGAAGATTCACACACATCTCCACCTCCGATAAGACTTCCAACCATCCCACTTGGTCCGACTAAGGAACAGGCCAAGAAGAAGAAACATGATGCAAATCCTCCAAGTCCATCACTATCAGAGGATTCTGCATACTATCCCTCGGATTTGGATGATTCAGATGCTCAGAGGGAACTGGAGAGAAGGTGGAATGCTTTGAAGAGAGGTGAAACAAGCCATCCCCCGTTCCTGCTAAGAGACCAAATGTCTCTCCCTTCATCTTTACTTCTGATGAAGACTCTTCAGAGGATGAAGACGAAGATCCATCATTCCTTCCTCCATCCACACCAGAGAGATCCCAACCAAGGCGAAGGAAGAGCAATCCATCTCTTCCAACATCACGGGATGTGGTGTTGGGTCTTCCTGCTCCAGGATCTGGTGTTTCATACCATGGACGCAAGAGTAAGGGCAATAAGGCAGAGGTGATGGGTAAGGGAAAAAGGAAGGTGGATTAGGTGACGATGAGATGTTGCCAGGGACCAAAGATATAAAACTAGGTACTTGAGCATCTTCTTGCCTTGAACCAAAGATATAAAACTAGGTTCTTGAGCATCTTCGTCGTCATCATCATCATTCTTCCCTTTCCATTTTCACCTTCAGCTTCTTCATCGTACTGGTCATGCATATCCACCAGCCCTTTTGCTATAGATGATAGGAGCTAGAATAACTTTGGTAGATATAGTATAGGAATGATCTTGTAATTCATTTTGAAGTGGTTTGTAAGCTGTAATTTGTTTCTTGAATGAATGAATCACTTTTCGCAATTATGAACTCTGTAATTTGACTTCAGTCAAAACAGTGATTCTTTTGTTATATTACACTTCAGTAGAAACAAATTCTTCAGCATATATGATCACATTCCTATCGAAATAAACTTGGTGAAGTTCAACTTGAAATCAGCAACTCCAAATAAGGGCATTCTGCAAATCAGACACAAAATAGCAAACAAAACACACAAAACTTACGAAAACATTAGCTGGTTAGTGTTAGCAAAACAATAATATACAAAAATATATAAAGTTACAATGACAATCCTCCCCTGAGGCATATGCCTCCCCCTGAGGCTTATGCCTCCCCTCAAACTTTGCATTCAAGGGTTAAGCATACCAATATGGACCACTAAGTGTTGAAACCTAGGTCCATCAAAAGCCTTAGTTAACAGATCTGCCACATTGTCATCTGTGTGAATCTTTACCACTTTAATCAAATGTTTTTCATAAGCATCTCTTATAAAGTGGTGCCTGATTTTAATATGTTTGGTTCTATTATGAAAAACTGGATTTTTAACAATGCAAATGGTACTTTGATTGTCAATAAAAATGGTGGTATTCATGAAATTAAACCCATAATCCAGCAATTGATTCTAAATCCATAGAACCTGTCCACAACAATTGGCAGCAGCAACATACTCTGCTTCAGCAGTAGAGGTAGCAACAATGGTCTGTTTCTTGCATTGCCAAGAAATCAATCTTCTTCCAAGAAATTGGCAACCTCCAGTTGTGGATCTTCTATCCATATTGGCACCAGCATAGTCACTATCACTAAATGCTTCCAACCTAAATGGAGACTCTTTTGGGTACCAAAGGCCTAACTTGGGTTGGCCTTTGAGGTACTTGAATATCTTTTTGACAGCATTCAAGTGGGAAGTAAGTGGAGTGACCTGATGCCTAGAACAAGCACTCACAGCAAATGTAATATCAGGTCTAGAAGCAGTTAAATACATCAAAGAACTAACCATGGACCTGTACAAATGGACATGCACAGGAAGATCAGGTTCAAGATTGTTCTTTGGTTTGGGAGCTTTATAGGGTGTAGTGGCAGTTCTGACATTTTCCATATCAAACTTCTTCAACATGTCCCTTACATATTTATCCTGACTGATGAAGATACCATCAGGTTTCTGCTGAACTTGCAAACCCAAAAAGAAAGTAAGCTCCCCCATGGCACTCATCTGAAATTCACCCTTCATCAAGTCCTCAAACTCCCTACACCATTCTTGTTTAGTGGAACCAAATATGATGTCATCCACATAGACTTGCACTAGAATGATATCCCTAGAGTCTTTCTTAAGAAAGAGGGTCTTGTCAATGGCACCTCTTCTGTAACCATGCTTCAGTAGAAATGCAGAAAGTCTAGCATACCAAGCTCTTGGTGCCTGATGTAGTCCATAGAGAGCTTTTACAACCTTGCAAACATAATCACGATGATCTGGGTCTTCAAAACCCTTGGGTTGAGTCACATAAACCTCTTCTTCAATCTCACCATACAGAAAAGCACCTTTTACATCCATCTGATACACCATGAAACCCATATAGGATGCATAGGCCAAGAAGATTCTGATTGCTCCTACTCTAGCCACTGGTGCAAAGACTTCATCATAGTCTATGCCTTCCTCTTGCCTGAAACCCTGAGCCATTAATCTTGCTTCGTTTTTCACCATAATACCCCTTGTATCTCTTTTATTCTTCAAAATCCATTTCGTCCCAATTACAAATTTACCTTCAGGGAGAGGGACTAGTATCCAAACCTACTGATTCTTAAATTGTAGCATCTCCTCTTGCATTGCTTCAAGCCAACTTGAATCAGTAAGTGCTTGAGGAACACTGGTTGGCTCCATTTGAGAAAGGAAGCAAGAAACAAACAATGCTTAAAGTCTGTATGATTGTCCCTTTGTTGATTGTAGACATAGGAAATGAAAGCAACTTCACCATATTTAGTGTTCTTCACAGTACTTCTAGTTCTAACAGGTGCTTGAGGATCTCCAATAACCTTCGATAGGGGATGAGCAATATTGATCCTTCTAGTTGCTGTGGGGTTGACATTAATGGTGGTGTCAAGATTGTGGGTCCAAATTCACTGTCATGGGAAGAGGAAGTGAAGATGCCAGCTTTGGTTTGGTGATTACCAAGATCAGAAGGACTTGGAAATCTGGTATATGGTTTCCCAAAGTCTGTGGACACACTTGTAGAGATTAGAGATTGTGCAGCAGGACTTTCAGCAGATTTGATCACATCCGCAGGAACAGGAGAGCCTTCAGCAGAACTGTCAGCAGCATCCTGGTTTCCACTGACTGCTTGTGCTGATTGTTTGAGTAAAGCCTCAGTATCTTTTGCAAACTTCTCACTGAGCCTCTTAGCTTCCTGAGTGGCTGCATGTTCTTGCTTCTGTAGTCTAGCAAGATCCTCTGCATAGTGTGACTCATCTTCTTGCTCATCAGCAGAATGATCACCTGCAAAATGGTCAGGAGAAAAAGAAGGTACAACAATGGTTTGTTCATCTTACTCAGAGTCACTCTCTGAGTCATCATCCAATGTACCTGCAGAGTTAGTAGGAGACTCTTTTGTACCTGCAGATTGGTTAGAAACATGTCTAGTATAACTCAATTGATCAGTTAAGTAATCCAGGTCAAAATACCAAGTATGACCTTGTCCTTGAACATTAGGCTGATCTTCTAGGAATCTTAGGTTAAGGGTCTCCTCTATCCTTTTGGCATGTAAGTTGTACACCCTATAGGCCTTGCTATGAGCTGAATAACCTACAATATATCCCTCATCAGCTTTTCCATCAAATTTTCCCAATGTATCACTAGTGTTCAAAATGGTCACTTTACAACCAAAAGGTTTAAGGTAATGAATGTCAGGAACTTTCCTAGTGAGAAGTTCATAAGGTGTCTTGACATGAGGTCTAGTGATGGATACCCTGTTCAAAACATAACAAGCAGTGCTTACTGCTTCAGTCCAGAACATAGTGGGTAACTTATAGTCTGCAAGCATGGATCTTGCTGCCTCTATTAAGGTCCTATTCTTCCTTTCAGCAACCCCATTTTGTTGTGGGGTCCTTGGAGTGTTGTAGTCCCTTTTTTATCCCTTTAGACTTACAAAGCTCTATTAATATAACATTTTTAAACTCTGTCCCATTGTCACACCTAATGCCTTTAACCTTTTTATTTAGCTGGTTTTCAATTAGGGTAATGAATTCTTTTAAAATAGGAGTTGTTTCATCTTTAGTTTTCAAAAAGAATACCCAGCAAAACCTGCTATAATCATCTGTGATAACCAGGCAGAAGTACTTATGATCAATACTTCTGATAGGAGTTGGACTAAATAGATCCATGTGCAGCAACTGAAGAGGTTCTGAGATGGTGCTCACAGCTGTTATGGCTTTGTATGAGGCTCTGTGTTGCTTTCCTTTGTTACAGGCAACACAATTATGTTCATAGGTGAAGACTTTGGAAGGAAGTCCCTGAACCAGACCAAGTTTAGAAAGTTTATTAATGGTCTTGAAATTCACATGAGCCATCCTCCTATGCCATCTTGTAGATTCATCCAAGGAAGCTTTGGCCACCAAACATGTTAGGTCACCTTCAGGTTGGACATCATTTAGATTGAATGTGTACAAATTGAAGGTTCTAGGAACTCTTAGCAAAATGGTTGTATCTTCTGGAAGTTTGAAGTCCTTAGAGAGCACAAGACATTCATCCTCAGAGAAGAAAACTTTATTCTTGGTATCACAAATTTGTGATACTGAGAACAAATTGAAGTGTTGCAGTTCCTTCACATAATATACATTCTCAAAATCTAACAGTGGTGTTTTAATTGTGCCTTTCCCAGTGATTTTGCCATCTCCTCCACCAAAAGTCACATTGCCTCCTCCTTCTACAGGTACAAAGTCATGCGTTTTATCCTTGTTCTCTGACATACTCCTTGAACAACCACTATCTACTATGCCTACTTCTTTACTCTTCAGGGGATGATCCTACAACAACAACAAAATAATATACAAAAGTTAGTACACATTGGAGACTCAAGTCATTGCTGACTTGAGCCTGCCTTGTGGATCATAAGAGTTAGGCCATGTAGATGCATAAGATCCACCATCGTTCTTGGGCCTGTATTGATAATTAGGTCCCTTCTTAGGCCAAGAACAACATGCTGAGGGCTTCACAGCAGTATCCCAGTACCCTCCACCAACATACATAGAGCCAAAATGTCTAGGCCAATAATCATTATGAAAATAAGAACTAGTGGGTCTCACATATGATCTAGTACCAGTTCTTCTCCAAGAAGAATGTTTTTCAGCAGAATTGTGTTTCTGCTGATGTGGAACAAAAGATGGTATATCATTAACATTTTTCCACATTTGCCTAGATTTCCTTTGACTAGCACATACACCCATTCTTTGCTCATGAAAAGTACAATCCTTAATCAAGTGAAATTTACTTCCACACACAAAGCATTTCTTCTTTTTAGAAGATTTATTCAAAGTGAAATATGCTCCATAACATGAAAAAGAATTCAAACCACAAACATTAACAGAATTGTTTTTGACAGAATTAAAAACATTGTTTTGCAAAGAATTAAATAACAAGTCTTCAGAAGAAACTGTCTTGGAATCAGCAGTAACTCTAACAGGCTTGTGGGGAGTCTTGGGTGATGTCTTGGGTGAGGTCTTGGGAAGGTCTGACTTTTCACTTGAATCACAACTGGTATATGAAGTAGACCCTTGGTCAGAGGACTTGTCACTGTCAGAACAAGAGACAAAGTCAGTAGATTTAGAATCAGGGTCTGGCAAGTCACTTGACTTTCTTCCATAAAGATGGTGTGATCCATCAAAATCAACAGTAATGGAAAGGTCAGTGGGCATGTGTTCTCCTCTAATAAGTCCAGCTACAGCATGTAAGTTACCTTCTTTTACATAGTTAGCTAATCCTGCTGGTGTAGATTTACCTAGGTCATCCCTAGCTTCTAAACCAACATACTTCTTAAAACCTAAACCTATTCTAGAGTTAATAGCCTGACTACCATAGATTAAGCTAGCTAGATTATCACCTGATATTAACCATTGTTTATGTCTAGCTACCTCTTCATCTAGTTTCTCTTTCAGCACTAGATTTTCTGAAACTACATCAGCCTTTTCTTTCTCACTACGCCTTAAATCAATCATAGCACATTCTAAGTCACTTTCTAACACTCTTATCTTTTCTTCATATTTAAGCTGATTCTTTTGAAACCATACTTTTTGTCTTTCTAAAGTTTTTAAAGCCTGTTTATAAGCCTCAACTTCTACATAGCATTCATTATATTTAGGTTTCAATTCATCATATGCTTCTAAGTTCATTATATCTTACACTACAACCAAAAATACAGTTATGTACCTGAGAGATGCCCATTAAGGAAACTTGATCATTCTTATCCTCTATAGGACAGTATGTCGGCATATTCACTTGCTCAGAACTAGAAACTTCTTCTACAGCAGGCTCATGAGCAGTCCAGTTGATATGTGTTGGGAATTAAATAATCAGAAGAATCAGTATAAAGGCTTAAGGAAATACATCAAGTATGTTTCTGCTGATAAAGCACAAAGCACGTTTCCACTGATGGATTCTGCTGAAGAACGTTTTCTACTGAAGGTGTTTCTACTGATGGATTCTGCAGATGCTACTATGACTCATACAACAGTTGTGTAGATAAGTACGACTTATTCTACTGACTTATATACAAGAAAAATATCTTTGTTGTAGTCATCAAATTGAACACTCCAAGTGAGTTGTAATCCTAGATACATGTTGTATCTTAATGACTGACATGATAAGTAATCATCTAGCTAGAATGAAGATTAGTCATAAGCTAGTAATAAAGATGAGTCATATAGATTGTAAAAGATCTTTTCTTGGACTATAAAAGGAAGATCTTAGATATGTCTTAGGTGTGCAGAAAATAGATAAGTGATATGTGCAGAAAATAGATAAGTGATATGTGCGTAAAGATATACAATAGTGAAAAACAATAGAACAAAACACAAGATTCAAGGTCTTTGTAACCCTAGTGATAGTGAAGATCACTCGTATTATTCTAAATAATATTGAATCATTTTGGTGAAATACTTTCATTGTTCTTTGTTAAATAAACACAAGCATCATAGTTCCATTTCCAATAAACATTCTAAGTGTGGTTAAGTAGATTCCGCATACTTAATCATATTCACTCAAAGTATCATATTTACACATTACAAAGGTCCAACACCTCATAGTGTGTGATCAAATCAAGTGATCCTCTCAGTTGGTATCAGAGCTTCCAGGTTGATATCTTTGATTTAGAAGAAGAAATGGACACAGAATCTATTCAAACAAATGTTGCTGCAAAGTTGCCAGTTCTCAAACAGAATGAGTTTGAACTGTGGAGGTTAAGAATAGAACAGTTTTTTCAGGTGCAGGATTACACTCTCTGGGAAATCATTGAAGATGGAAACTCTTTCAAACCCACAACCACTTCATCAACAGTTGAAGGTAGGGAAATTACAATTGTTCAAACTATCCCTACAACTGCTGATGAAAGAATAAAGAAGAAGAATGACCTCAAGGCTAGAAGCATGCTGATGATGACCATTCCAAATGATCAACTTATAAACTTCAGCAAATTCAAAGATGCCAAGTCATTATTTGAAGCAATTATTGCAAGGTATGGAGGGAATGAAGCCACCAAGAAGACCCAGAAAACCCTCCTCAAGCAGCAGTTTGAAAATTTCTCATCAACCATGAATGAATTTCTTGACCACATGTTTACAAGGCTACAAAAAATTGTAAGTCAACTTGCTGTTCTTGGAGTTGACATACCTCAAGAAGATTTAAACTCAAAATTTCTGAGAAGCTTACCAGAAGAGTGGGCTATGCATGTTGTTGTTTGGAAGAATAAACCAGACATAGACACTATGGATCTTATGGATTTGTATAGCAACTTTAAAATTGTGGAACAAGAAGTAAAGAAAACTAGTGTCTCTAGTTCATATAATGGGAACATGGCTTTTATGTCATCTCATAGTATCTCAAACCCAGTTAAAGATGAAAAGGTTGATAGTGGAGCTGGTGCTGCTAGTTCACCAAGCAGTACTTTTGGTATATTGAATGAAAAGGCTTGTTGTGCCTTTTTCACAAGTCAAAATAATGGGTCC
Organism: Artemisia argyi; assembly: GCA_030686995.1. Lineage (NCBI taxonomy): Eukaryota > Viridiplantae > Streptophyta > Magnoliopsida > Asterales > Asteraceae > Artemisia > Artemisia argyi. The sequence continues at coordinate 65,977,072 of CM060692.1, forward strand.
ATGCTCACTCATGAAGATCTTCTAGAAATCAATGATGATGATTCAGAAGAGATGGACCTAAAATGGCAAATTTCTCTACTTAGCATGAGGGCTAAGAAATTCTATCAGAGGACGGGGAAGAAACTCACCATCAGCAGCAATGATACTGCTGGTTTTGACAAGTCAAAGATAGAATGCTATAACTGTCATATGTTGGGGCACTTCTCAAGAGAATGTAGAAGGCCAAGGCAGCAAGATAGCAAGAATAGAGGTTTTGGAAGCAAGTCCAATAAAGGGGAATCAACCAATCCAAAGGCTATGGTAGCTATTGATGGATTAGGATTTGATTGGAGCTTTACTGCTGATGAAGAAGAAGCTTCTCCTCAGACAGCTCTTATGGCTTTCTCTACAGAGGTACAATCTGATAAAGTTTGTTCAAATAATTGTTCTGCTCTTAAAAGTTTAGAAACCTTAACCAAACGTTATGAGAATCAAAGGACAGAGTTAATTGATACAACTCATAGCTTAACTAATCATAAAAGAGGTATAGCTACTCTAGAGGAACAAGTCATACATTTTCGAACAAATGAATCTACCTTTACTGATGTCAAAATTCTTTTTGAAAGAGAAATAATGTTTAAAGATAATGACATTAGTAACTTGAAAGCTGAAGTAGATAGGCTTAGTAAGGCTAAAGAAAATATTCAAATGAGTGTAGAAACACTAGATTATGCATCTAAGGGTGTGACTAACTTAATTGAATGTCAAGTAATTGATAAAGCTAAGTTTGGTGTTGGATATAAATCTGTTCCTCCACCATATAGAGGTATTCCTTCACCCCCAGGAATTGACCTAGAACACACAGGATTACCTGAATTTCAACTACCTGAATTCAAATATGGAGTTCAACCAAAGACTAATGTAGTTGATAATGAACCTTTGAAAGAAAGTGAAAGTTTAAGTAAAACTTCACTTCCTAAAGACAAGGTGTGTTCTTTTATAAAGTCAGATGGTCCAATCATTGAGGACTCAACATCTGATGATAAAAAGTTTAAACAGGTTATGTCAAAACATGAAGTGATTAAGAAAGCAGGAACAAGTGTTCCTAAGATAGTCAAACATAGTACTGAAAAGCCTAAAAACAATGTTAAACATGTTAGGCAACCAGTAAGATATTGTGAACAATATAGAACCATAAACAAGCCTAGAGGTAACCAAAGGAATTGGTATAGCCTCAAGTCTCTCCAACAAAGAGATAACAAAGCTTGTTATACATGTGGTAGTTTTGACCATCTTGCAGCTTTCTGTAATCAATGGGTATATGGGTATACAAACAATAGGGTGAATCTAAAAAGGCAAACACCTAAAAGTCACTCTAACTTTACTAGAACAAAACCCAAAACAGTTTCAGTTCCTGCTGATAGGAAAATGGTTTCTACTGATAGACCATATTTGACTGTTTACCCAAAAACAATAGTTAAAAGTGCTAAAACAACTTTCAAATATGCATTAAATGTTGTTAAAAGACTCATTCTAACAAAGGCAGTAGTCCAAAAACAAGTTTGGAAACCAAAGGATACAACTACAAAGCCATCAGTTTCTGTTAATAGCCAAACAGTTCCTATCACTGCTAAGGGAAACAGGGCAAATGCTGTTAAGGCCTCAGCATGTTGGATTCTTAAATCCAATGTTGCATCAACTATTCTCAAAAGATTAAATTTCATTGATGCAAGAGGCGGATCCAAGTCAGAAATGGTTTGGATCCCAAAACAAAACTAATTCCTTTATTTATGTGCAGGGACATTCATCAGCAGAAAATGAAGATCAAGGATTCTCAGATAGTGGATGTTCAAGGCACATGACAGGAAACAAGTCTTATCTCTCAAATTTTCAATCAGTAGATGGAGGCTATGTTACCTTTGGAGGAGGAATTGGAGGAAAAATTACTGGTAAAGGTACTATTAAAACCGGTAAATTAGATTTTAAAGATGTGTACTATGTGCAAGAGCTTAAGTATAATCTTTTTAGTGTCTCACAAATGTGTGACAAAAAGAACAAAGTTCTCTTTATTGACACTGAATGTCTTGTATTTTCTACTGATTTTAAGATGCCTGATGAAAGTCAAGCACTTCTTAGAATTCCAAGAAAAGGCAACATGTACAGTGTTGATATGAAGAAGATTGTTCCAAAAGATTCTCTTACTTGTCTTATTGCTAAGGCCACATTGGATGAATCTATGATATCGCATAGGAGGCTTGGTCATATTAACTTCAAAACCATAAATAAGATTGTCCAAGATGGTTTGGTAAGAGGTTTACCTCAAAAACGATTTGAAAATGATCAACCATGCATTGCTTGTCTTAAAGGCAAACAACATAAAGCCACTTGTAAGCCCAAAATTTTTAACTCTATCAATCAATCATTGTTTATGCTGCATATGGACTTATTTGGTCCTACAAATGTTAGAAGTTTGTTGCATAAGAGATATTGTCTAGTTATTACTGATGACTTTAGTAGATTTACATGGGTATTCTTTTTAGGTACTAAGGATGAGACTTCTAGCATCCTTAAGACCTTCATTACAGAGATAGAAAACCTAGTAAGCAAACGAGTAAAATTCATTAGATGTGATAATGGGACAGAATTTAAAAATAGAGTTATGGATGATTTCTGCAAAGAAAAAGGTATTAAAAGAGAATTTAGTGTTGCAAGAACTCCACAACAGAATGGAGTTGCTGAAAGGAAAAATAGAACACTAATAGAAGCTACTAGAACTATGTTAGCTGACTCTAAGTTGCCTATAAATTTTTGGGCAGAAGCAGTCAACACTGCTTGCTATGTTCAAAATAGAGTTTTAGTTGTAAAACCTCACAATAAGACATCATATGAACTTTTTAGAGGTAGAACTCCTAAAATAGGATTTCTTAGACCTTTTGGATGTCATGTGACAATTCTAAATACCTTAAATCATCTTGGAAAGTTTGATGGTAAAGCAGATGAAGGATTCTTAGTTGGATATTCTATCAATAGCAAAGCATTCAGAGTATACAACATGAGAACTAGAAGAGTAGAGGAAAATCTACATGTGAAGTTTTTGGAAAATAAAACCAATATAGAAGGTCATGGTCCCAAATGGCTATTTGATCTTGAAACTCTATCCAAATCAATGAATTATGTGCCTTTTGTTGCAGAATCTAATGAATTTTCAGGTTCACAAACTGCTGATGCAACAAATGGAGAAGGATTAGAGAAGGAGACAGATCAAGATTATGTGATAATGCCAATATGGACAAATTCAAGTGTGGATTCAACTTCAATAAATGGTGAATCTTCTTCTGGTAAATCTAAAGAAGATATTGAAGATGAATGCAAGAAAGATAGAACTGAGGGACAAGAGTTTCAAGTCAGAAGTAACACTGCTATTTCTGCTGATAAGCAAATCATTCCCGCTGATGAGCAAAATGTTTCTGCTGATGGTCCATCAGAAGAAACACAAGCAAATCTCTCAGAAAATGAGGTGGATTTCAACAACCTTCCATCTGATTATCAAGTTCTTTCTACTCCACACTCAAGGATTCACAAAGTTCACTCCCTGGACAATGTGATTGGAGATGTATAATCAGGAGTGACGACAAGACAACAATTGATGTCTTCAGATCAACAAGGGCTTCTTGATGCCCTTTATGCTTCAAAACAGCATGAGTTTTCAAACTCTTGCTTATTTGTATGTTTTCTCTCACAAGATGAACCAAAGAATATTCATAAAGCCCTAGAGAATTCAAGTTGGTTGGAGGCTATGCAAGAGGAGCTTCTTCAGTTTAAGATTCAAAAGGTATGGGTGCTAGTTGATTTACTAAGTGGTGTAAGGGTAATTGGCACTAGATGGGTTTTCAGGAATAAAAGGGATGAAAGGGGCATAGTGATAAGAAATAAAGCTAGATTAGTAGCTCAAGGGTACACACAAGAAGAAGGGATAGACTATGAAGAAGTTTTTGTTCCAGTAGCAAGGATTGAAGCCATTAGACACTTTTTGTCTTATGCTTCATTTATGGGATTTACAGTTTATCAAATGGATGTCAAGAGTGCTTTCTTATATGGTACTATTAAAGAGGAGGTGTATGTCTCACAACCTCCTGGTTTTGTTGATCCTGACCATCCAGACAAAGTGTACAAGGTTGTTAAAGCTCTATATGGCCTACATCAGGCACCAAGAGCTTGGTATGAAACACTGGCTTCCTACTTAATTTCAAATGGATTTCAAAGAGGCAAGATAGAACAGACACTTTTCACCAAGAAGCATAAGAAGGATCTTTTGCTAGTTCAGGTGTATGTGGATGATATCATCTTTGGATCTACAAGGAAGAAGATGTGTTTGGAGTTTGAGAAGCTTATGCACAATAAGTTTCAGATGAGTTCCATGGGGGAACTTACATTCTTTTTGGGTCTGCAGGTTAAACAATCAAGAGAAGGAATCTTTATTAGTCAAGATAAATATGTTGCAGAGATTCTTAGAAAGTTTCAATTTGCTGATTCCAAAACAGCAAGCACACCAATGGATCCTGAGAAGCCACTTCTTAAAGATGTAGAAGGAACTAATGTGGATGTACACACATACAGATCTATGATAGGTTCTTTGATGTATCTTACATCATCAAGACCTGATATCATGTTCTCTGTTTGTGCTTGTGCAAGATATCAAGTAACTCCTAAGGTTTCTCATTTAACAGCAGTCAAGAGAATTTTTAGATATCTCGAGGGTCAACCTAGGTTGGGTCTGTGGTATTCTAAGGAGTCATCTTTTGACTTGGTAGCATACTCAGATAGTGATTATGCTGGTGCTAGCTTGGATAGAAAGTCAACAACTGGAGGATGTCAATTCCTTGGGTGTAGACTTATCTCATGGCAGTGTAAGAAGCAGACAATGGTGGCTACTTCAACAACTGAAGCTGAATATGTAGCTGCTGCAAATTGTTATGGTCAAGTCCTATGGCTTCAAAACCAACTTCTTGATTATGGGTACAATTTCTTACATACCATTATTCATATTGATAATAGTAGTACAATTTGCATTATTAAAAATCCAGTGCAACATTCCAAAACAAAACACATTGAAATAAGACATCATTTTATTAGAGATTGCAATGAAAAGAGGTTAATTCAAGTAATGAAAATTGCTTCAGAACAAAACTTTGCAGATCTTCTTACAAAAGCTTTTGATGTTGGTAGATTTCAGTACTTGGTAGCAGGTATTGGAATGCTTAATCTTTAAATTTTTCAATATAATGTGTTCTTGTATATAGATTTTGTTAATGCATCTAACTTTGTCATCTAAAACTACTATTACCAATTTTAAAAGTTATTTATACAGTTAGTTCTATGATTATTCTAATTCAAGACAAGTACTTTGTACTTTGTTCTTTTGGTTTTAAACTAACAATTTCAGGTATGAATGTTTGAGCTCAAAGGCTATTTCAAGTGAAATCTATGATCATTGCTGCTGAATGCTGATCATTGCTGCTGATATAATAGGTTCATGATAGAAAGAGTTTGGGACTTCAAAACTCTTTAAAACTTCTTTCTTGGAACCTGATTATGATGTTTCACATTGAATTGATAAATTAGTTGATTAGTTAATCACTGATACAACTCACTTTCTATCATTTTATACTCTCAACCATAATGTGACTAATCTACAGATATCTGATAGAAAGAACAGTGAGCAACAGTGAATCTTACACTTGTGTTAGAGGTAACAAATGCCACGAGCTGGAAACCCTGTAAAGAAAGCCTTTTGAATAGGTTTATCTGTACACAGGCAGTTATTTATAACTGAAAACATTGGTTCTCACACAACCAGAGGTTGCTTTAAACCGAAATTTTGATTAAGTGTTAGTTACCACACTTAATCCCTTCAAAATGGTTAGAAGCAGTATGATTTTTTTTTTCATAAAATCATGTTCATACTGCTAAGTCAAATATTTCTTAAAAAGGATTTTCAAATAGGCTCAGAAAATCATCTTATGATAGATTATGAGTCAATGCTCAGTGATTCACCACTCATAGGAGGTTACACACCTAGAAGTGATGAGGGCAGCATTTAAACTCTTAAGGAATTGATGGCTTCATGTACAAATTGTCTGAAAACATGGAAATTGCTAGATCAGATGATATGATATGATTGTGAGAGATCTTCCAAACAGGGGAGGAAATTTCTCAGGAGAGAAATAAATCTCAGGGGAGGTTACAAAAGCCCTTTAAAGGAAGATTAACCAAAGAAAAAGATAAGAGCATAAAAGATGATGACATGGTTTCTACTGATAAAGAACAAGAACATAGCTGATAGGAGAAAGTTCTATCTAGATCAAAAGATGAACGGTTTCAATTTCAGTTCACTACATTTGTTCATCACTTCCAAAGACATGCTGAAAGATGATTTCTATTTCTTGGAACAAGCATCCAAGAAACACAGCATCATTGCCTCTTATAATTCTTCTGATGCTCTTATAATTCTTCAAGTTGAATATTGCACCATCTTTTAGTCCAAGATTGGAGCAAAGAAAAGAAAGCAGATGAGTTATAGAGAAAGACATTCAATCACTCAAAAGAGAAGAAAGTTCAGATCACAGTCTGACAATGAAGTGTTTGAAAGATCTTCACAAAGTCCTCATGTAATTCAGAAAACATGTTTGAATGTAATTCACATGTTTAGGGGAGGATTGTTGGGAATTAAATAATCAGAAGAATCAGTATAAAGGCTTAAGGAAATACATCAAGTATGTTTCTGCTGATAAAGCACAAAGCACGTTTCCACTAATGGATTCTGCTGAAGAACGTTTTCTACTGAACGTGTTTCTACTGATTGTAACAACCCGCATTTTCGGGACATTTCTCCTATTCACTATTCATCGGTTACTATTCATCATTTACTATTCACCGGTCACTATTCATCATTTTACTATTCATCGTTTTCGGAGTCAGTTTGTGATTCTGGGAAGCGTTCAGAAATTTTACTATTCATGTGACACTATTCATTCCCGAAGGGAAATCACTATTCATGATCAACGTTCGTCTTTTCGTAAACTGAGTTTACGAGTCTTTAAATTCGCGTAACCAGTTAGGTTTAGCTGCGAATTCATGCATCATTCATTAATGACACTTCATATAGACTGGAATAGTCTACACATCATCATCACATTAGTTACTACACGGATATGCATTATTTCCATTTACGTATGCTTAATTTGTAATTAACGATACCACTCAGTTTTACTACTAACGTATACTCAATACTCCCGACTATGATCCTAACATATTTACATACTCATAATAATAATATAAAAATTATATTATTATTTTACCCGGTGTTTTCTAATCAATTACTATATTTTACGGTCAGAGCTTATAACTCCGTCGGTTTGCGCTATTTCAATTCAATAATTATTTTAACACCCGATTATCATCTGGAATAATATTTTACAACTTTTACAACTTCGTCGTATTTTATTTCACCTCGGTGACATTTATTTCAAGATAACTCGGTACCCGATAACACCTAATACACAAATTAAACTAACAAATGCACAAGCTTTGGGGACAAGCTCATTTAATGAGCCACCAACAAGCCCCCCTTTTCCCTCCTTGTTTGCCTCCCCATGCCCCCCTTGGACCAACTTTTTGACCAAGACCTTCTAAATTAAATATATATATACATCCTTTTATCACATTTCTTCATTTATACAACATAACAAACTAGCACAAAAACTCAATTTTTCTCTCCTCCTTTGTGTGAGAATCGGCCAAGAAACAAGAACCAAGAGAAACCATCAATTTTTCAAGATCCAAGTGTTAATCAAGTCCTAATCATAATCTAGTTGGGGTTTTGTGGTAAAAACCCTAGGTTATTAATCAATTTCTCATCAAATCACCTCAAATCTTCAAGTAAGCTTCAAAAACACTTTTGATCATTTCATACTTTCATTACTTTATATTTTTATGTATTTTCAAGAAATATTGGTAAAACATGCAAGTATGTAAGATCCATACCACTTATTACTCATTTTGTTTTTATAAACATAGATCTATAATTTTTATTAACAATCTCATGAGATCCACCATTTTTGGTGAAGACTAAGAACCCATGACACTCTAAGAAGGTGTATGGTAGGATTGGGTACTTGTGGAGTTGATTTGAGATAGTTTGGTTAAGCTTTGAACAACCCTTGAACTAGAAAAGTTGATTTTGACAAACTTTCAAAGCTGCTGTCCATTTCTGTAAAACGTGGGAAACTCAGGGTCTAGGGTGTAACTTTGGACCAAAGATTTAGAAAATACATTCCGAGACGAAACTATGGCCGAAAACGGGGATAAAATCCGAGTTACGACGAAAAAGATATGTTATTTTCAAGATTTACGACAAAAACTATACTTTCTGAAATATTGAATCTGTCTCGATTTTTCTAGCTAGGAAAACTGAGATTTAATGATATCTTGACTAGCCGAGACCTTGAGAAACCTAAAGTATACTTGATTACCTTCGCGGGGATATAAAGAACATAGAAAACGGGCTTATAACGAAAAAGATACAAGTGTTTGAAATCCGACGATATATATATATATTTCCATCAGCTTTGTACACTAACAGAGTTTTGACGTAAACTGTCTTTGCGAGACACCACTTTCACGGCTGTTTTTCTTTATGATCGGATCAGTTTGAGTCCGAGCCGTAGTTTTATGAAATCAAGATCTCCCAGCAAGCTTTTCAAATCAATTGGCCGTTTGATCATTGGACTCGTAACGAATAAACTACGACCTCATCTATATACCCGATAAACTATATATATATATATATATATATATATATATATATATATATATATATATATATATATATATATATATATATATATATATATATATTGACAGCTTTTGCTATAATGAAATTTTCTAAGTGTTGAACATAATATTTTCAAATAGCAACAATAAGAGTCGATTCTCTCATTGATCAAGACCCGTATAGCCAAAAGTTAAATAACACGACTTCAAGATATTGTTACAAGGTTTTCAAAAACGCCGAGCTTGACCATTAACACTTAACGTACAATATTTCGCGACTAGTTTTGCGAGGCCATTTTGGTCATATTTTCAAGTAATGAAAATGTTATTTTTGCGGCGAAAACCTTATATTTACCGATAAAACACCAAACGAGGATCGTGGAGTACCTTTTCAACACAACTACATGAAAAGTGGTTATTAACTTAACGAGACGTCAAAAATGTATTTTTCGACGATAAGCGTTATTTCCAAAACTAACGAGTGGTATCGATAGCATACGTACTTGCATGTGTAGCATCATTTCGTTTCTTACATGAGAAACTATCATTCATATTAGGTTGCGATTAGAGATCGTGCCTCATTTCAGTGTATCCACTTTTGTCATCATAGCTATCGCACCAGGTGAGTTCATACCCCCTACTTTTACCTGTTTTTATAACTGTTTTGAGGGAGAATACATGCTCGTTTTTGACTAAACTCAAGGATTGAATGCGCAGTTGTTTACTTAAACACTACTGTTTCTTTGAAGGCTTGATTGATTATTCAAATGCACCTATGTGTATATTGGTTGCATGCTTGATTATTTTCTCACATACACAAATGCTTTATAAACATGCAACACACTTTATGAACTTTTGCTTTTATGCAACACACTTTATGAACTTTTGCTTTTATGCAACACACTTTATGAACTTTTGCTTTTATGCAATACACTTTATGAACTTTTGCTTTTATGCAACACACTTTATGAACTATTGCTTATATGCAACACACTTTATGAACTATTGCTTTTATGCAAACACTTTTATGGACCACACTGAAACTTATGCTTTATTTACACTATTACGCGGATTAGCCTAAGCCCTTGAATCCCACTATGCCCAAACTCATGAACCGTCAATTCCTGCTGGGAAGCGCGAATGTTATAAATAGATCTATTGGTGGTGACTCCCCCGTTCGGTTTGACCGGATAGGCAAACGCGAGCGTATAACATGTCGAATTACAAGTGTAACGGGATAAACACTTGCCGGGCCTTTATATTTAACATGCTTCTAGAGCATGCACACTGTTATAGCTTCGGTTGCATGAACTTAGCGCTAGCGTAATAGACTATTTTTCTATGTGATATTATATTTGTTGTAATGATCACATACTCTACTCATGGTCCACAATCCTGATTTTACTGTAAGGTAAACTTTATTTTTATGACATTGTGAGTTACACAATGGTCACAAAACTCTCTATTGTACTCACAACACTATTGTTTTAATACAAACTTATGAACTCACCAACTTCGTGTTGACACTTTTAGCATGTATTTTCAGGTATTAAGCAATGGCACGCTACAGGAGGTTTTGGCAGGGCATGGCATAGTCATAGAAGACTCTGATTATTCACTTGGGGACCGTTTTAAACTATTTTAAGGGCCTACTTCTGCACTACTATTAAAAATGTAAATTCAACATTTTTGATTAAGCGATTTTATTCTAATTGATTCAGGTGAAAACCCTTTTTGAGCTTGTGTTGTAATACTAATTGAGTTACACCCCAGCTACACGTATGCTTCCGCTGGACCCGATTATGGGGGTGTGACAGATTGGTATCAGAGCTTTGGCTATAGCGAACTAAGTGTTTTTAAAACCTAGACTATAGCTACTTTCAAGAAAACTTAACCCTATGACCGCCACGTGCCTGCCTGCCAAGCTGAAGCCTCATTTGTGGTTAGTTGCTGACATAGAGGATGAGATTTGTATCTCATTATCTGATATATTATATTCACTTATTATAGTTGAGTACTATAATTGTCTTTCATATAAGCATGTTCACGTATCATATATGTCACCGCGCTATGTTTCTCTTTGCATAGTTTCATCAATTGACCTCGAGTTTGGTCACTTGCTTTTGTCTTTCAGAACGTCTTGGTATTTGGGAAGGACATAGTCTTAGTATAACTGAGCTGAGTATTTCAAAATTCATGGAACCTCGGTGGAATATAGACTGGTCATCTATATTCAACCCGGGATAGTGAGATATAGGCTGACCACCTATGTCTGACTCAGAAATGAATTTTGCAATACTGAGAATGGTTATAATAAAATTCTGTCTGGATTGAATTCTCTACTCAATTTCCAAATGTTTCATTTGCGTGTGTGTAAACACTCGTTGGCAGAACATTCATACTTTTCACCATCTCGTTAACCACCAATTGGAAGCACGCCAACTGGACATTTCATCTCATGGACATTTACGTCTATGCACGATACACTTATATCACAGTATTTTCTTTTATCACAATCTCATTTTGTCGCAGTTGTCACAATCTTTTCCCTTCTCACCCTCACTATCATTTCCTTTCCCCATCCCCATATATAAGGAATTAGCTAACACTCTATAGACTCCGATGTCACTCATCCCTCACTACTCCCTATATTGATAAGTGGATATATCAATGACCTCCCTAGGAAAGACTTTCCATACCATCTAAAAGGAGGATCCCTCTGTACATTGAAATCATTCAAAACTCAACAGAAATCTCAGGATACCACAAAACCATTCGAACCACTATCACTGCCCTGATTGCCACAATTCCACTATCTGGAAAGTATTGCCTTGATTGAATTACATGATTAGTTTCGATGCGAATGCTCACAAAGCAACACTATAGAGATACATCCAACCTCTTAACCAAGACTATAGATTGAACATGACCTCACCAATAGACATTATTCAAACATGTTACACACCTGCGCATTTGTGCAGACATACATACCTGGCTATTTTATCCTCTTAATACATTCACTTTTAAAATGGATTTTTCTCCAAACTACCGTTATACAAAACATATTTCTTGTAAGAAATACTTTTCTGAGGCACTTATTTTGACAAGTAAATTCCTTTTGATTAATCTTTTACAAAACTATTGAATGTTAGAAAATCTTAAATATCGATCTTTGGTAAATCATACTATCCACCTCATGTTGAAAATAGTTCTATCTTGCATAACTATTAAATTTTGAAACATCAAGAATAATGTTACTTAGAAAACCATTTGCTTAAGGTTGTAAATTCATCTACTCAGGGAAGGTTTATGAACAAAACACACAATCTCAAAAACAAACTTTGAAAAAAAAAAAAAAAAAAAAAAAAATCAATCACCATATTACATCACTTATACATTTAGGAGTTTGTGAATTGATGACATAGAGCTTGGGGAAATCTTAGTAATGGAGACTAAGCACCGTAGGTGGAGAAGACTCAATTGATGACATTCCTGCGGCAAATCAAACCTTTTATCCTAATCTATTATTTTCAACAACACCCTCTGATAGACTTAACCTTGTAAGTCTTTCAAAATAAGATTCATGATACCCATTTCAATTATTCCTAATGGAGGAATTCGATTCACCTCAAACTTCTGCCAGATTTCATTAAGATTCTTTTGGAACCACACCATCTATCATCTGCAGACCAATGGTCAGAATTTGAGATCGATTCAAACATAGGAAGATATGCTCAGGACATGAGTGATTGACTCTAGAAATGGTTGGACTTACCACTTGCCATAAATCGGACTCTTTTACAACCATAGTTATCGCATGAACGTAGAGACTACACCATCTGAGGCACTCAATGGTCGAAGTGCCAACATCCATTGAAGGATCGAAATTTTGAAAAGCCCAACTCACTAGTCCAGTAAGCATTCACTGGATCATTCAACATTTCTGACAGTGTAGGCCTGGTGGCCGTCAGACTTGAACCTTGTTAGAGCTCAATAGCTTACACGATAAGAATCATCATCTTTTCAACAATATAACTTCAGAGACCAACACAAACTGAACTTCAGGACGAAGTTCCTTTTAAGGGGGTGAGACTGTAACAACCCGCATTTTCGGGACATTTCTCCTATTCACTATTCATCGGTTACTATTCATCATTTACTATTCACCGGTCACTATTCATCATTTTACTATTCATCGTTTTCGGAGTCAGTTTGTGATTCCGGGAAGCGTTCAGAAATTTTACTATTCATGTGACACTATTCATTCCCGAAGGGAAATCACTATTCATGATCAACATTCGTCTTTTCGTAAACTGAGTTTACGAGTCTTTAAATTCGCGTAACCAGTTAGGTTTAGCTGCGAATTCATGCATCATTCATTAATGACACTTCATATAGACTGGAATAGTCTACACATCATCATCACATTAGTTACTACACGGATATGCATTATTTCCATTTACGTATGCTTAATTTGTAATTAACGATACCACTCAGTTTTACTACTAACGTATACTCAATACTCCCAACTATGATCCTAACATATTTACATACTCATAATAATAATATAAAAATTATATTATTATTTTACCCGGTGTTTTCTAATCAATTACTATATTTTACGGTCAGAGCTTATAACTCCGTCGGTTTGCGCTATTTCAATTCAATAATTATTTTAACACCCGATTATCATCTGGAATAATATTTTACAACTTTTACAACTTCGTCGTATTTTATTTCACCTCGGTGACATTTATTTCAAGATAACTCGGTACCCGATAACACCTAATACACAAATTAAACTAACAAATGCACAAGCTTTGGGGACAAGCTCATTTAATGAGCCACCAACAAGCCCCCCTTTTCCCTCCTTGTTTGCCTCCCCATGCCCCCCTTGGACCAACTTTTTGACCAAGACCTTCTAAATTAAATATATATACATCCTTTTATCACATTTCTTCATTTATACAACATAACAAACTAGCACAAAAACTCAATTTTTCTCTCCTCCTTTGTGTGAGAATCGGCCAAGAAACAAGAACCAAGAGAAACCATCAATTTTTCAAGATCCAAGTGTTAATCAAGTCCTAATCATAATCTAGTTGGGGTTTTGTGGTAAAAACCCTAGGTTATTAATCAATTTCTCATCAAATCACCTCAAATCTTCAAGTAAGCTTCAAAAACACTTTTGATCATTTCATACTTTCATTACTTTATATTTTTATGTATTTTCAAGAAATATTGGTAAAACATGCAAGTATGTAAGATCCATACCACTTATTACTCATTTTGTTTTTATAAACATAGATCTATAATTTTTATTAACAATCTCATGAGATCCACCATTTTTGGTGAAGACTAGGAACCCATGACACCCTAAGAAGGTGTATGGTAGGATTGGGTACTTGTGGAGTTGATTTGAGATAGTTTGGTTAAGCTTTGAACAACCCTTGAACTAGAAAAGTTGATTTTGACAAACTTTCAAAGCTGCTGTCCATTTCTGTAAAACGTGGGAAACTCAGGGTCTAGGGTGTAACTTTGGACCAAAGATTTAGAAAATACATTCCGAGACGAAACTATGGCCGAAAACGGGGATAAAATCCGAGTTACGACGAAAAAGATATGTTATTTTCAAGATTTACGACAAAAACTATACTTTCTGAAATATTGAATCTGTCTCGATTTTTCTAGCTAGGAAAACTGAGGTTTAATGATATCTTGACTAGCCGAGACCTTGAGAAACCTAAAGTATACTTGATTACCTTCGCGGGGATATAAAGAACATAGAAAACGGGCTTATAACAAAAAAGATACAAGTGTTTGAAATCCGACGATATATATATATATTTCCATCAGCTTTGTACACTAATAGAGTTTTGACGTAAACTGTCTTTGCGAGACACCACTTTCACGGCTGTTTTTCTTTATGATCGGATCAGTTTGAGTCCGAGCCGTAGTTTTATGAAATCAAGATCTCCCAGCAAGCTTTTCAAATCAATTGGCCGTTTGATCATTGGACTCGTAACGAATAAACTACGACCTCATCTATATACCCGATAAACTATATATATATTTTGACAGCTTTTGCTATAATGAAATTTTCTAAGTGTTGAACATAATATTTTCAAATAGCAACAATAAGAGTCGATTCTCTCATTGATCAAGACCCGTATAGCCAAAAGTTAAATAACACGACTTCAAGATATTGTTACAAGGTTTTCAAAAACGCCGAGCTTGACTATTAACACTTAACGTACAATATTTCGCGACTAGTTTTGCGAGGCCATTTTGGTCATATTTTCAAGTAATGAAAATGTTATTTTTGCGGCGAAAACCTTATATTTACCGATAAAACACCAAACGAGGATCGTAGAGTACCTTTTCAACACAACTACATGAAAAGTGGTTATTAACTTAACGAGACGTCAAAAATGTATTTTTCGACGATAAACGTTATTTCCAAAACTAACGAGTGGTATCGATAGCATACGTACTTGCATGTGTAGCATCATTTCGTTTCTTACATGAGAAACTATCATTCATATTAGGTTGCGATTAGAGATCGTGCCTCATTTCAGTGTATCCACTTTTGTCATCATAGCTATCGTACCAGGTGAGTTCATACCCCCTACTTTTACCTGTTTTTATAACTGTTTTGGGGGAGAATACATGCTCGTTTTTGACTAAACTCAAGGATTGAATGCGCAGTTGTTTACTTAAACACTACTGTTTCTTTGAAGGCTTGATTGATTATTCAAATGCACCTATGTGTATATTGGTTGCATGCTTGATTATTTTCTCACATACACAAATGCTTTATAAACATGCAACACACTTTATGAACTTTTGCTTTTATGCAACACACTTTATGAACTTTTGCTTTTATGCAACACACTTTATGAACTTTTGCTTTTATGCAATACACTTTATGAACTTTTGCTTTTATGCAACACACTTTATGAACTATTGCTTATATGCAACACACTTTATGAACTATTGCTTTTATGCAAACACTTTTATGGACCACACTGAAACTTATGCTTTATTTACACTATTACGCGGATTAGCCTAAGCCATTGAATCCCACTATGCCCAAACTCATGAACCGTCAATTCCTGCTGGGAAGCGCGAATGTTATAAATAGATCTATTGGTGGTGACTCCCCCGTTCGGTTTGACCGGATAGGCAAACGCGAGCGTATAACATGTCGAATTACAAGTGTAACGGGATAAACACTTGCCGGGCCTTTATATTTAACATGCTTCTAGAGCATGCACACTGTTATAGCTTCGGTTGCATGAACTTAGCGCTAGCGTAATAGACTATTTTTCTATGTGATATTATATTTGTTGTAATGATCACATACTCTACTCATGGTCCACAATCCTGATTTTACTGTAAGGTAAACTTTATTTTTATGACATTGTGAGTTACACAATGGTCACAAAACTCTCTATTGTACTCACAACACTATTGTTTTAATACAAACTTATGAACTCACCAACTTCGTGTTGACACTTTTAGCATGTATTTTCAGGTATTAAGCAATGGCACGCTACAGGAGGTTTTGGCAGGGCATGGCATAGTCATAGAAGACTCTGATTATTCACTTGGGGACCGTTTTAAACTATTTTAAGGGCCTACTTCCGCACTACTATTAAAAATGTAAATTCAACATTTTTGATTAAGCGATTTTATTCTAATTGATTCAGGTGAAAACCCTTTTTGAGCTTGTGTTGTAATACTAATTGAGTTACACCCCAGCTACACGTATGCTTCCGCTGGACCCGATTATGGGGGTGTGACACTGATGGATTCTGTTGATGCTACTATGACTCATACAACAGCTGTGTAGATAAGTACGACTTATTCTACTGACTCATATACAAGAAAAATATCTTTGTTGTAGTCATCAAATTGAACACTCCAAGTGAGTTGTAATCCTAGATACATGTTGTATCTTAATGACTGACATGATAAGTATTCATCTAGCTAGAATGAAGATTAGTCATAAGCTAGTAATAAAGATGAGTCATATAGATTGTAAAAAATCTTTTCTTGGACTATAAAAGAAAGATCTTAGATATGTCTTAGGTGTGCAGAAAATAGATAAGTGATATGTGCTGAAAATAGATAAGTGATATGTGCGTAAAGATATACAATAGTGAAAAACAATAGAACAAAACACAAGATTCAAGGTCTTTGTAACCCTAGTGATAGTGAAGATCACTCGTATTATTTTGAATAATATTGAATCGTTTTGGTGAAATACTTTCATTGTTCTTTGTTAAATAAACACAAGCATCACAGTTCCATTTCCAATAAACATTCTAAGTGTGGTTAAGTAGATTCCGCATACTAAATCATATTCACTCAAAGTATCATATTTACACATTACAAAGGTCCAACACCTCATAGTGTGTGATCAAATCAAGTGATCCTCTCAATATGTTCATCCACAGTGACCAAAGCTTTGGAAGTTCCAGCTTTAGAGGTTCCAGCTTCCTTCTGATTCTGCTGATAAGTAGTATATCTAACCTCATCACCAGTCTTCCTATCTTTGCATTCCCTTGAGAAGTGACCCATCTGACCACAAGTAAAGCACTTGACCTTCCTTTTGTCAAATCTAGCAGGATCTCTTCCCTTGAAGCCAAACTTTCTCCCAAATTTATTCTCAAACCTCTTGATGTTCACTGAGATCATTGCCAACTGCCACTCAAATTCATCTCTTCCATATCCAAGGGATCCAACTGTTCAAAATCCTCATAAGCAAGACACTGCTGATGTTCATATTCAGCAACTAAGGAGTGAAGAACCTCCTCTATTATATTACTGGATTTTGGTTGAGGAGTGGATTTAGTGGAGATTTGGGGAGTTGATGCTGAGGAATATGGGCTTGAGGCATGATGTGCCTAATTGGATGTGGTGCTGACAAAGGCTGAGTGAGTGGATGTACGAATGGGACTTCTAACATCAAGCTCAAGAGATTTAAGTCTGTTGTAGAGGTCATCAAAAGAGATCATATCCAATCCACCTTTAGCTTTGAGAGCAATGCTTACTTGCAACCAAGATGGTGACAAAGATCTTAGGAACTTAGCATTGCAGTCCTCATTATCTGGTCTAGCCTTCATCTGATTGAGTTGACTCAAGATCCTGTGGAACCTGTCATAGCCCTTGTGGATTCCTTCTTCCTCAGATATCTGAAACTCTAGAAATTATTATTTCAGCGTCGATTTTTTCATCCTCCTTGACTCCTCATTCCCACCAAATCAAGCCTTGATTGCCATCCAAATGTCCTTAGCATCTTCTATGAAGTGAAAGTCACCCATGTGGTCATCTGGTATAGCCTGAAAGAGAATGGTTATGAATTTATTCTCCCTCTGAACGGCTAGAACTTCTTCAGCAGTTTTAGGACCCACGAGGGTAACCACCCCATCAGCATCTTTGACGTGTTTCTTCAAGCTATTACCCTTACGGACAACTTCCCAAAGATTCCAGTCAATGTTTGTGATCCAGTTTTGCATCTTCATAGACCACAATTCATACTCCTCTGCATTCTTAAGGTATGGGAATCTGGCATAACTATTTGTGAGAGTGAGTTGTTGGAAAGAAGTGGTGTTTTGGTTCTGATTTGCATTAGATTCATCATCTGTTCCAAGCATTGTTTTTGGTTGTTTTTTATTGAGTGGGTGTAAGATTGTTGTTTCTTAGTATCACAGAGACTCTCCCGAGGCTCTGATACCACTTGTTGAGACTTAGACCTTGATAGATCTTTGAGCACTCGTGGATCGTTAGTTATGTTTATGTAATCACTAACACACTAAAAGAAAATCTCTAAAACTTGTATTCTAAAGCGGAAACAAACACAAGTATAAACAACTGAATACTAAGAATACTTGATCCTCTATGGATCTTTTGATAATAATGAAAGTGTTTTCTAAAACGTGTATCTAATACATAGTCGTGTGTTCCTTTTATAGCCAAGGAACCCTAAACTATTTCACAAGAAACGTATCTTCTAAAAACTTCAAAAGATATGCATTATCACTTCCTAAATAAACTCATGCATATCCTAACTATATTACATAATATACGGAATATCTATTTTTGCAGAAACTAATTATGCTGAAACTAGTCTTCAGCAGATACACTGCTTCAGCAGGAACCAGCTCTTCAGCAGTATCCTTCAGCAGTAACCTTCAGCAGAATTCTTATTTAGCAGAATTCCCAACACAAAAATCTTTTGTAGATGCTTTTTTAGGACTAGTTATAAATGTTGCTTCAATATTTTGAAAACAACCAATACAGATGCTCTATTTAGACAACCACATAAGCAGGAAACTACTTCATGGCTACGTATCTAACATATAAAAGGAGAATTAACATTAACCATATTGCTGCCCCTTTTAGACACACACATATGATATAATAGAATCTCCAAGCTAATTAAGACATATAGCTAAAGTACTAGCCATATGCTTAAACCAACCAATTCACCTAATTCCTAGTTTGTCATAGAGCTAATGTCTAAATGCTCCTTATTCCCTTTCCAATACCATCAGCTACTATGTTTCACTTACAATATTGATCTTCACATCTTAAATTTGTTGAGCTTTTAAAGCTGCAATAGACTTTTTAGCTTTTAGGTTCATTAACCTCATTCTTACAGTTTGATAGAACAGATTATATTGCTGCTCCCAACTCCTCTTTTCATTTTTGAACAGCCTGTAATTTCTTTCCTGCCCTACTAAGTAAACACTAGCAGCTAGGGACAATCTTCTTATTATACTTCCAATAGAGTTGTGCTTTAAGAAGATTGTCCCACTTTCTTTTTAACTTTTGCCCAAAATTATTCTACATATATGCATTTTAAAGAATAGATGTGAGTGAGAATCCATATCTTTGTAGCATAGAGGATAGAAAATCGAATCATATAAGCCTCATTGTCTCACTTTATTGTGAGTGACTAACTTGTTTTGCACTACCATCCTCAATACAAAAGCATATTTGGGAATATTTTGTATTAAACTAAATCAATTTTACTCTGGTTGCATTTCCCTCTTCATTTGGAGATCTTTATATGCTTGTTTAGCTGAGAATTTTCCCTCTTTTCCTTCTCTACATTTCCATTCCATCTCATCTCTCTTATGGCTATCAGGAAGAACGTTTTGCAACTGAGTTGTCATAGGTTATTTCCAGTCCACTGCATTAGTCAGCTCCAGTTACCATTCACCATTAACTCCTTCACTTTCATATTAGCTTTTAGTCATGCATTATATAGATCTTTGTATGAAATGATATCATTCAAAGCACCTATATTACTCCGGTTATCAAACCACATAGAAGCACTATTTCCATCACCCAATTTCATTACAATAAACCTTTAAACTTCTTATCTCAATTTATATATATTCCTCCAACCCCAACTATATGATACATTTTCAGTAACTTCCCACGCACTTCTTCCTTTTAGTTTCACTTGGTTAATCCATTCTACCCACAAAGAGTCTTTATCAACTACAACATGCCAGAAATGCTTAACTATCATTTCTTTGTTCCTGACTCCCAAATCTTTAAGACCTAACCCTCCTTGATGCTTTGGTTTACAAATGTTCTTCTATGCCACTTTGGCTTTGCCTATTGAGAAATCATTTTGATTTCATAAGAATCCTTTAAAAATTTCATTAATGTCTTGAATCACAGTTTGAGGCAATAGAAACACTGAAGCCTAGTACATATGAATTGACTCCAAAACTGAAGCAACCAATTGTAGTTTTCCTACATAAGAAAGGCATTTGTTCTTACAATTTGAAATCCTACTCCTCACTTTATCAATAAGGCTCTTGTAGTCATTTACTCCAATCCTTTTTGAAGTTAAAGGAACCCCAAAATACCTTACATACAACTTCTCAACTTTGAAAGGAACAATCTCCAAAATACTCTGCTTCTCCTCCTCTATCATGCTGCCAAAAATAATAATGCTTTTGTTATAATTTGAAGAAGCCCGGATATAAAACCAAACTCATCAATAACTTCTTTAATCATTTTTACAGATCATTTATCTCCATGTCAGAATATCAAAAGGTCATTAGCAAAACAGACATGTGTGATTTTCATCTTTTTGCATCCCAAATGAAACTAAAACCTCCTATCATTATTAATCTTCTCTTGCATGATTAATGTTAAAATTTCCATTACAAATGTAAATATGTAAGGTGACATTGGGTCCCCTTGCCTTAAACTTCTACCTCTATTAAAATAATCAAATATCTCCCTATTTACACAAACTGAAAAGGAAGTAGTTGTTACACACTTCATAATCCAGTTTATCATATTTCCATGAAATCTAAAGCCTTTAAGTATATCCTCCAAAAACTGTCAATTCACGGTGCATATGCTTTTCAAATGTCAATCTTCAAAGAACCTATTTTTGGACCCTCTTTCCTGTCATACCCTTTAAGCAATTCTTGTGACAACAATATGTAATCTTGAATATGCCTATTAGGGATAAAGGTACACTGATTCTTGCTCACTAACTTTCCAAGACAACCCTTCATCCTTTTGGTGATAATCTTGCTTATGCATTTGTATCAAACATTGCAACAAGCAATGGGCCTGAAGTCTGACACTTTTGCTGGTGTTTGGATCTTTGGAACCAATGTGATTAGAGTTGAATTTATTTCATTAAGAATCTTCCCTAACACAAAGAACTCCCTAATTGCCTTACAAACATCAGTCCCAACTACACTCCACGCTCTTTTATAGAATAAAAAATAAAATCCATCTGGACCATGGGCTTTATTGTCCTCAATTTGAAACATGGCAGTTTTAGTTTCATCATCACTGACATCCCTTATCAAATAGCCAGCTTCCTCTTCAATCAACTTACATTTAATCAAGGAATCAAATGGAATTTATTCTTGCCAATGAACACTAAAACCAAGAAACTTTTGAAAATGATTCACAAACTGATCAGCCACTTTCACTCCCTCAAATCTATTCCCCATATCATCATTAATAGCCTCACTTTTGTTTCTATGATGTCTGCTCTTTAAGGTTTTATGGAATATATATATATATATATATATATATATATATATATATATATATATATATATATATATATATATATATATATATATATATATATATATATATATATATATATATATATATATATTCCTATCTCCAATGCTTAACCATTTAATCTTTAGCCTTCTGCTACAATAACTTCTCCTCTTCTTTCATAGCCTCCATATACTTTTTAAAAATATCACATTCCTTCTCTCTAAGCTTTTTGTTTTCAGGCTTATTATCAATTTTCAACTGTACGTCGTTTAATTTTTCTCTCAGTTTTACTACATTATTAAAGACATCACCATTTTCTAAGCTAACTTTTTCAGTTGCCCTTTTAACCCCTTTAACTTCTTTACTATTCTAAAACTTTGACACCCCTCATTTACACCACCTTAGTGTTGTTCCACTAAAGGAACAAACTTTTCCTTATTAGCAACAAAATTGGCAAATTAATTGCTTTTCTTCTAACCTGAACAACATTGGGAATCACCAGCACAGTAGGATAATGATCTGAAATCAGGTGGGGTAAGAACATTGTTTGTCCCAAATAATATTCGTTTTATAAAACACAAGATAAGACAATTTAAGTAACAACACACAACATAACTTTTAAATGTATAACTTTTTATTGATATAAATAAAAGAATTACAAAGTGTTATGTGAAAAACATTTAATCGAAATAACAATGTATAACTCAGTTTTCTAAACACGCAAACATAGAATACTAAGTTTTCAAGTGAACTTATGAGTCTCTAAGAGAATCCTTGTAAGTTCAACAATGAGGGTAAATGCACTTCAATAAATTCAACAATTAGAATGTGAAGTGACAAAGCATTTACGCTCGACCAACATTCCTTTATATACTAGGTACGAGGTATTTGCTAGTAGGGTTAAGTAAATACGTGTCAAGCATCCCATGAAAAAAGTACAATAAAATACATCTTTCTTTTAATGCATCTATT
The DNA here is from genome assembly GCA_030686995.1 of Artemisia argyi. NCBI lineage: Eukaryota > Viridiplantae > Streptophyta > Magnoliopsida > Asterales > Asteraceae > Artemisia > Artemisia argyi. Next base: position 65,999,923 of record CM060692.1, read on the forward strand.
CTGAAAAACCCGCCAAGCTTGCTTTAGTGAATAACCAACTGTTCACTGCTTTTCACCAACTCATATCTTGTTTGACTTTTCACCACATACACTTTATACCACTCAATTGTATCATTGAAAAGTATTGCCTACTTCAAATACTAAAGCTAAGCTCTGTTGGTAGTCATAGATCAAAGAGGTTTATCAAGGCATTGTCAACCCCTGATGAACCTTTATCCTTCAGCATTAGTTCCTTCTACATGCTAGCTGACCTGCATCAACTAGTGAGTATGTCTTCAAATAATCTTTGACTTCCTTGACGATGTCTATGACTTGAACTCTGCTAAGGTTATTTACATTGTGTAAAGACTACTTAAGAATAAAAATGTGTCATCCGCATATTAAAGAAGAGAGATATTGGTTTTACCACTATTGAGACTATCCTTTGAAATTGTAAAAGTGTGTGCATCATTGCATTGCAATTAAGATTTCGCATCATGGTTTCTAATACGAGGCCATCCCAAAATACAATCACATTATACCGCATTTATGTCGTGCAAGCATCATTCGCAATTGTCGCATTATAAAACTTGGACCTTTTTCTAAAAATTATACTTCTTACAAGATGCCAAAGTAGTTTGAAGGGTGTTAAAAATGTGAAACATGTGAAAATTGACCCACTATACTAAATAACTTTGTGACTTATTGGTATCTTTATTACATTTATTTGGTCAAATATACTACAGATAAATAGTTCTCATTTTTTAAGACTTATGATCGAATAAGAAGAAATTTTAAAACTAGAATAATGAGAAATATTTATAACTACACATTAGAGATGCATCGATTTGAATTAGATGCATCTTTAATATTTTAGATGCAGCATAATATATTTTCTAGCTAAAAATATATGCATATAAATATATTAGATGCATTTCATCAAGTTACAAGAATCTTATGTATTTTTCGTCCTCAGCGGGTCAATTTGGTTGCTAGTACTAATTTGCATCTTTTTCACTTCTAAATCACTTTCGAAATTAATTAGGATGCATATAAATGATTAGAGATGCATCTAATTCAAGTCGATGCATCTCAAATATGTGTTTATAGTTATTTCTTATTCTTCTTATTTTAATTTTTCTTCTCACTGACCCTTATTTTTAATACTAAACGCATTGCATACAATGAGTTCATTGCATAAATAATGAGTTCGCCATTTGCATCTGGCATTGGCCTTTGAGACCCTTAGCGCAATGGATGGCAAAAAAACATATATAAACCAAGATCACACGCCTCCAATGTGGTCACTTAAAGAGCTTTTGTAACGATATTGAATAGTAGATAAGAAAGGGGTCTCCTTGCCCAAGGCCCCGTTCTATGTGAAATTCCGAAGTTGGACCATTCACAAGAACGGAAGCGGAGGCCGAATCCAAGGAACCTCTGATTGATTAGTTCGGCACTAAATCCCGTTTGACTCATAATGTCCGAAAGAATTTTTTAGTGAACAACCGAAGCTTTAGAGAAATCCACCTTATAGATCATAAGTATCATATCCAATTTCAATGCATTATCAGTGACTTATTAGTCTATCATATAATTTAGTCAAACCAATACCTCACTGATGCTATTACTTTCTCTCGAACTATTTGACATTCCTAATGATTTGTTTGACATTTCCCCATGATACTTTATACCAGTCATCACAAAGGTTTAAGTGGACATTGCGTGAAACGTTTATGGCATGACTTTTTTGCGTTATATTTTAAGATCTTGATCTTGCTTAGATTGATTCATCCACATAGAAGGCAGATTCATTTTGTTCACCAAATACTACGAATAATTTGCATGATTCGTTTCTTATCATAAGTCTTACATGATTAATTTATAAAGGCTTATAGGAGTTGATCAAAAATTGCGGCATGAGACTTTCACATATGAATGTGATTATATTTCCTTGTAAAGTTGTAATGTTCACATAAATGCCTAGTCAACCATGCATGCATCTTGGATGCAATTTTAAAGGGAAAAATATGAATAATTCTAGCACTCAAATCAGCTTTTATATAAACAAGGTTTTTGGGTATCCGGTGCCTCCGCCATAATTTCTCTTTATAAACATCGCGATTTTAATGTAATAGTGTTATGTTTTTTACCACCACATTAAAAATATAAATTACAAATTTAATAAGTAAAATTTGTGGTAATTAATACTACGTACTAGGGAATATAATTACATTTACATAAGTTTAAATATAAAGTAAATACGGAGTATTAGATAAAGTTAGGTACAAATTGTAAATTACTATTCATTGAATAGTGATTTTTGGTAAAAACAGATTGTATAAAAATGTACTCAACCGGTCTAATAAAAAAGGTGACCGGTGCTCGGCCACCCCCACCGGCCCATTGATCCCAAATCTATGTTAGTAAAATTAGCCCATTAAAAGATTGCTTTCAAAGGGTCCCCTTATAATTCTTGATAAGTTGATAGTGAATGGTTACGACTTACGACAGACAGACTATTGATTCATTCATCTTGGCTATCTACCGTTTATTATGCAATTGTTTGTTCATTGCTTTTTTTCCATGTAAATCCATTTAATATTGATACCGATTCTTAGGGTGCGTTTGGTTTGTAGGTGGGTTTAGGATTTGGATTTGAATTTAAATTTGGAATAAGATTTGGATTTGAATTTTATATAAGAGAGAAAAAAAATATTTAATAATATTAATTATTTTATTGGTTTTGCTAACAACAACCCTATGTGGTTAAGCATTCCATAATTAAAAATTTAACAATTAATAAACACCAAACATACCATGTTTAACATCACATTCCATATTTAAAAAGAATAAATGTGTATAATTATGGAATATATTAGTTCATTTAGTGATAATTTGTTAATTATGGAATGCTTAACCACAACTCATAAGGTTGTTGTTAGCCAAACCCTTTTATTTCATTATTTTATATAATAATTTTGTAATTAAAAATATTATTATTTAAAGGAAATTTCTAAAATGTGCCCTCATGCACATGTTAAGTGAAATATTTTAAACTCGAACTTTCCTTATAAATCAAAAAATACATTTAAATCATATTCATTAATCTTATAAATTTTCTTAATTAAGTACGGTTATGCATTTAATTTAGTGAAACTTTACTTTTATATTGGTTCAAAACATGTGCCTTGAGGGCACATATTAGAAAATCTCTTATTTAAAATAAATGTAGATATAGATGAGAGTAGAATGATATATGAAACCCGCTAAAAATATGAATATTTATCAAAACCTACCTATTTAGCAATCTTTCAATTTATCATTTCTCAATCCATTCCCCATTATAAAAAATACAACCAAACAATTGTTTTAGATCATATCAATTCAAAACCCATACCACACCCTTAAACCAAACGTGGCCTTATATACTCATGTTTCATCTGTTTTCATATTTTAGCATTAAATTTTCTAAAGACAGAGTTGGGCAAATAATCAAATATAGTTTAAACATACATAATAGTTTTAGAACAGCTTCATTTCTACTTCAAGTTTTAATTGAAAACTTTACTGTGAATTTCTTACAGGCTATTTACTATGCAATCTTGTTTGGTGTAAAATATGCTTGTCGACAATATAGTTTGAGATATATGTTAAACTGTTTTTCAATACTACCAAAGTTAGTTTATGAGTCAATTGATTAACATGTATTAATTAACACTAGAATGGCGGAGGCCGTTGCGTTGCGGGCGGGCCTGTTTTTTCCCAACCAATTAGTACATGATATCAAGTAGTCATACACTCACTATTTATATACTTGCATCACCTTCAGTTAAAACGAATCCGTAAACGAAGGTCGTTGTTTACTTCAATAAAAAAAATCATATCAAATAAGCTGCATTGATGCAGTACATGGGCCTTAGAGAGCAAACCACATTAATAGCAAAACTTATGACTGTGACTGAGAACAACCAACCTAATATTGAAACAAACTATAATTTAAAAGGCAAATGCGACTTTGTATTTGTCATTAATAGGTACACTCCTAGTCTGTAGATATTATAGTCTATTGATAACAATTTTAAAACGCCAACAATGTTTGATACTCTAAAATTTAAAGCCAGTATATATCAGTTTAAAATGACGTATTTTATCTTTAATCGTCAGTGAGCGTACGACTACTACTTATGCACTTAAGCTACCAGAACATCAAATGAATAACCTGCTGCGTATGCCTAAAATTTCCTCTTCAGCTTTATAATCTTTGGAAATATCTGTCTCTATCTCCATTCTTTGACCTTTTTGAAGCTCCTAATTCAGCATATAGTTTTGATGGCGGTGATGGGGAGAATGGTGGTGAAGAAGGTGGAGATAGTACTTTTCTGATATCGAGAATAGATGTAGGTGAACTGCTTTTACCTGTGAAGCAAGTTGGCCTCCTAAACAACACCGATGATATTGTGGATTTGTACTTGTGGAATGGCTCTTTAGCTGCTTTTCATGACATTTTCCTAAATACACATAATCAAGAGGCAGACCTGCACATGAAAATAGAATCGTTTACATGAATGACACATTGGTAAGGCAAAAATTCAAGAAAAAAAGGTTTTCCTTTAATACGTATGGTATAATCGACCATTTATAAGAATATTACACCATTCAAAATTACATTAAGCGCAAAATTGTGCCAAGAATGGGCAGTTCCATTACGAAAGAATAAAAAGGCATATCAATAAAAATGTAAGCTGCTGCAACAATGTATATACTTACAATCTTGCTTACCTTGAAGCACTATGTTAGTTAGTTGTATGTGTTGGTTTACAACGTTACTCGGTTCTACGCGTTTGTTGTTACAGAAATATGGCCAACCCGAAGATGCTAACATTTACTGTTTATAAGCCTAAACGTATGCTGTTCCAAACACCCTATAAAAAAGTAACTAAATAGGTAGATAACCACTTAAAATGCAATTCCCAAAGACCTCCTTATCTGTTCTATCCACGCATCTTTAATTAGGTGCATTACTTTTTCCCGCAACAATTTCCGATCATCTGACCTGCACCCAGAAGATTTGTAAGATCATTCTCAAAGTTCAGATAATACAAAACACCATCGTGAACTAACTACATCTGGCATAAGCTGGTACTACTCCAACATCTAGTGATGACAGAGCACATAGTATCATTGGGAGTAGAAAAAACAAATGACATTTGGGGGAAAAAATCTGTAAATGATAGACTAACCTTCAAGTGGCTGACTTTGAAACGTTTTTACAGTTCGGCTTCATTTCTCATAGCACCATTATGTATGATCGTTGCCATAACATGTTGTCAGATGTTTCTGCCCCTCAACATCCGTCAGACGTAATCAAAATCAGCAGGATATACACCTGCATATGTAATTTGGTTTACTATTAGGTTAAATTTTCAAAAAGCATGCATCAGCATGCCCTGAGCCATATCCCTGAAGCATAGCCATATCCCTGAAGCATACCCTTGATGACCATAGAAATAAATGAAATATCCGTAGTATAATGCCCTAAGTATAATGATGGCGACGAACGCCGCGTTGCGGGCTTGCCTGTTTATTCGCAGAAATTATGATAAGACGAAATTAAGCTGAAATTATTTAGTAATTGTTATTAACTTTCAAATGGGCTCTTTGATGCATTTGCTTTGATATTTCACCTTTACCGTATTCGCGCCCATACAAAAGGTTAAATCACCAAAACCCAGAGGAACAAACTAATCTAATAACATACACGCACTAAAACCTATCAGACAACCTTTAACGGATCCTAACACTAAAAGACACTAATTAAACGAAATATTTCCAACACCTAATAATATACGCGCCATCAATCATGAGTTGCTTTCACGACTACAAATGTCACAGAACACAAAATGATAAGTAGTTACCCGAATAATATACTCCCGTTGTTATCATATTCGATGTTCCTGTGTGTGGTGCTTACTCATGTTATGAAGGCGTCTCTGCTTCTTCAGTCATTGCTTTCTGTTCCTGGTTGTTGCGGAGCCGCTACCGGTTGCCATTAGCCTGCAAAATAAGGCATATCTAAAATTGCCTCTATCCATATAACCAAGTTCTAAATCTAAGTTGTAGAAGATATAAACATAAACGTAATTACCTTTAGCTTGGTATGTATATACCCGTCGAGGCGCAGCCACGTGTTAAATAGTTTTCCTTACGTTGGGTAGAGGCACATCCAACATGCCAGCTTTTTCCTTCTTTTGTTTTACTGTGTTGCTAAGAACCTTGGTACAAATAAGAGTGAGCATTAGAAATATGCCAACAAACATCTATGTAGTATATCGATGAAACCATTTAAAAAAAACAAACCTTTGGCCGTGTTGTTGCGTCACGATCAAGAAGATAGGCAGGGACAGCACCGTCTTGAACATCATCATCTACCTTACGTCTGCTTGATGATTCTTCATGCATAGCCAGCCTATTAACACACATCACAAAGGCTTATTAGCCACACGGTTTAATTATTTTAAAAAAAGGAAAAAAAAAGTAAAAACGGCAAATATAAAAAAAGGTAAAAGTTGAACAATAGATACTTAAGTTTTCTTCATTTGAGCCTTTTCTTGATATCATTTCTTACCAAACATCTTACCCTTGATACCTAAGGCCTGTACAACAACAAATAAATAAATATCATTAGTATTATGTGCCTTAAAACTCAAAAGTGTGCAAATACGATTAAACCAAAATGAAATATTACATTCCGGGCAACTTTGGAGCGCTTGTGAACTTCAGTTCTTCCTTCTTACGCTTCGTGTCAAAATGCTCAAGACGATACCCATTTCTCTTCCTATGAAGCTCATTGTAATCTCCTTAAGGCTGTTAAAATAATAAAAAAAAAAAAAAAAAAAAAAAAAAAAAAAAAAAAGTAATGAGCACCAATGGGAATCATATTTATTATAGTAAGAATGAATAGCTATAAACCACTAACCATGGTTAAAGCCAATGAAGTGAATTTAAAAGTTGTTTCGAAACCACTTTTAAATGTTAGAGATGGCGCATGAAATCTAGAAGCATAATCATTAACCTGTTAGTTTGGTACACTGATATAGACCTTCATATATTAAAATGAACAATATTTTGTAATTAGCTTGTTCCACCTTATTCTTCGTAAAACCAACTGAGATATCGGGAAACCAATAAATCAGCATCTAAAAATTACCATAAGTTTATTAGCTTCTCCCATATTTCTCAATCTAAAAATTTCATGTGACAAATATATCGGGAAATAACTACTAAATCAGCATCGGACAACTGCTACAAAACTTACCATAAGTTTCTAAGAGTTGGCATGGGAAAAAGAAAGTTCGTGTTGAACCTGTGTCTTTGTACAGTTGCATAGAAGCTTTTCTACGTTAGGAGCCATTAGTACCTTGTGTGTATAAGAGCCCGATAATAAGCGAATCCAATCACCCCCTAAGAAAACAATAAAACTCATAAACCCAAAAAGTGTGTATAAGAGATTTTCAAGATGTAATGAAAATTAAGAAAATTGAAAGATACTCTTACCTATTGTTGTCGCTTAACTGTTTGCTGGTGCTTATATTGTTTGATATGAACCACCTCCAAAGCTTTTGCTCTTCCCTGTATGTTCGAATTGCATCTACTGAAGTCAGTGATGAAGCAAATATTCAAGAGAAGAAGTAAGAAACACATAATACCAGGTTGAACTTACATGAACTCCAAAACAACACAAAATCACCTTATACTGGCCCAAAAAAAATGTGTCAACCAAATCATTGTTCTATTTTTCAAAGATTCAACCAATTTTTGAGAAAAGCAAATCCAACATTTCACGCCAAACAATCACTCAATATTTTCGAGACGATTAAATCTCAAATTCCTATTAAAACTACGTACCAGCCCTGTGGACACGCCTCTAACCACAATATTTAAATCTCTAACCACAATATTTAAATCTCTAACGCACGAAGTCAACTACTTAGGTATTCCAAATTAAGACACTGAATTTGAGTTTAAGTAGTTGATGGTCAAAATGTTACTAAAATAAAATAAAACTCGTATAATTTGTATACCTGTGCGGCTTGTAAATCCCAATCTTCCTTTTAGAATACTTGCCGATACCCTGAAGATTTCATTCACCTATTCGCTTAGGCTGCAAATCAATACAATAAATACACATCCTTAACCTTATTAAGCTTCATATGCAAATCAAAACAAAACAATAAATACCCTCCAACTTCAGTTACCTCTTTGCTTCTTCCGATATAGTGAGGCTACTTGTTACTTAGACCTGCAATCAACAAATTTACTTAAACATTTGTTCAAACATTTGGTGTAGAACCAATTTCTTTTACAAGAACAACATTAGATTACACAAAAACTTTTCATTACCCTTTATCAAGAATCGTATACATGTGTAATTTCATCCAAACCCATTTTCAAAGATTTATGGAGGCCAACATCATCAACAAATGTTCGAACCCATTATCCAAAGCAAAAGGCCTAAAATCTAGTATCAAAATCTGGTTTTAAAACATTCTTCCGATATCAACATAAGACCATAGTCCTGATAAATACCGTAACGCAAGCACCCAAATAATTATATTATGATTTCCGAAATCCCAATCCTAAACATCCCTAATTTCACAAATAAAGCTAAAGTAAAATGAAAATAATAATAACGGAATTAGCATGAAACCTGTGGTATGTGATGTTCTTTTTGAAATTTCATCTTTTTCATTCCATCTCTTTCCCAACAACATCAACTGTAGCATCCTTAACACTGAAATTAAAAAGCAACAACTGAAATTAAGTGAAGCACTTATGATCATCAACAATCTCATCATTATAAGCCATGGATATTAGCAGTACCTGGGTTTGTAGATATGTGTGGAAGAAAATCAGAAATGATGAATGAAGCTTCTCGAGTGTACGATGTTTAGGTCGTGTTGTTTTTGGGTTGGGTTTGACAAAAACTGGGCTTCACAATGGGCTGAGAAAACGGGCCGTGTTTTGGCGGGAAATAAAGACGCAAAACGGCGTCGTCTGAACGGGGTTTAATACAAACTATAATTAGACTGAGGATCGATTTGACTTTATTATTGTGTGTTCATCTCATAGTTTATATGTTTATCGTTGATGTTCAAAAAAAAAAGAAAAAAAAAAAAGAAAAAGAAAAAAGTTTGAGCCCCCCTCTACTTTAGATCCTTCCGCTCCTGCTTAATTTCAAAAAAGGTTTGAACCCCATTCAACTCCAAAAAAAAAAAGAAAAAAAAAAAAAAAAAAAAAAAAAAAAAAAAAAAAAAACCCTCACCTTCATCTATGACCACAACCCACCAACGCCACCATAACACCACTGGTCGCCGCTACCATATAAACACCACCACCACAGTCGGTGGTGGTGGGTCATCATATGGAGGTGATAGATTGTTGGGAATTAAATAATCAGAAGAATCAGTATAAAGGCTTAAGGAAATACATCAAGTATGTTTCTGCTGATAAAGCACAAAGCACGTTTCCACTGATGGATTCTGCTGAAGAACGTTTTCTACTGATAGTGTTTCTGCTGATGGATTCTGCTGATGCTACTATGACTCATACAACAGCTGTGTAGATAAGTACACCTTATTCTACTAACTCATATACAAGAAAAATATCTTTGTTGTAGTCATCAAATTGAACACTCTAAGTGATTTGTAATCCTAGATACATGTTGTATCTTAATGACTAACATGATAAGTCATCATCTAGCTGTAATAAAGATGAGTCATATAGATTGTAAAAGATCTTTTCCTTGGACTATAAAAGGAAGATCTTAGATATGTCTTATAGGTGCAAAAAAAATAGATGTGTGTAGAAATGACATAGGCGCATAAAGATATACATAGAGAAAAATAATAGAACAAAACACAAGATTCAAGGTCTTTGTAACCCTAGTGATAGTGAAGATCACTCGTATTATTCTGAATAATATTGAATCGTTTTGGTGAAATACTTTCATTGTTCTTTGTTAAATAAACACAAGCATCACAGTTCCATTTCCAATAAACATTCTAAGTGTGGTTAAGTAGATTTCGCATACTTAATCATATTCACTCAAAGTATCATATTTACACATTACAAAGGTCCAACACCTCATAGTGTGTGATCAAATCAAGTGATCCTCTCAGTTGGTATCAGAGCTAGCAGGTTGATATATTTGATTTAGAAGAAGAAATGGATACAGAATCTATTCAAACAAATGTTGCTGCAAAGTGCCAGTTCTCAAACAGAATGAGTTTGAATTGTGGAGGTTAAGAATAGAACAGTTTTTCCAGGTGCAGGATTACACTCTCTGGGAAATCATTGAAGATGGAAACTCTTTCAAACCCACAACCACTTCATCAACAGTTGAAGGTAGGGAAATTACAGTTGTTCAAACTATCCCTACAACTGCTGATGAAAGAATAAAGAAGAAAAATGACCTCAAGGCCAGAAGCATGCTGATGATGACCATTCCAAATGATCAACTTATAAAATTCAGCAAATTCAAAGATGCCAAGTCATTATTTAAGGCAATTGTTGCTAGGTATGGAGGGAATGAAGCCACCAAGAAGACCCAGAAAACCCTTCTCAAGCAACAGTTTGAAAATTTCTCATCAACCATGAATGAATCTCTTGACCACATGTTTACAAGGCTACAGAAAATTATGAGCCAACTTGCTGTTCTTGGGGTTGACATACCTCAAGAAGATTTAAACTCAAAATTTCTGAGAAGCTTACCTGAAGAGTGGGCTATGCATGTTGTTGTTTGGAAGAATAAACCAGACATAGACACTATGGATCTTATGGATTAGTATAGCAACTTTAAAATTGTGGAACAAGAAGTAAAGAAAACTGGTGTCTCTAGTTCATATACTGGGAACATGGCTTTTATGTCATCTCCTAGTATCTCAAACCTAGTTAAAGATAAAAAGGTTGATAGTGAAGCTGGTGCTGCTAGTTCATCAAGCAGTACTTTTGGTATATTGAATGAAAAGGCTTGTTGTCCCTTTTTCACAAGTCAGAAAAATGGGTCCATGCTTACTCATGAAGATCTTCTAGAAATCAATGATGATGATTTAGAAGAGATGGGCCTAAAATGGCAAATTTCTCTTCTTAGCATGAGGTCTAAGAAATTCTATCAGAGGACGGGGAAGAAACTCACCATCAGCAGCAATGATATTGCTGGTTTTGACAAGTCAAAGATAGAATGCTATAACTGTCATATGTTGGGGCACTTCTCAAGAGAATGTAGAAGGCCAAGGCAGCAAGATAGCAAGAATAGAGGTTTTGGAAGCAAGTCCAAGACAGGGGAATCAACCAATCCAAAGGCTATGGTAGCTATTGATGGATTAGGATTTGATTGGAGCTTTACAGCTGATGAAGAAGAAGAAGCTTCTCCTCAGACAGCTCTTATGGCTTTCTCTACAGAGGTACTGATGAGGCGAAAAATGATCCGTTTTTAGGGGGTCATTTATGCCCGAATCCGAATTTATTTGATCAAATATTGCCCTAAATCGTTCCTTTTGTGATTTTAGGTGTTTGAAGAGTGAATTCTGGAAAAGAGGCTATTTTGGACGTTTTTGGAGCATAAAGTGAAGAAAACAACAAAGTACCAAATCCAAGCTGGAATTACAAGGTGACGGCGTCAAGAATTTACTCTTGACGGCGTCAGAAAGGATGAATATTTTACCGAAGGTTGTGAAGGCGTCAGATGAAGAGATGACGGCGTCAAAATGACCAAGATTAATTTACCGAGGGTGGTGACGGCGTCACATAGGCCGTCACGATTGGATCTAGGGCGTCCGAGGAAGTATATGGCGGCGAGTTGACGGCGTCAGATTTTACTCTTGACGCCGTCAGGACGATTTTCCTATATATAGTTTTCTAGTTTTTTCATTAAAGAGAGAGAAGTTTTGGTGAAACCCTAAAGACGATTTTGGTGCCTCTTTTACAGGTTTTTCAAGGGTTCCAAACCCTTGAGACCTTGCATTGTAATTGAGATAAGTATACTCTTAATTCAATCAATATGTCTATGTGTTGGTTGTCTATCTTTTGTTCTTATCTTAATTCTACTATGCTAAGCTAAATTTCCTTTGTGTTTGCTTAGATCTAATGAAACCTAGATGTTGATTATGTGTTGATTACTTGTCTATTCTTGTTTTGAATGAATGATATTATATGTTAGGCTTAAGAAAACTGGCAGATCTCCAAATGGTAACATGCTTGAACGTCTTAAGAAACATGAACCGAGGCGTACTAGGTCTTTATTGGTTGTATTTAATGCATGAGCCACTGTTTACAATCCCTATAGTTGTGTTGGGTCATGGTGTAGGAGGAGATAAGAGCTCATAGAGTTGGGGAGTTATGTATGCCACTCCACGAATGGTATTAAGGAATACAACCCGTCATTCATACAAGTGTAACAAGTAATTAACATGTAAAAGATATCTAGGGAGTAATGAAGTCTAAGTAAACACAATTTCTCCAACCACTGCTCACAACCTTAGTTTAATATTAGTTTAAATTTCATTTTCATTAGTTAATTAGTTATAAAGTAGTTTTTGGGTTAGTTGATTAGCAACTAATTCCGCCCACTCCTTCAAAACCCGAGATTTTACTTGCTTTCATAAAATATAAAAACACAAAAATAATCATCTTCCATCTCTAGAACTATTAATTAGGCTTTCTAATCCTAGCGACACTATTCCTAAGCTGAACGATCAATCCCCCGGTACTTGTCACTATACTATACTACAACGATCAGGTACACTGCCTGGTGGGGGTTGTAAGCCTCGCGAGATCCCTCGAGAGGTAAAGCAAGGTGCGATTCCCACGCATCAAGTTTTTGGCGCCGTTGCCGGGGAATAGTTATTGTCTAGGTTAGGATTTCTTTTTATTAGGTCTACTTGCTAGATTCCTTTCTAGTAAGATTTTTTATTTTTATTTTTAGGTCTTCTTTAGTCTATCTTATTTCTTCGTGCTTTTGTTCGTAACTCTTTACCATCCGACATCATGGAAGGTGGTAACATCTTTGAACCCATCATCCCACCACAACAAAACCCACCATTAGAACCCCTTAGGCCCCGAACCTTAGGAGAGTATTCCCGACCTAGCCACCAAGGCTACCGAAACACCATTGAGCTCACCGGAGCCAATGTGACCCCCCTGCGATCCGACACCATCCGGTTGGTGCAAAGCGGATGTGCATTCCATGGACTTCGTTCCGAAGATCCAAACCAACACCTTAAGGACTTCCTCAAAATCGTAGATTCCATAGACCTAGGTGTTGAAACTAGAGAGACTACCCGTTTACGCCTATTCCAATTCTCTCTACGGGATCAAGCTAGTCAATGGCTTGAGCGTTTCCCCGCGGGATCCATCACCACATGGGACGATCTCGCCAATCGCTTCCTTACCCAATTCTTTCCGCCGGAAAAGACCGCAATGCTTAGAAGGGACATTTTGTGGTTTGAGCAGCAGCGGGGTGAAACTTTCTACGAAGCTTGGGCCCGTTTTAAGGATCTCCTCCACAAACTCCCCCATCATGGTATAAACCTTTGGTTATTAGTCCAGATTTTTTACGATCATGTTGACTATCACACTAAGCGCACCATTGACAGAGCCGCGGGAGGTAAATTACGTGATAAGAACGCCGAGGAATCTTGGGCAATCATCGAGGAGCTAGCCACTAACAATCAGGAACTGTGGGAGTTTAAACATACAGTAGAAGCGGCCATCAATGCAGTCTCGGCATCTGGAGGAAACACCGAAATCCCCGATGAACTCTTATGCAAAATTGAGGCAAAAGTTGACTATTTTGAGGAAAGGCAAAGGAGACCCTTAAGTCCTAGACAAGCCACGGTCAATTCTGTCTCAAGATCAACCTCGATACCATTATCTGAATCACCCTCTAGAGAACATGTCGAAACTTTTCAGAAGTGCACTCCACCTTGTTCCCCTCCCAAGGAACTTAGCTCGGAATTTGAGGCTAGGATGAGAGAGTATATGGCGACCCACTCTGATCGGCTTGCTAGATTCGAAGAAGCAGTTTATAAGCAAAAGGAGGAGATGCAGGAGAAAATGAATGAGATGCTGAGTCTATTGGAGGAGTATACCAATCAGAGAACCCCCGAACGAATACTGCTAAGGAAAGAAAGCACTATTCCCACCACCCAATTTGTTAACTCCATCACCATTGTCCATAAAGATAATGAGAAGGTAAAAACTCCCGCTAAACAGACCTTAGAAAAACCGCCTGAGTCCCAACCTTTGAGCTACTACCTGAAACACGATATAAACAAAAACACCATAACAAATTGGATTAAGGGTGATGGGCGTAACCAATCCTCCGAACAGGTTCCCGAGAAAGAGAAAGAAGAGAAAGATGAGTATGATACGCTTATTGGAGGATCAGTGGTCGAGAGGTTATTAATACAGAAAGTGGCCACTAAGCAGGTAGTATGTGGGAATTTTGAAATACCAACGAGCATCGGGGACTTGAAACATCTTAGTGCTTTCGCCGACCAAGGATCGGAAGTAAATCTTATGCCCCTAACTATTTACATCCAACTAACGTCAAAAATGCCAGCACCTACTCGTGTTAGGCTATCTCTTGTTGGACACTCGTACGTATACCCCCTAGGAATCGCAGAAGATGTATTAATCAATGTTGCAGGATTCATGTACCCTGTTGATTTTATGATCATTGATGATAAAGGGGATGGATGCATGCCAATAATCCTTGGGGCACCGTTCCTCACCACCGCTAGGGCTGTCATTAAGTATGAAGATAGGAAGATTGAGCTTAAGTCTGGAAAGAGGAAGATTAGTTTTCACATGACTCCGCGAAGTGGGCGTGAGAATTTGAGTTGGAGAATGATTAAAAACAACATTGGCACGACGCCCATTCGTGTTCAGAATAAAATTCTTGCATGGGAGGCAAGAATCAAGAGCTATAAGAAAGCTAAGGATGAAAGGAGAAAAAGCAATAAGGATCCGATAGAACTCAAACACACCCAACACACAAGCAATCATACACCGTTTGAGGAAGGGAACTTAATACTCTTGAGACACTTAGAAACCACAATACCACCCGATAAACCGAGTCCTTGGTGGTATGGGCCATTCACCATCGAAGGATTGAGCCAAGATGGGGTAGCTAGCTTGAGAAGCAAATTAGGTGGGAAGGTTATTGCGAGTATTGATAGATTGAGGCACTACCACCATAACAGTAATGATCGCAATTATATGGGGTACATCATTTCAAATGATGAAATCACGTAGTAACCCACGACTTTGAGTCTAGCTACAAGACTCGTAAATAAAGAAAAGCGCTTCTTGGGAGGCAACCCATGTTTTGTGTGATTTTAATTGTTTGATTGTTATTTGCTTCCGTATGCATGCTTTATTTTTATTGTTGGTTGATCATGTTTCTCAATTAAAATGTGGAAATACTTTATTATGTTGTTTAGCCTAGTCTTAACTTCAACCTAAAGGTATTTTTGCAAAAGATAAGTGTAAGGGGAAACCCCAAATATGTTTTTTAAGAAACAAACCGATCATGATTCTCCACAATATTTAATGAACATGTGTATTCGTATTGTTAGAGTCAAATGCTTGTATTGAGTCATAATGTAGTTTTGCAGGATTTTCCAGGAAGTAGGACAAAGTTTTTCCAGAAATTTTCCGGAAACTTAACATAAAGATTTCTGCAGGTTCATTCTGACGGCGTCAGGCAATTGCTCTTGACGGCGTCAGGAGTCAAAAATCTGGAAATTTTACCAGTTTTGTTTTTCTAACGGAGTCTTATAAGTTTTTGTGAATTATTAAGTTTTATAATCTCCAGGAAATCTGCAAACTTCATTCCACAAGCATTATATCTTATTTTGTTTTCTAGGATTTAGTAACTTATATAGGATGCCGCCGATTTTACGCGAGGTTGCCTTGTCTACTTTTGTCAGGATTTACAGGTTATTTGAGACAAGAAGATGATTTATATTCTGGAAGGGAAGCTTTGATTGTTCGTTTTCTTGGAGGAAGATTTAACCTGGCCAACCTAAAATCCATACCGAGCGAATCAGGGGAGTATTTGAATTCATTCTCTTTACTTTTAACTTTTACATTCTTTACTTGAACATTGGGGACAATGTTCATCTTAAGTGTAAGGGGAGGGTAAAAAGATGATACCTTACATATGCACTTTCGCTTGAGTTTGTTTTGTTTGATAGTAGATGAGTAATAAAACTATGAGAAATACTTGTTAGTGCAATTTTAGCGCCAAATTTAAAATTTTTTACAACATTTAGGAGTGAAACTTTAGCCATAGCAAGCGTCTCATGGATAGGAGGTTGTATGACTAGCACATAACCGTATATTCAGAAAAATTTTCCACCCAAAAATGTGAGGTTCGCCTTTAGATTTGATAGGAAAAGCATTTATTATTGGTGCTTATGAGTGTACCGGTAGCATTTAGATTCTAGAACTTGCGTTAGTGATGCATCCCGAGACCACTAGTGAGACTACATTCGTGTGGTAGGATTTACTACATGATAAGAGGCATTAGGATCACCCTTGTGTTAAACCCGTATTATAATTACTTGACCATTTAAGTCATATTACTTGGCTAGTTAAGTCAACTAATTTTTCCCACACCCTTTGCGTTGTACTCATTTTTAGTACACGATACCCTTAGTACACCCCTCCGAGCCTATCTTTTCGTTTCTAACTTTAAGCATTTTACTTAAAGGAAGAATTTGTTACACCCCACTTAAATGTACACCCAAATCGCCTTAGCCTTCCGTGTATGCGCTCATTTTTAGTGCATTATTGTTATTTGTTAAACCCTAAGTTAACTTTCTAATTGATTACATGGTTGCTAAGTCGAGTCATATCCTTGTACATATTGTTTTGGGACGATTGAGACTCATGGGTAAGTACTTATTTTATGGAGTAATGGGGAAGAACAACACTTATTACCCCCATATGTACGTTAATCTTAAAAGTGCTCCAAGTGTTTTGATTTTCTTAATTCGAGTCATTAGAATAGTTTAATGTAAAGTATGTAAAGATTCAAGTGTAAGGGGAATGCTCAAACCCCTATGATGTATTATTTTGGATGGTAGGGTAAGAGTGTATGAAAAAAAAAAAAAAAAAAAAAAAAAAAAAAAAAAAAATCGAAAAAATCAAGAAAAAGAAAAAAAAAATAGAAAAGAAAGAGAGAAAAAACATACGGACTACCATCCCGTTTTCATTCTATGTTCATTTTATGTTTTTAGTTATTTTTCATTTATTAGCTTAAGTCGAGTCTAGTCTTGGCTTAGCAACGCCATCTTGTACATGTAATTAACTAAGATTGTTAACTCGCCACCAGTGAAATCCCCTTTATCCAACAAAACCGTGTAATTCATATCCCTACACCTAACGTTATAACCCTTTAAAAAGACCTCTTTGATAGTTTATCCTAGGTGCTTACGCCATGTGGTGGAGGTTTGATCCTTTCCCAAGCCTATGGTAATCTATTTTGCTATGACAGGTAGTGAGAGATATCTTCCATTTCCATAATGTTATATTACTTTATTACACCCGAGAGATGTGAGTATCTAAACACTATTTGTGAGGTGCTTGTGTATGATCTTCGTGCTTGTCTATTGGTCTTTAGTGGAACGATTATTTGTTGTAATTACTTTTATATTAGTGTTAAATGACCCCTAACTTGTCTTTTGAGTAGAATAAAAGCTCATTTGCTTGAGGACAAGCAAATCTCAAGTGTAAGGGTATATGATGAGGCGAAAAATGATCCGTTTTTAGGGGGTCATTTAAGCCCGAATCCGAATTTATTTGATCAAATATTGCCCTAAATCGTTCCTTTTGTGATTTTAGGTGTTTGGAGAGTGAATTCTGGAAAAGAGGCTATTTTGGACGTTTTTGGAGCATAAAGTGAAGAAAACAACAAAGTACCAAATCCAAGCTGGAATTACAAGGTGACGGCGTCAAGAATTTACTCTTGACGGCGTCAGAAAGGATGAATATTTTACCGAAGGTTGTGAAGGCGTCAGATGAAGAGATGACGGCGTCAAAATGACCAAGATTAATTTACCGAGGGTGGTGACGGCGTCACATAGGCCGTCACGATTGGATCTAGGGCGTCCGAGGAAGTATATGGCGGCGAGTTGACGGCGTCAGATTTTACTCTTGACGCCGTCAGGACGATTTTCCTATATATAGTTTTCTAGTTTTTTCATTAAAGAGAGAGAAGTTTTGGTGAAACCCTAAAGACGATTTTGGTGCCTCTTTTACAGGTTTTTCAAGGGTTCCAAACCCTTGAGACCTTGCATTGTAATTGAGATAAGTATACTCTTAATTCAATCAATATGTCTATGTGTTGGTTGTCTATCTTTTGTTCTTATCTTAATTCTACTATGCTAGGCTAAATTTCCTTTGTGTTTGCTTAGATCTAATGAAACCTAGATGTTGATTATGTGTTGATTACTTGTCTATTCTTGTTTTGAATGAATGATATTATATGTTAGGCTTAAGAAAACTGGCAGATCTCCAAATGGTAACATGCTTGAACGTCTTAAGAAACATGAACCGAGGCGTACTAGGTCTTTATTGGTTGTATTTAATGCATGAGCCACTGTTTACAATCCCTATAGTTGTGCTGGGTCATGGTGTAGGAGGAGATAAGAGCTCATAGAGTTGGGGAGTTATGTATGCCACTCCACGAATGGTATTAAGGAATACAACCCGTCATTCATACAAGTGTAACAAGTAATTAACATGTAAAAGATATCTAGGGAGTAATGAAGTCTAAGTAAACACAATTTCTCCAACCACTGCTCACAACCTTAGTTTAATATTAGTTTAAATTTCATTTTCATTAGTTAATTAGTTATAAAGTAGTTTTTGGGTTAGTTGATTAGCAACTAATTCCGCCCACTCCTTCAAAACCCGAGATTTTACTTGCTTTCATAAAATATAAAAACACAAAAATAATCATCTTCCATCTCTAGAACTATTAATTAGGCTTTCTAATCCTAGCGACACTATTCCTAAGCTGAACGATCAATCCCCCGGTACTTGTCACTATACTATACTACAACGATCAGGTACACTGCCTGGTGGGGGTTGTAAGCCTCACGAGATCCCTCGAGAGGTAAAGCAAGGTGCGATTCCCACGCATCAGGTACAATCTGATAAAGTTTGTTCAAATAATTATTCTGCTCTTAAAAGTTTAGAAACCTTAACCAAACGTTATGAGAATCAAAGGACAGAGTTAATTGATACAGCTCATAGCTTAACTAATCATAAAAGAGGTATAGCTACTCTAGAGGAACAAGTCATACATTTTCGAACAAATGAATCTACCTTTACTGATGTCAAAATTCTTTTTTAAAGAGAAATAATGTTTAAAGATAATGACATTAGTAACTTGAAAGCTGAAGTAGATAGGTTTAGTAAGGCTAAAGAGAATATTCAAATGAGTGTAGAAACACTAGATTATGCATCTAAGGGTGTGACTAACTTAATTGAATGTCAAGTAATTAATAAAGCTAAGTCTGGTGTTGGATACAAATCTGTTCCTCCACCATATAGAGGTATTCCTTCACCCCCAGGAATTGACCTAGAACACACAGGATTACCTGAATTTCAACTACCTGACTTCAAATATGGAGTTCAACCAAAGACTAATGTAGTTGTTAATGAACCTTTGAAAGAAAGTGAAAGTTTAAGTAAAACTTCACCTCCTAAGGACAACGTGTGTTCTTGTAGAAAGTCAGATGGTCCAACATTAAGGACTCAACATCTGATGACAAAAAGTTTAAACAGGTTATGTCTAAACATGAAGTGGTTAAGAAAGCAGGAACAAGTGTTCCTAAGATAGTCAAACATAGTACTGAAAAGCCTAAAAACAATGTTAAACATATTAGGCAACCAGTAAGATATTGTGAACAATATAGAACCATAAACAAACCCAGAGGCAACCAAAGGAATTGGTATAGCCTCAACTCTCTCCAACAAAGAGATAACAAAGCTTGTTACACATGTGGTAGTTTTAACCATCTTGCAGCTTTCTGTAATCAATGGGTATATGGGTATACAAACAATAGGGTGAATCTAAAAAGGCAAACACCTAAAAGTCACTCTAATTTTACTAGAACAAAACCCAAAACAGTTTCAGTTCCTGCTGATAAAAAAATGGTTTCTGCTGGTAGACCATATCTGACTGTTTACCCAAAAACAACAGTTAAAAGTGCTAAAACAACTTTTAAATATGCATTAAATGTTGTTAAAAGACTCATTCTAACAAAAGCAGTAGTCCAAAAACAAGTTTGGAAACCAAATGATACAACAGCAAAGCCATCAGTTTCTGCTGATAGCCAAACAGTTCATATCACTGCTAAGGGAAACAGGGCAAATGCTGTTAAGGCCTCAGCATGTTGGATTCTTAAATCCAATGTTGCATCAACAATTCTCAAAAGATTACATTTCATTGATGCAAGAGGCGGATCCAAGTTAGAAATTGTTTGGATCCCAAAACAAAACTAATTCCTTTATTTATATGCAGGGACATTCATCAGCGGATACTGAAGATCAAGGATTCTCAGATAGTGGATGTTCAAGGCACATGACAGGTAACAAGTCTTATCTCTCAGATTTCCAATCAGTAAATGGAGGCTATGTTACCTTTGGAGGAAGAATTACTGGTAAAGGTACTATTTAAACCGGTAAATTAGATTTTGAAGATGTGTACTATGTGCAAGAGCTTAAGTATAATCTTTTTAGTGTCTCACAAATGTGTGACAAAAAGAACAAAGTTCTCTTTACTGACACTGAATGTCTTGTATTTTCTTCTGATTTTAAGATGCCTGATAAAAGTCAAGCACTTCTTAGAATTCCAAGAAAAGGCAACATGTACAATGTTGATATGAAGAAAATTGTTCCAAAAGATTCTCTTACTTGTCTTATTGCTAAGGCCACATTGGATGAATCTATGAAATGGCATAGAAGGCTTGGTCATATTAACTTCAAAACCATAAATAAGATTGTCAAAGATAGTTTGGTAAGAGGTTTACCTCAAAAACGATTTGAAAATGATCAAACATGCATTGCTTGTCTTAAAGGCAAACAACATAAAGCCACTTGTAAGCCCAAAATTTGTAACTCTATCAATCAATCATTGTTTATGCTGCATATGGACATATTTGGTCCTACAAATGTTAGAAGTTTGTTGCATAAGAGATATTGTCTAGTTATTACTGATGACTTTAGTAGATTTACATGGGTATTCTTTTTAGGAACTAAGGATGAAACTTCTAACATCCTTAAGACCTTCATGATAGATATAGAAAACCTAGTAAGGAAAAGAGTAAAAGTCATTAGATGTGATAATGAGACAGAATTTAAGAATAGAGTTATGGATGATTTCTGCAAAGAAAAAGTTATTAAAAGAGAATTTAGTGTTGCAAGAACTTCACAACAGAATGGAGTTGTTGAAAGGAAAAATAGAACACTAATAGAAGCTGCTAGAACTATGTTAGCTGACTCTAAGTTGCCTATAACGTTTTGGGCAGAAGCAGTCAACACTGCTTGCTATGTTCAAAATAGAGTTTTAGTTGTAAAACCTGACAATAAGACATCATATGAACTTTTTAGAGGTAGAACTCCGGAAATAGGATTTCTTAGACCTTTTGGATGTCATGTGACAATTCTTAATACCTTAGACCATCTTGGAAAGTTTGATGGAAAAGCAGATGAAGGATTCTTAGTTGGATATTCTATCAATAGCAAAGCATTCAGAGTATACAACATGAGAACTAGAAGAGTAGAGGAAAATCTACATGTTTTTGGAAAATAAAACCAATGTTAAAGGTCAAGGTCCCAAATGGCTATTTGATCTTGAAACTCTATCCAAATCAATGAATTATGTGCCTTTTGTTGCAGAAACTAATGAATTTTCAGGTTCACAAACTGCTGATGCAACAAATGGAGAAGGATTAGAGAAGGAGACAGATCAAGATTATGTGATAATGCCAATATGGACAAATTCAAGTGTGGATTCAACTTTAATAAATGGTGAATCTTCTTCTGGTAAAGCTAAAATGATGTTGAAGATGAATGCAAGAAAGATAGAACTAAGGAACAAAAGTTTCAAGTTAGAAGTAACACTGTTGTTTCTGCTGATAAGCAAATTGTTCCCGCTGATGAGCAAAATATTTCTACTGATGGTCCATCAGAAGAAACACAAGCAAATCTCTCAGAAAATGAGGTGGATTTCAACAACCTTCCACCTGATTATCAAGTTCTCTCAACTCCACACTCAAGGATTCACAAAGTCCACTCCCTGGACAATGTAATTGGAGATTTACAATCAGGAGTGAAGACAAGACAACAATTGATGTCTTCAGATCAACAAGGGCTTCTTGATGCCCTTTATGCTTCAAAACAGCATGAGTTTTCAAACTCTTGCTTATTTGTATGTTTTCTCTCACAAGATGAACCAAAGAATATTCATAAAGCCCTAGAGAATTCAAGCTGGTTGGAGGCTATGCAAGAGGAGCTTCTTCAGTTTAAGATTCAAAAGGTATAGGTGCTAGTTGATTTACCAAGTGGTGTAAGGGTAATTGGCACTAGATGGGTTTTTAGGAATAAAAGGGATGAAAGGGGCATAGTGATAAGAAATAAAGCTAGATTAGTAGCTCAAGGGTACACACAAGAAGAAGGGATAGACTATAAAGAAGTTTTTGCTCCAGTAGCAAGGATTGAAGCCATTAGACTCTTTTTGGCTTATGCTTCATTTATGGGATTCACTGTTTATCAAATGGATGTCAAGAGTGATTTCTTATATGGTACTATTGAAGAGGAGGTGTATGTCTCACAACCTGGTTTTGTTGATCCTGACCATCCAGACAAAGTGTACAAGGTTGTTAAAGCTCTATATGGCCTACATCAGGCACCAAGAGCTTGGTATGAAACACTGGCTTCCTACTTAATTTCAAATGGATTTCAAAGAGGCAAGATAGATCAGACACTTTTCACCAAGAAGCATAAGAAGGATCTTTTGCTAGTTCAAGTGTATGTGGATGATATCATCTTTGGATCTACAAGGAAGGAGATGTGTTTGGAGTTTGAGAAGCTTATGCACAATAAGTTTCAGATGAGTTCCATGGGGGAACTTACATTCTTTTTGGGTATGCAGGTTAAACAATCAAGAGAAGGAATCTTTATTAGTCAAGACAAATATGTTGCAGAGATTCTTAGACAGTTTCAATTTGCTGATTCCAAAACAGCAAGCACACCAATGGATCCTGATAAGCCACTTCTTAAAGATGTAGAAGGAACTAATGTGGATGTACACACATACAGATCTATGATAGGTTCTTTGATGTATCTTACATCATCAAGACCTGATATCATGTTCTCTGTTTGTGCTTGTGCAAGATATCAAGTAACTCCTAAGGTTTCTCATTTAATAGCAGTCAAGAGAATTTTTAGATATCTCAAGAGTCAATCTAGGTTGGGTCTGTGGTATTCTAAGGAGTCATCTTTTGACTTGGTAGCATACTCAGATAGTGATTATGCTGGTGCTAGCTTGGACAGAAAGTCAACAACTGGAGGATGTCAATTCCTTGGGTGTAGACTTATCTCATGGCAGTGTAAGAAGCAGACAATGGTGGCTACTTCAACAACTGAAGCTGAATATGTAGCTGCTGCAAATTGTTGTGGTCAAGTCCTATGGCTTCAAAACCAACTTCTTGACTATGGGTACAATTTCTTACATACCATTATTCATATTGATTATAGTAGTACAATTTGCATTATTAAAAATCCAGTGCAACATTCTAAAACAAAACACATTGAAATTAGACATCATTTTATTAGAGATTGCAATGAAAAGAGGTTAATTCAAGTAATGGAAATTGCTTCAGAACAAAACTTTGCAGATCTTCTTACAAAAGCTTTTGATGTTGGAAGATTTCAGTACTTGGTAGTAGGTATTGGAATGCTTAACCTTTAAATTTTTCAATATAATGTGTTCTTGTACATAGATTTTGTTAATGCATCTAACTTTGTCATCTAAAACTACTATTACCAATTTAAAGTTATTCATACAGTTAGTCTGATGCATAATTCTAATTCAAGTAAAGTACTTTGTACTTTGTTCTTTTGGTTTTAGACTAACAATTTCAGGTATAAATGTTTGAGCTCAAAGGCTATTTCAAGTGAAATCTACGATCATTGCTGCTGAATGCTGATCATTGCTGCTGATATAATAGGTTCATGATAGAAAGAGTTTGGGATTTCAAAACTCCTTAAAACTTCTTTCTTGGAACCTGATTATGATGTTTCACATTGAATTGATGATTTAGTTGATCAGTACATAACTGATACAACTCACTTTCTATCATTTTATACTCTCAAGTATAATGTGACTAATCTACGGATATCTGATAGAAAGAACAGCGAGCAACAGTGAATCTAACACTTGTGTTAGAGGTAACAAATGCCACGAGCTGGAAACCCTGTAAAGAAAGCCTTTTGAATAGGTTTATCTGTATACAGGCAGTTATTTATAACTGAAAACATTGGTTCTCACACAACCAGAGGTTGCTTTAAACCGAAGTTTTGATTAAGTGTTAGTTACCACACTTAATCCCTTCAAAATGGTTAGAAGCAGTATGAGTTTTAATCATAAAATCATGTTCATACTGCTAAGTCAAATATTTCTTAAAAAGGATTTTCAAAGAGGCTCAGAAAATCATCTAATGATGGATTATGAGTCCATGCTCAGTGATTCACCACTCATAGGAGGTTACACACCTAGAAGTGATGATGGCAGTACTTAAACTCTTAAGGAATTGATGGCTTCATGTACAAATTGTCTGAAAACATGGAAATTGCTAGATCAGATGATATGATATGATTGTGAGAGATCTTCCAAACAGGGAAGGAAATTGCTCAGGAGAGAAATAAATCTCAGGGGAGGTTACAAAAGCCCTTTAAAGGAATATTAACCAAAGAAAAAGAAGGAAAAGATAAGAGCATACAAGATGATGACATGGTTTCTACTGATAAAGAACAAGAACAGAGCTGATAGGAGAAAGTTCTATCTAGATCAAAAGATAAAAGGTTTAAATTTCAGTTCACTACGTTTGTTCATCACTTCCAAAGACATGCTGAAAGATAATTTCTACTTCTTGGAACAAGCATCCAAGATACACAGCATCATTGCCTCTTATAAATCTTCAAGTTTAATATTGCACCATCTTTTAGTCCAAGATTGGAGCAAAGAATAGAAAGCAGATGAGTTACAGAGAAAAACATTCAATCACTCAAAAGAGAAGAAAGTTCAGATCACAGTCTGACAATGAAGTGTTTGAAAGATCTTCACAAAGTCCTCATTTAATTCAGAAAAAACATGTTTGAATGTAATTCACATGTTTAGGGGAGGATTTTTGGGAATTAAATAATCAGAAGAATCAGTATAAAGGCTTAAGGAAATACATCAAGTATGTTTCTGCTGATAAAGCACAAAGCATGTTTCCACTGATGGATTCTGCTGAAGAACATTTTCTACTGATAGTGTTTCTGCTGATGGATTCTGCTGATGCTTCTATGACTCATACAACAGCTATGTAGATAAGTACAACTTATTCTACTGACTCATATACAAGAAAAATATCTTTGTTGTAGTCATCAAATTGAACACTCCAAGTGAGTTGTAATCCTAGATACATGTTGTATCTTAATGACTAACATGATAAGTCATCATCTAGCTGTAATAAAGATGAGTCATATAGATTATAAAAGATCTTTTCCTTGGACTATAAAAGGAAGATCTTAGATATGTCTTATAGGTGCAAAAAAAAAAATAGATGTGTGTAGAAATGACATAGGCGCATAAAGATATACATAGAGAAAAACAATAGAACAAAACACAAGATTCAAGGTCTTTGTAACCCTAGTGATAGTGAAGATCACTCGTATTATTCTGAATAATATTGAATCGTTTTGGTGAAATACTTTCATTGTTCTTCGTTAAATAAACACAAGCATCACAGTTCCATTTCCAATAAACATTCTAAGTGTGGTTAAGTAGATTCCGCATACATAATCATATTCACTCAAAGTATCATATTTACACATTACAAAGGTCCAACACCTCATAGTGTGTTATCAAATCAAATGATCCTCTCATAGATGCAGGTGATGGTGAGTTGTAGTGATAAACTAAGGTGGCGGCAATGGGTAGGGTTGTAAACGAACTGAACGTTCAGTGAACATTTCATGAACTATTCGGTAAAAAGTTCGTTCGTTTAGTAAATGAACGAACATAAACAATATTTTATGTTCGTTTAGTTAAATGAACAAACATGAACAAAAGTCTCGTCCGTTCATTTATGTTCGTGAACGTCCGATTATTCGTTCGTTAACGTTCGTATATGTTTATTTATCTATTTATGTTCATATATCATATATTTTAATTTTATAATTTTAAAAATTTGTTTGTTTAAACAAAACAACATTTATAAAACAATATATTGTAAAGAATTAAATAAAGTTTGTGTTTGTTTGGCTATTTTCATTTATGTCCGATCATTTATGTTCGTTTAGCTTCTTAATGAACGAACATAAACGAAAATGAACAACTTATTTTCTTAATAAACAAACATGAACAAGAAAATTCGTCCGTTTAAGCGTCCGTGCCCGTTTATTTTTCCGGTTAAAATTAAATGAACGAACATGAACAAGGCTTCGTTCGTGTTCGTCCGGTTCGTTTACAGCCCTAGCGATGGGTTATAGTGGTGGTGGTGGTGGTTTGTTGTGGTGGTGGGTAGCCGGAAATAATGGTCACCAGAAAAGATCTCCGATATATTGGGTAACCAGCTAAATAGCTTGGAAACCCGTTGGTATTCTCACATTGCAATTAAAATTAAAATAAATAAATAAAATTTGCATAAAAAGACATCATACTTGTCACTTTTTGTCATTGTATGTTGCGTACTTTTTTTTTCTCAAATTAACACCAACCTTTTTAAATCGTGCTATTATGTATACCGGTGACCTGCTTGACCTATTGGAGCCAATTAAGTTAACGACCGTTTATTTTATTATTGCATTGTTAGTCCTTTTTACTAACGACCGTTTGTAATTAACTAAAAATTTGATTTTCTTAAAAAAAAAACTCTCTTCATATTATTTTTATACACGTTTTCGTTTGTTTTTGCACATTTTCGTCTGTTTTTATACGTTTTCGTCCGTTTTACACATTTTCGTTTGTTTAAACATGTTTTATTCATTTTTTAAACGTTCTCATTAGTTTTTGCACGTTTTCATTTGTTTTTACATGATTTTCTTCGTTTTTACACGTTTTCATTCGTTTTTGCAAGTGTAAAAACAGACGAAAATGAACGAAAACGTGTAAAACAAACGAAAATGTGCAAAACCAAATAAAAAAGTGTAAAAACAGACAAAACGTGCAAAAATGGACTAAAACGTATAAAAACGTAAGAAAACGTATAAAAACGTAAGAAAACATACAAAAACAAACAAAACAGATGAAGACATATAAAAACGAACACAAACGTGTAAAAGTGTGTGAAAACGTATAAAAATGAATGAAAATGTGTAAAAACGGACGAAATCATGCAAAAACAAACAAAAACGTGTAAAAACATACCAAAGCGTGCAAAAATGAATGCAAACGTGCGAAAATGAATGAAAACGTGTAAAAAGAGACGAAAACATGCGAAAGGAACGAAATCTTGCAAAAAAACGAAAACGTGTAAAAAGGAACGAAAACATGCACAAACGAAAAAACATGTAAAAACAGACGAAAGCGTGCAAAAAGGAACGAAAACGTATAAAAACAGGCAAAAACGTGCAAAAATGAAAACATGTAAAAACAGACAAAAACGTGCAAAAATGAATGAAAACGTGTAAAAATGAACGAAAACGTGCAAAAACGGATGAAAACATATAAAAACGGATGAAAATGTGTAAAAACGTGCAAAAACGAACGAAAACGTGCAAAAGCGGACGAAAATGTATAAAAACAGATGAAAACTTGCAAAAACAAACAAAGCCGTGTGTAAAAAACGTGTATAAAACTAATATGAAAAGAGAATTTTTAAATAAAATCAAATTTTTAGTTAATTACAAACGGTCGTTAGTAAAAAGGACTAACAGTTTAATAATAAAATAAACGGTCGTTAACTTAACTGGCTCCAACAGGTCAAGCAGGTCACCGGTACACACAATAGCATGATTTAAAAAGATTGGTGTCAAGTTGAGAAAAAAAATACGCAACATACAATGACAAAAGGTGACAAGTATGATACCTTTTATACAAATAACCCTAAAAAATGGTACACAGTTGAGAAAAAGAAAAAGAAAAATAACGTAAGTTGAAATTGAATACACTTTTATGTGATTTGTCTTTTTGATAATTGATAATCCCTCATCCCAAAATAAACGTCTATATTTTCATTTTGGGATGTTTCAAAATAAATGTAAATTTGCATTTCAATTAATCAAAAAAAATTATTAAGTGACGAATATTTTATTGATGAAGAGTTTAGTTAGTGAGATTTTTTACTTTTTTTTAAATTTATGCATTTATAATGTGGACATTTATTTTGGAGTAAACTCCAAAATATATCCCTGTGGTTTACTTCGTTTCGCACAATACATCACTCTCGCAAAAGTTGCAACTGATACATCACTCCGTTCGTAAAAGTTAATTATATACATCCTTTGGTTAAAATAAGGACTAACGGTGCAAATTATTTCTCCGTTATCCCCAAACGAGATAGAAAATGTTTACATCGTTAGTCCTCTAGGTTAACAGTATTTGCACCGTTAGTATTTTTTTTTTTTTTTTACATTTTCGTCCTTTTTTTTACGTTTTCCTCTGGTATTTTCTATTTTTTTTATGTTTTCCTCTGGTTTTGTCCGTTTTATTACGTTTTCATCCGTTTTTTATGTTTTTGTCCATTTTTATAAGTTTTCGTCCGTTTTTACTGTAACACCCCCATTTTTCACTTATCGCAGTGGATTAAGTGTTTGGGGTATTACTTCATAAAATCACAGTTACAATAATAGAAAATGACTCGAAAAGTGATGTTTTAGAAATTTAGTTATCATTCATTATTATCAGAGTTTTAATTGTAAAAGATATACTTTTATTTTTGATGAGGTCCCAAAAATCTAGGTGTTAAGTTATGTTTGAATGATAACCATGAAAAATCCTCCGAGTTCAGTGCCTCCTTCTGCCATGACTCCATAGAAGTAGTATACCTAGAATACATGCTTAAAAAGTCAACACTAGGTGTTGAGTGAGAGTCATAGGTTTAAGGGTTAGTGAATACAAGTTCTGTAACACCCCCAATTTTGAAAATATGCAGCGGAATTTAGATTGGGTGTTACTTCATAGCGCACAGTTTATTAGTAGAAAATAATTGTCATTTTAGTCATTTTAAAGATCTATCATTCGAATATAAATACCAGAGTTTTAAAAGAGGTCCCCATTTATCCCAAAGTTTATTAAATACGTTTTCGAATGATATGAAAATTTATAGTCTTTATAAGTATCCGTGCTCCTCCGTGTCATCCTTGCTCATTATGGACCTGAGATAAACACATGCTAAAAGTGTCAACACAAAGGTTAGTGAGTTTATAGAGTTTATAGTTTCGAATATTGATTTCCAAAATCAAAGAGTTTGTGAGTCAACAGTAGTTATAATAATAGTTGATTATCAAATTAAAACGTGAGTAAATCCATAGTGTTCATAGCTTAAATCGTTGATTATTAAAATCAAATGAGTGATTTCCTTAACAAATTAATACAGAATAGTCCGTTGGTTTGCCCTTCACCGGGTCAACACCAAAATAGTCGTTTGTTTGTCCTAACTGGGACAACACAAAAATAGTAGTTTGTCAAGTATTAGTAGTTTCCTGCTATATAGTGAGAACAATCTCGTAGTTTGATAAAACAGTGGGCTACAACATTTTACGCCCCTAACATCAGTCATTGTAGTACTCTATCATGACTACAGTACTACCGTTCTATTGCTCTAAGCTCATGACACGCAACGATTAACAAGCATCAAAATAACCATAATAGTGATGTAAAATAGTGGCCCTCAGGATAGGTATTTACTAGTAACCTATGAAATCAAATAGAGTGCATTTGGTGGCTTTCCTCTAGCGACCAAATGGGGATTGTCAATCCCTAATAGATCTATCCACAACTACTTACGTTCATCCTGCGAGTGATTAAGGTGCATGAACGAGGGACTTTTGGTAATAGGTAATTTAGGCAATAGAGGTCAAATATAGCATATCGTCGAACAGTCACTTGTAATCATGTCTATAGCAGGTATCTCCTTATGAGATATAAAAATGTGTAAACTAGTAAAGTTTATATGAAATATAGTCATGTATTTAGTTAATGAATTCTTGTAAAAGTAAAAACAGTAGTTAAGCATGTATCTCCCCCAAAACGTGTGTAAACCATTATAAAACAAATAAGAGTAGGGGTTATGACTCACCTGAGAGTTATGGTAGACATAGATAACATAATGTCAGAAATAGAGTGGAAATGACTTCAAAGATAACCTGAATAATATGGAAGTCTGAGATAAGTTTGACTTATCAAGAATCGTGATTTGAATAGTATCAGATGACAAAATGACTTTTGTAGCAGAGGTGGCTTGCGTGGCAAAACGTTTAATAGTTCAAGAGCAAGTTATATACTATATAACTTGTCTTTACGTATCGTTTATTACTTGTATTTCTCGTCATGAATAAATGATATATATCAGAAGTTGGTGAATGATGAATATGTAGTACATGTCAATTATCTTTAAATGAATTGATGAGTTTCGCGAAATAATCATTTCTGACGTGTAGTCAAGTTATTAATAATGTAAAGCCATTACGTTCAATATATATATATTTATCGTAGTCTTAAAATATAACTTTCTATATATGTTATTATGATGACCTCGTAACCTTGTCAAATTATATTTATTAGATCGTTGGATTTTCGAAGTGTGAAAATATATGAATTATATATTTATCAAATTTGTGGACAAAATATATATAGTTTTTATGTCGATGTGGTTACCAAATAAATAAGTGTTAAACATATTTATTTATACGGAAGGTGGTAAAATAACGTTGATTAGCTTATAAAAACATTTAGAAAAATGTCAAGTGAGTTAAAATTGGAGGTTTAAAGAAAAAATGGAAAAATTTATATATGTTATAAAACTTATAATAGTCTTTTAAGAAAATGGTAAATGGTGCAAAGATGAAGGGTTGAAATTGTCAAAAGGCAACAGTTGCAAAAATAACCAAATTAACAAAACTACTATCGCTCGGATTTGAACGCAAGACCTTTCGTTTAATAGCAAGCGTTCCAACCAACTAAACCAAGCTACTTGTTGTGTTAAGTTTTGGTGTTTACTGTATTTAACAAGGGTTTCGACTGCTTTAATCTTGTTATATTTCTCACTACAGAAGCATGTATCGTGTATATGTTTTGCTTCTTCTTTACTTCCAATTGATTCCTTGTCATCTTTTCAACAATGCATTTCTAAATGAGTGCAAGGCAACGAGAGTCACCAAACTACGTCTCGACTTATAGCTTATCGTCACAGCTTATTTTACCAGCTTATAGAGAAATGGTTTGGATTCACAAAGTTTTGCATGGTTCGTTATGTAGCGAAAATAAAGCCCGATTTAGGAGAGGTTTACAAACATGTGCTTAGTGTGTTACAAATGTATATGTGAGCTAAACCATGAGTAGTTATTATACGAGTTCACTAAAGTGTTGTAAGTTGAGTTTGAGGTTTGTAAGTTAGCTAGGAAGCTCACGAAATATACCAAATCATATTTTTAGTTGTATGCGTCCAAATGTTTATAATCTCGATAGGTTTTATACTTGAAAACTTGTTATGTTATCGTGTTACTAGTGTCTCGTTATTGTTTTTACCACACAAGCGCATCAAGAATACAAAGGGGGTCGAATATGTTTTGTATGTGTATGTTGCATATGAGAAAACGAAAATGGATTTTGAGTGTTCATAGTAACCATGTACACACATGCATATTTAAGAATTCGACAATGAAAACAAGCTATGTTACGTATGGAAATAGGTTGGGAGACTTACTACACCAAATGGTTGGGATGAGTAGAGAGGTACGAAAGTGCGTATGAATGAGAAAAAACGAGACAAGGACGAACGAGAGAACAAACAAGTGAAACTCCAATGCTTCCACAGCTTACATTTCGTCTCGTTGCAACACCAAGAGAGCTTGGGAACTTGCAAGGATAACATCCAACTACTTGCTTCGTCTTTCTTTCTTCTCGCACAACACGAAACAAAAGAAAGTGAAACGGTTGAGGTGTTGACGTTTTGCTTTTGATCTGATGGAAACAGGGGAAAATGCATGGCTCTTCTTATATAGAGATAGGATGCATGAATGAGATGATGATAATGTGTAGGAAACATGTGCAAGTCTTGAGTGTGTAAGAGGGTTTGAGTGTGAATGCATATCAAATGCATGTTACCTCTTTTCATGCCCAATCAAGCTATAACAAATCGAATAGTGACAGGGAATGTGTAAGATTCATGTTTGAATATTCCTGATCATGTCTATAGTTGGGTTTTTCAGGGATTGGGGAGCAAGGGCGGTTTGTGTGTGAGAATGTATAAGTAGTAGTACTCAAATTTGAGTCCAGGTCATGTGTTTACAGAAAACAGCCTTGAATTACATTTTTGGTTTAAAATCTCGTGTTTTTAGACATAAAACATTATTTCGGACATCTTTCGTGTTTTACACTTTTCTTGGTTCGGACCAGAAGGGCCTTAAAATTGTGATTTAAATTCGTTACAGAAAGTTGGTGGTTCATTTGAATTCATACGAATTGTCATTGGAACAACATATTATTTGTGTCAAGTTGAGATGAAACTTGTAAGGTGCCTTAGTTTGATCATATTCTAGTATAGTAATTATATTCAAAAGTTGATAACAATTGTCATTCATGATTTTTAGCAGCATGGAAAATAAAGTTGTGAAATAAAAGGGGTATGTCGTGTGTAAAAGTTGTGAGCAACTAAGCCAAAGCAAACATGTACTTGTGACTTGTAAATATAATAGTTAGGGGTGCGCTTGGGCTGTGGAGCCTGGTGAGCTCGTTAGTGAATCAGGTCCAAAGGAAGGGAGTCAAGAAAATAAGAAGTCCGTTTGGTTGATTAATGAGGGGTTAAGGCCTTTTGGTTCTTAGAGGTCCATTATTATTAGTGAGTACACATGAAATTTTTGTAGGCTTGGGAAATATATAAATCGTGTTTGGTTAATTATCGAATCGTATATAAACGTTTTAAGTTTCTTGCGATATTTAGATTTTTAAAGCACATGAATGAATACCGTTTCAAGGTAAATGGTGAAAATGTTGTGATCGTCAAAAGTGTGTGTGTGTGTGTGTGTGTGTATATATATATATATATATATATATATATAATTTCATGGGTAAAAATAGTTACTTTCCGTTGTAATGACATGTTAAATATTTGGAAAATCACGGGATGTAATAGTACCTACCCGTTAAACTGAATCCCGTCCTGGGATTCCAGTCTAAGGTAGATGTTACAAATAAAGTTTTGACAACGAGTCTTCTCAATGTGACTTTTAGAGAAAACTGGGGAACTTTGGCCCAAAAATATAAATCTTACGTGGCAACACTAACTATAGTTCCAAGGTCTAAACAGTGTTTTACCACAGTGGTACACAGTACCCAACCCCTTTTTCCCTTTTAAATCCCTCACATGTAAACCCCTTTTTACCCAAAATAGTCTTTTTCTCATTTTCTGTCGACATGCTGCATTTCATCACCATCCTTGCGATCTTGTATGTCATTGTTGCTGTTGTTCATCTAGCGTACGTTTCGAAAGAAGATCGTGGTATGTTGGTCGGAATTTTAATGTTTCTTGTACCACTTGTGGTTCTTTCGATCGTCATTGATAAGTTCTGGAAGTGAGGAATAGTATCGTAGTGTAGTGGTAGGAATGTTGAAACAAAGGTTCGTTGTGTTTCCATGTAACTTCTAGTGTATGATGAAAATTTACTTCATTTTATGATGCCATGGTTTATGTTGATTTTTCGCTTGTATATACTGCTTATGAATTGTTAGATTAGTATATAAAAAGTCATTATGTGTCAAAACATTTAGAGTTGGTTGGTTAGATTGTAGTCGAGTTTACAAGAGGGGGGGGGGGTTGATGAATTATGACCGAAATTATATAGGGAAGTTTGTTTGTCTTCGTGTGAAATCAAATATTTAGATACATATGATTTTTGATATAGTTGAATAGTTTGGAGGAGGTACTAATTGAGTTGAGCTTTGATGCTAATTTGACCATCAAATGATCGAGTAATTGAAAGAGATTAGTCACACTTGATTCTTAGGTACATGATAAGTCGGTTGAGTGTAATATTTAAGTTCTGGGCTTGAGCAATGTCGGGCTCAAATTGGTGATCAAGTCCAATGACAATACAATGGTGCGTTGGATTACTGAAATCTTGAGGCCCAAATGTGTGTTGGCGCATGGAAGCAGTGGGTCAAGGCCCAAAGTTAGGAGGGTGTTTTAGGTTTGGTTTTTGCGAGTATGTTTCATCGACACACACTTTATTATTCTAAGATACATGAGGTTACGAGATGGTCTTAGATCGTTGAAATTTCGTATAATGTTTAAGAGTTTGTAAAAAGTTGATGAATCATTATTGAAACACGGTTCTTGTTCATAAAAGTTTTGAGGGGGAAGATCAAAATCGTTTTGAGGATAATTATCAAAGCTCGTATCATAAGCGTAAGACGTTTCAGCACTCGGGACGTAACATATACAATTCGCGTATCCACATTGATTACAAAAACATTGCCCACACGGTAATCCTTCATCGGATGGATTTCCACAATTAAAGCAAGTAAACGAAGGTGGCGATGGTGTTGGATAGTAATCGGGAACGTTTTGAACATACTCGGGAGAATTACAATACCAACAAACTCCATCATGAATATCACTACCACATTGTTCGCATGTACACCAAACATATGAACCTTCAAAGAACGGTTCTCCACATTAAACACAAATCGGATCCATAAGAATTAAACATAAGAGGATATAGAAAAAGAATTATCGGTTTAGAGGGTTAAAGAAGAAGAATCAAACGATAACAGGATAAGAAGATTATTTTTGGTTTTTCGTATCATAAAAATAAATCAAAATAAAAGTGAAAATCAAATATGAAAAAGAAAAATATTTTTGGATTTTTATTATTTATTGAAAAACAACTCACAAACCTTTATTTATTTATTTATTTATTTATTTATTTATTTATTTTCTTTTTTCAAACGTTACGTTAATCGTAATCGTTTCCTTCAAAACTACTCGCGACGAAATGGGAGAAAAGAATTTTCCCGCTTATTCGGTTGTAGAATTAAAGTAATCCGATAAACAACTAATTTCACGTTTTTCTTATATTGTTAGGCTTATTTGGTTTACAATGCCCCCCCCCCTTCCACGGGAGAGTCGAGGCTGTAACTTTATTTTTTTATTTTTGTAAACACTTTAGGAAAAGTGTTTTTGATTTTTCAATTTTTTTATTTTTATAGAAAATATATACAACTTTGAGGAAGGCTTATCAAAACACGATTTTTCAAAACGAATATTCAAAAACTCACTTCAACCTTTCCCGGCAGCGGTGCCAAAAATTGATTTAACTGTTTTAGTTTAGGTTTAATTTTCCAAAGAAATACTTAGGAAAATATTTCCCTGGTCGTGTCCCAGCGAAGGTGTGAATGGAATCTCGAATTATCGATTCGTGAACCGTGTAGTGAAAAGTGAATAGTGAAAATTGTGATGGTGAAATTCAAATTATGAAAAGAAATAGTGAAATAAGCAGAAAGTACAAGTTATATATGCACAAATAATTAAATTCTAAAAACGGAAAATCAATCGCGGAATTTAAAACGTAACGTACAAATTAAAACGTAACTTTTTATTGAAAAATGATCATACAAATGTGAAACAATTTTCTAAAAATCTTAAACTACTAAAAAGAATTTTGAGAAAAAGAAAAATATTTTTTTGACTTTTTATTTATTTTCTAAGAATTTATTTCTATTTTGGCCTTTTTGGAATTAAAAAGTAATTAAAAATAAAAGAAAATGTAAAAATAAACGGGAAAAATATAAAATCAACTTTGAAAAATCTAAAATAATAGAAAAGAATTATCTAAAATATTTTTGGAATTTTAAAGGCTTTTTCTGATTTTTATTTGATTTTTATTTATTTAAAAGTATTAAAAATAGAATTTAAATTAAGAAAAATAGTAAATCAATTAAAAAAATCAGAAAAAAAATTACAGAAAATCTAAAATATTAAAATGAACTTGAGTAAAAATTTTGAAATGAAAATAAGCTGTTGAAGTGCTTATTGGTCTAGTAAGCAGTTTGGATAAGTGCTTATTTATAAGCACTTATCACTAAAATGTACAAAACTTTCACAGATGGTGAAAAACACTCAATTAACCATAAGTAAACTCAGATCAGACCAAAAAGTCACACAGATCATACAAATGGATCAAATAAGCAATCATTTAAGCACTTATTATAAGCAAAATATCTCAAGAATAAGCCAAAGAGAATATAGACCAAATTAAGCACTTAAACAAACTCAGTTAATGCTTAGAATAGACAATCAAGCTCAAAGTACAAGCTATAAAGCACTACTGCAGGCCCTAGGTTCACTCAGCAAACAAGTGATAAGCTCTTAACTAGCAGGCCTGAATAAGCAATCCATATAAGTCCTAATCTAGAATATTAAGGGGGCAAAAGCTAGATTACCATACTGAGATTCTAAAAACCTAAAAAGCCCTAACACAAACTAACAATTTCTAGTCTAATTGATGCCTAGATCAGGTGTCAGAATAACACATGCAACTGAAATAATTTGACTTTTAAATGACATAAAAACTTTGACCAAACTCAATTTCAATAGCCTAAATCTGTTACTAAATGATATATTGAACTAGTTTGAGCAGTAAAATCACATAACTAAATACAATTCACTTCAATTGATCAAATGTACATGAACAGATAACAAAATATGCAAGCAGAGAAGAGATAATTGATTAACTTTGACTTTCTAAAGTATATCCTACTAATTTTAAGCCATAACTAATCTATACTACCCTGATGCAGGTTACTAAGGCAAAGGAAACAGGAAAAAAAGCTACTAGAACTCTATTTTAACTACAGATCCAAACACCCTTTTAGTGAACTATTATGAAGATTTATTGAAGCATATGAGATTTTCAAACCATAAAACCACAATCTGAATTCACACATTGATCAATTGAACTAAATGAGGCTCAACAACACAGTACAGAACAAAAACTAATCACCAATCACAGATGTTCAAGTATCACTCAGTTAACAAAGTAAAATTATGAACTATGCTAAAGCAAACTGTAAAACTAAAAAAAATGATCAAACAAGCAATCTAATCAAGGGTATAAGCAATTCAATCAAAAAACAAGATAACACATACAGATTAATACTAATCAAAGCAGTATGCAATAAGAGCTAAATTGGGATCAATGACTTACAAATATGGAACTCTAACTGAAATAGGATTTATCAACCAAACCACAGCCTATCTTTTAGATAGGCATATCACCAACAATCCCATATTCTTCATCATTAATCCCCTTTGACTTTCATTGACTATGAGCAATTGTTAACCAATTAAGAAGAAACAAAGCTATAAAACTCTCCACAAGCTATGATTAAACTTGAATGAGCTTATGAGATTATGCACATGAAAACTTAAAACGGATTTAAAACAGTAAATTGCTTTGAAATTTAAAGGATAAGAACATTAAATGAAAACTCGAATTTTATTGAAAATTTAAAGTGAATACGAAATTTAAAAGCTTGAATTACAATAAACTACAACTAATTATACTACTAAACTACCTCTATATTACTCCTACTCCTACTCCTATCTAACAGCCTTCAAAGTGTGGTGAGGAGTGAGTATATATAGTCACTGAGGAGGTCTTCTCAAGGATTCAGGAAGTTTCTCAAATCCTTATCTTGGCCATTTGATCAATCTAATCATCACACAAGTAATATCAGCCCTTGGATTGTACTGTTGAGGTGTCACAGCCAATGGGAGTGCTGGGAATTGCCACTCTGTCATTCCTTTGCGTCATTCCTCTGCCAAGTATGTCAGGAATATTCGTGGAATCTTATTTGTACGGGTAAATCTTTGAAAGCAGGGTAATTGGGGAGGTAAGTGGTGATGAACAGTAAAAGGTGCGTTGAGTTTTTATGATTGTAATTTTGACCAGTATTTGGGGTTTGACTTGGGTGGGTTATAAGGAAAATGGATCGGGTTTAAAGGGAAACGGGTAGGGGGATTTGGGTTAATATTAAGAGTTGGGCTTGGGTTGTGTTTATGTTATTAAAGGGTTCATGGGCTTAGGTGATAGTAAAAGGAAAATGGGTTTGTGGAATGGATTTATTGTGTAGGCAAATTAGTATAAGTAGAATTAGTTTAGGTTTAGGATTAAGTATAAATTAAGTTTAGGTTAAAGGGTGACTTTTGACAAGTTGACAAAATTAATCCAAGGACTAACTTTGACATTCGATGATTCTTCAAGGTAGATTTAGGCACTTTGAGCATAAACTTGATCCTCTTTGTAGAAATCCTTCCCCGGCTTTGGCTTTTATACACTCTTTCCATTCCCGTGCTCGTGTTGTTGTTTTCTCATTGATTTTTCGTCCAATTCTCTTATATTCGTACCTGCTCAATTATAAACTCATAAACAACATATTTTTGGCATTTAAAGTCTGTTTTTGGTCATTTTGGTCCGGTTTTGGTCTTATAAAAGGTGCGTAAATTAATACACACCAAAAGATTGTTGAGGAGTTCACAATCTCTTAGAGATTGAGGAGTCAAATCTTGTGAGAGTGTGTTATTTATACGTGGTGCGTTCATGATTTAGTCATGGTGTTACGTGTTTAACGCGATCTGCTCCTGCCACTTGTGTTGAAATGCGAAAGCCAAGATAGAATTTTATCACGTATCCCAAAAAACTAGTTGCTAGTTTTAATAGACATAGACTTTGAAAGTTTTATCGTTTGAATACAAACGGTTATATTTCTCAAAATAAAACAATTGAAAAATATTTTTCAAACCCTTATAAATACCACTGGCAGGCTTGTGTTATCCACACATACACATACAAAACAATCAATGGCTTGCAAACTACCACATACCGCTGAACAATTTCAATTGTTTATCAAAGCAGAAGCTGAGAATAGTGATGTGAATCATCAAAATGCTATTGTGAAGGTCATCATGAAGTTTGAGGTCGCGAAACAACTGATAGAAAATATGTGATCGACACGTTCTTGCATGACGAATATCGTAAGGATGTTGCGGTTATTGAATCGTTGTGGGCTTGTGTTCATCAGATAGAGAATCAAATTTCTAACAAGATCCGTTGGAGTTTTGAAGAGGATGTTGAAGCTGACAAAAGCAACAACCACAACTACAAAAGGTGCATCAAGTTCATCTACACCAAGAGTGGTTATGCAACAACAACAGTTGCCTCATCTAGATCACTTCCAGCCAAGTTTCGAGGAAAATGTGGCAGTTGATGATGGTGGTTGGACTTCTGACATGGAGCAGGAGCTGAGCAGGTTGGAAGCTCAATTAGAAGAAGAGAGGTTGGCGAGTTTTGACCCTTATGATGATGGTTATGACTCCAACAACTCTCAGACTTGGGATCACCCAGACTACCACTGAAGTGTGATGTTTTAAGTTAGTATCGTTTGTAACGTTTAAGTATTTTTGTCAAGTGTGCTTTTAATAATATGGAGTTTGAATGTTTAAATCAAAATCCCTTGTTAGCACAATTTGGATGAGAATTGATTATTCTGTCATATTTAGATATCGCTCATGATTTCCAATTACAAGAATCTATGCGGGTAACCTACCCGTTAAACAGATTTTTACAAAGAGAATTTTAGATAAGTGTGTAGAGAAAGTTCCTGAATTATCAGCTTTTGTGGATGAAAATCAGTTTGGTGAATAATGAACATGAGTGGCCAGAACAGTAGTCTACGACTACTTCTTTATATATACACCCTGAGAGATTTCAATCGTTCTTTCCGGCTTAACGCATCTGCTACTACATTGGCCTTTCCGGGATGATAGCGAATTTCACAACCATAGTCACTGAGCAGCTCTAACCAACAGCGTTGTCTCATGTTCAATTCCTTTTGATCCATAATATGCTGGAGACTTTTGCGGGTGGTTCTTGATTTCATACTAATTAGCAAAGAATTTCACACGTAGATTTTCGGGGATACGGAAAGAGTATGTCATACGCATCTATAAAGATGGGAGTAAGATAATTAAGAGGGATGTGTATAGTACTTTAAATAGTTAATATGTATATATCAATATACTAGAGTGTTGGTGTAGCATAAACTATCTAGAAGTCACATAATCGTCTGGCGGATGGAAAGCACGGAGAGCGTAAGGCTATAAAATGTTTTGTTGGTAAAAACGGTTACAGTTCGGATCTAAATCAGACCCGTTTCACTATAACCAAGGCTCTGGTACCACTGAGTAACACCCCCAATTTTGAAAACATGCAACGGAATTTAGGTTGGGTGTTACTTCATAGCGCACAGTTTATTAGTAGAAAATGATTGTCATTTTAGTCATTTTAAAGATCTATCATTCAAATATAAATACCAGAGTTTTAAAAGAGGTCCCCATTTGTCCCAAAGATTATTAAATAAGTTTG
The DNA here is from genome assembly GCA_030686995.1 of Artemisia argyi. NCBI lineage: Eukaryota > Viridiplantae > Streptophyta > Magnoliopsida > Asterales > Asteraceae > Artemisia > Artemisia argyi. Next base: position 66,040,834 of record CM060692.1, read on the forward strand.
CGAATGATAGGAAAATGAATAGCCTTTAAAAGTATCCGTGCTCCTCTGTGTTATCCTTGCTCATTATGGACCTGAGATAAACACATGCTAAAAGTGTCAACACAAAGGTTGGTGAGTTCATAGAGTTTATAGTTTCGAATATTGATTTCCAAAATCAAAGAGTTTGTGAGTCCACAGTAATTATAATAACAGTTGATTATCAAATTAAAATGTGAGTAAATCCATAGTTTTCATAGCTTAAATCGTTGATTATTAAAATCAAATGAGTTATTTCCTTAACAAATTAATACAGAATAGTCCGTTGGTTTGCCCTTCACCGGGTCAACACCAAAATAGTAGTTTGTTTGTCCTAACTGGGACAACACAAAAATAGTAGTTTGTCAAGTATTAGTAGTTTCATGCTATATATTGAGCACAATCTCGTAGTTTGATAAAACAGTGGGCTACAGCATTTTACGCCCCTAACATCAGTCATTGTAGTACTGTATCATGACTACAGTACTACCGTTCTATTGCTCTAAGCTCATGACACGCAACAATTAACATGCATCAAAATAACCATAATAATGATGTGAAATAGTGGCCCTCAGGATAGGTATTTACCAGTAACCTATGAAATCAAATAGAGTGCATTTGGTGGCTTTCCTCTAGCGACCAAATGGGGATTGTCAATCCCTAATAGATCTATCCACAACTACTTACGTTCACCCTGCGAGTGATTAAGGTGCATGAACGAGGGACTTTTGGTAATAGGTAACTTAGGCAATAGAGGTCAAAGATAGCATATCGTCGAATAGTCAGTTATAATCATGTCTATAGCAGGTATCTCTTTATGAGATATAAAAATGTGTAAACTAGTAAAGTTTATATGAAATATAGTCATGTATTTAGTTAATGAATACTTGTAAAAGTAAAAACAGTAGTTAAGCATGTATCTCCCCCAAAACGTGTGTAAACCATTATAAAACAAATAAGAGTAGGGGCTATGACTCACCTGAGAGTTATGGTAGACATAGATAACGTAATGTCAAAAGTAGAGTGGAAATGACTTAAAAGATAACCTGAATAATATGGAAGTCTGAGATAAGTTCGACTTATCGAGAATCGTGATTTCAATAGTATCAGATGACAAAATGACTTTTGTGGCAGAGGTGGCTTGCGTGGCAAAAGTTTAATAGTTCAAGAGCAAGTTATATACTATATAACTTGTCTTTACGTATCGTTTATTACCTGTATTTCTCGTCATGAATAAATGATATATATCAAAAGTTGGTGAATGATGAATATGTAGTACATGTTACGTATGGAAATAGGTTGGGAGACTTACTACACCAAATGATTGGGATGAGTAGAGGTACGAAAGTGCGTATGAATGAGAAAAAACGAGACAACGATGAACGAGAGAACAAACAAGTCAAACTCCAATGCTTCCACAACTTACATTTCGTCTCGTTGCAACACCAAGAGAGCTTGGGAACTTGCAAGGATAACATCCAACTACTTGCTTCGTCTTTCTTTCTTCTCGCACAACACGAAACAAAAGAAAGTGAAATGTTTGAGGTGTTGATGTTTTGCTTTTGATCTGATGGAAACAAGGGAAAATGCATGGCCTTTCTTATATAGAGATAGGATGCATGAATGAGATGATGATAATGTGTCGGAAACATGTGCAAGTCTTGAGTGTGTAAGAGGGCTTGAGTGTGAATGCATATCAAATGCATGTTACCTCTTTTCATGCCCAATCAAGCTATAACAAATCGAATAGTGACAGGGAATGTGTAAGATTCGTGTTTGAATATTCCGGATCATGTCTATAGTTGGGTTTTTCAGGGATTGGGGAGCAAGGGCGGTTTGTGTGTGAGAATGTATAAGTAGTAGTACTCAAATTTGAGTCCAGATCATATGTTTATAGAAAACAGCCTTGAATTACATTTTTGGTTTAAAATCTCGCGATTCTAGACATAAAACATTATTTCGGACATCTTTCGTGTTTTACACTTTTCTTGGTTAGGAACAGAAGGGCCTTAAAATTGTGATTTAAATTCATTACACAAAGTTGGTCGTTCATTTGAATTCATACGAATTGTCATTGGAACAAAATACTATTTGTGTCAAGTTGAGATGAAACATGTAAGGTGCCTTAGTTTGATCATATTCTAGTATAGTAATTATATTCGAAAGTTGATAACAATTTTCATGATTTTTAGCAGCATGGAAAATAGAGTTGTGAATTAAAAGGGGTATGTCGTGTGTAAAAGTTGTGAGCAACTGAGCCAAAGCAAACATGTATTTGTGACTTGTAAAAATAATAGTTAGGGGTGCGCTTGGGCTGTGGAGCCTGGTGAGCTTGTTAGTGAATCAGGTCCAAAGGAAGGGAGTCAAGAAAATAAGAAGTCCGTTTCGTTGATTTATGAGGGGTTAAGGCCTTTTGGTTCTTAGAGGTCCATTATTATTAGTGAGTACACATGAAATTTTTGTAGGCTTGGGAAATATATAAGTAGTGTTTGATTAATTATCGAATCGTATATAAACGTTTTAAGTTTCTTGCGATATTTAGATTTTTAAAGCACATGAATGAATACCGTTTCAAGGTAAATGGTGAAAATGTTGTGATCGTCAAAAGTGTGTGTGTATATATATATATAAATATATATATATATATATATATATATATATATATATATATATATATATATATATATATATATATATATATATATATATATATATATATATATATATATATATATATATATATATGGAAGGGATCAGGTGCGGATTAACTTTTAAGTAGGGATGGTGCGGATAATATCATAGTACCATTCAAAAAAATAATTCAGCAAAATCTGAAAAAATAATAAAAAGAAACAGGACAAAAATTTATTAAGAATCGCTAAAAAAAATTCCAGAAAAGAATCGTTTTCATGGTTAAAAGGTATTGTGATACTATGGTTTTTTTTTTAATATCACTTTAATACTCATACTTTCTTAATATCAAAGTTATTTTTTTTTAATATCACCCCTACTTTTTTTAATATCGTAATTAAAAGAGCATGGATATTAAGGTTTTTACTAATATAAAGGTGACTTTTTAAGTAAAATTGTTAATATCTCAGTTACTTTTAATATGTAAAACAACTTTTCTTTATTTTTTTTTAATATCACAGTAACCATCAACGTTTTTAAATATCATACTTCTGATATCACAGAAGCCATCATCGTTTTTTAATATCATACTAACTTTTTTATTAAAATAAATTCAAAAAAATATGAAAAAAATTAAAAAACTAAAGAGGACAACGAATAATTAAGAATAGCTGAAACAAAAATAAAAAAAATATCGTTTTGATGTTTAAAACTTACGGTGATATTAAGATCAGATCATATATATATATCTCTACATTATATATAACAGGAGGCATTTGAAGGATATGCCCAGTCATTGCCCAGTCAATGCCCAGTCAATGCCCAGTAATTCAATTTCAGCCATGTCATCTGCCATGTCATCACATGTATTTATTTTTTTAATTTTTAAATGAATTTTGTAAATTGATTTCGTATTTTAATTCAAAATTCGGATTTATTTTTCAAAAAAATGACACTTGCAGGATTTGAACCTGGGTCTTGGGATCTACACACAAGCATGTCAACCAGTGGAACATGTAAGTTATTGTGATTTGATAATTGAAAACAATTATGTTATGCTTTAATAATAACTACTGCACTCCCTAATAGATATACATAAACCTGTATACATTCCTTAATTATAGTAAAAAAAATTATTTAATATTCGAATTTTATTCATTAATCACCCAAACCCTAATTTTTTAGACAGATGACGTACAGGAACAAGGTTTGTCTCTTTTCCCTCAAAACCCTAATGATGATTTGTGTGCATGCATGCTAATATATTGTTTAAAGGGTATATAATGATAACATCTATATTTCCGCTTTATGATGTGAACATTGGACATAGAATGATGCTTTGCCAACAATTTGGAGGAATCAACGAAATCTGTTTTTAAGTCTATTGATGATGAGAGGTACAATTCTTTGTTGATGATTGTGTTTACTTATTATTTATCCGATTTATAATATCATGGTGTTGTTGATTTAATTTTTAAGTTTATTGCCTGATTAATTTGTATCCATCTATGATATAGTTATCAATGTATTGAAACAATAAGATAAAATAGTACATGAGGTTATTATTCAACCAATGAATCAGTTCTTGCCGAGAAATTAAACTCATCAAATAGGAGGACATGCTTGATCACTATCTTGACGAGGATCGGAGGACATGCTTGATTACCATATCTATTTACATCTGTGATTTACTTAGTCTCACAGTGTTCGATTAAAAGGTATAAAATGAAGAGATACACGCCTGCTATTTTGCACCACATGAATTTTGTTGAGAAGATCACATACTTTTTCTTTATTCTTATTGGATCTTATTTTAATGTATTGTTACTTATTATTGTTACAGTTGCCGCTTATGAGTCTAATATTAATTCCCAAAGTACAACTACAAATACCAGAAGACAAATGGATCACATACAAGGTTCAGTCCCTACTCTTTAATCTCAAGGTTTACTCTAATCCGATCTTATTTTATCATTTTGCGGTTTTGAAATCTCTATAAGCCAATAAGATGCTTTTGCTAATTTATTATTAATATGATTCATGTGTAGTAGATATATTTAAGGATGGATAATTTGTTGATGTTTTGATTATTAACCAAGTGTGCTTCGCTCAACAATGAAAGGATCATTTTTAGTAGAACGTGGGTTACAGAAATATTAATGTTTGAAATCAATGCAGCAATTGCTAACTTAGATTACCTCGCTTCTAACCCTAAAGGCCTTGAAGCTCCTAATAGGTCTTTATTGTCTGTTATGCGGAATTAATTATATCATGGTTTGAGCACGGAAGAGTCTGAACGTGTCCACGTGTATAATTTTGATCACCCTGGTAATGGTCTTATAAGTGTAGGTATGTCACTCTCCTTTGCTACAGAATGCTTGCTCATACAGTGGTTTCTGTTACCACAACGTACTACTGGAAATCATAAATGCTGCAAGAGGTTTTATGCAACAATAACTTGCAGTTTATTATTAATAACTGATGGATATAGAAGCAATGTTTTAGATATTGATAAACATTGTGAAGGGTGACACACTTCAAACTTAATAAGAAGTAAGCTGTGAAAAGCATCTAGCTTCGATTGAGTGGAGTCAACAGAAAGAATGATTTCTCCAACTACATGCGTGGAAATTGACGGAAGAGGATATTTCGTACGAAGGTTGGTTTGAGGGGCACGAGGAAGACGATATTATTCCATACATGGAAAGTGAAAGCCCGGTGTAGCTTGTCAAAGTTGTTGCGTCAGCTGGACCGTCAAGTCCAAAGGTTCATCGTTCTTTATCTCAAATACTTCTAGAGTATAATAGTGCTATTAGGTATTTTTTTAGTGAGCTCTAAAATATGATGAAACTGAATTAGCTGGATGTTTGTATTTTGCAGCTTCAGCATTAGAACTTCAAAGAAATGTTATTGCGTCCTCTTCTAGAATGATGGGTCGAAGTATGAAGGAGTAAGTTTACATTCACATCCTATCTGTGTATTTGTATATGTGGGTCAAATTTCAATAATCTTAATGTAGAAATTTGATAATCAGTTATTCTATGATTCAGACATTTATTTTTTTGATGCGTATTTGCAAACAAAGTCAAAATCACATACAACTTAGTACCAGTAGTTAATAATGCTAGCTGGATGAATATTACCTTTACTGAGAGCAACCAAAAAGCATACTGAGAGCAATAAAAAATATTTAGCTGAATGTAATCATATAACTGCTACTTTTCCATTAATTACAATGCTACATGTCATTGCAGGAATATATCTGATAGCTGTCCTCTTTGTGGTGTTGTGTCATTGTGTAATCCCTTTAATTTGGTCATTGTATATTAGGATTTCCATAAGAGCAGTAATGCAGTGTATAACAAAGCTCTTTCACCTTCTTTGCACCAAATCTTTAAAAGGTAGGCATATATATTCTTTCAGTCCAATGCGTCATTTTTGGTTTACGGGATTCACATGATCTCTATATTCGTTCAAACCGTACTTTTTTAAATAAAGCATTGTTCATCCATTGGTTAAATTTATCCGCTAAAATAACACAAGAAACTGCTGGTCACTTGCTTAACTGCTTTTATGATTTTCTTAGATAATATGATCACTTACCAGCCACTTTCATTGAGGAATGATGTCACTACTAAGACTTATTTGCAGACATGGTCTTCTTTTTGGCGAATTGAGTGATCATAACATTAAAACTATCAAAGGCTTTGATGAAGCTCTAACATGAGGCATGCATTTCCTACTATTGATACTTTATGAACATGATAGCATTCTTCTTCCAACCCCATTTGCTTATTTCGATATCTCATGGTACAACAACAGTAAGTAAATGATTAATTCCTGCGACATTATGCCAAAGAACGTGGATACTTTTCATCCTTTTTTTTCCCTCTTTTAGCTGTTTGTTGTTTCTGTTTTGTATCACTCAGTTATCACTAATCTATTTTATGCCACCAAGGAACAACAGCGACTATACATAGACTTTCACAGGAACTGCAACAAAGCAACTCGAATGCTTAAACCTAATATATGTTCATCTTTTCAGTATCTCAATCAGTACAAGAGAGTTGGCAACGCCATGTTCAACATTCTGTTCAAAAGGTTCTTTGCATGCTTTATACAATACGGGTTCATCTGGTAAATCTAATAACCGAAGAGGTGGTCGCCTCATATTAAAAGCTGAGAGTGTAAGTCTTGTGTCAGAACATGTTCTGTAATGAAGTATTATCTTTTTCATTGCCCTTGCTCTTTTCTTTATTATATACTGACAACTTTAGTGTAACACACAGGATTCTTATTCAGTACTTGGCGTGTCAAAGAAGTCAAGCAAAGCAGAAATAAAAAGTGGTAAGTGTATATCTATGCCTCTGGAAGATTAGATTGAATTTCTTGAAGTCATTTTCTATTCTTTATCCCATTATAAAGTATTCTTTTATCTATTGATTGTTGAGGCATGCTTTACGTTCAGCAGTTGAACATTTACTTTACTTCAGTTTTTGTTTAACCCTGCGCTTCCTTTTGTTCTCTGTTTACTTTTGGCTACTCTTTAATGGTTCACACCCCAACATTACAACTTTGACTGGTGATCAATGCTCTATATATGTTAATTGAATTAACATTTTTTTAAATAGAATATTACCGACACTCCACTTCATTGCAACCTGTTTTCAGTCTTGGATGCAAGACCGTCTGCTAACATCCCAATCTCTACATGCCTAGATTAACTTTGTATAATAGGTTCCCCATTTTAGCTTTAAAACGTAACCACAACGCTGCGAAACAAACTTACATTATTCATTCAATTACCATGGCCAAAGAAGAGTTAAGCTTGGTTGTATGATTATGTTATGGTATTGTAATATGGACAGTGTCTATACTGAAAGTATGTTTAGGGTATACAAGTCTGATATAGTATAACATTTCTCTGATGTTCTTTTTTTTCTACAGAATTAGCAGAAAGTACTCGCGTGTACCGAGCTCCAAAAAGACAAAGCAGTTTAGGAGGTGTAACGGCAGGTAACCTATGTTATTTCAGACACCTTAATATAAACATGTAGGTATGTGCCTATTTCCATAGGTTATAAGCATACTGAACTAAGCTAATCCCAAACATCCCTTAATAATTTCAAGTGGGCTGTTTTGTACTTATTATAAGAAAAAAAAGGTGACCACATTTAGTACGACTAATAAGAAATCTCAAATCCCTTTCGGTAATACAACTAAACCTTAAAACATTGCAAACAATCTAACCTTAAGATGCCAAGTTTGCTATTTGTATATGATTTTTGCTGAATTAGTGGGTGTTTGGCATTGCTGTAACAGAACAAATTTCAAGAGACCGTGTTTGGATGCGATTCTGATAGTAGCAAATTCCATTTATAAAAAGACTAAGAGGCATTTATGATTTTTCAATATAGCCACTTATCTACTATGTTGTGACCCTGAATGAGTAGTTGTTGCATATTGATTTTTGCTTATAAAAATCTAAGGTATATGGCATTCCATGTGATTGCTTAGTTCATGAATTAGTGTAAAATATTCGTTATTGTTAATACTTAGGATCATGGAAAATGAGAAATTCTTATGATTAGCCTAAAATATAAGTTATCATGACCACATTCTAGGTGCGTGACGGAGTGATCGAAAGATAAGATATCGTGCCTAACTTTGTGCAATGGGAAAATTGGTGCGGAGTAATATAGTTTTAGACATAAAATGCCACCAACAATGATATGTTGATTCAAACAGGATAGATTAAGGGTTCATATGGGCTATTTGAATATAAATTGTAGTGAAAGTGTATAGCATGGCCTAACAAAATTGGTAAACTATTGGATCTTATTTTAGTTTATACTCTTATTAATTTATACAAATAAGAGTATTTTGTTTACAACTTAAATATACGTTCAATAAGCAAAACATATGGGCTTTAATGAGAATTAGTTTTATAAAAAATATTTCAAAAAAAAGATCATGGGCATTACCGTATATAATGTGAATATTATACCTATTGATTTAATATTCATACAATCTTTTAGGTAATGCTCTTTTTCTTATTTGTATACTCTCATGTAATAACAGTTGATAAGCCAAATATATACGTTCATATGTTTTTTTATAAACAAAAGTGTATAAAAAGAGCGAATAACGTAATTTCAAAAGATAATTTATACATATTAGGACCAGGTTCCCATATTTTATAATAATCGTTTATGTGAAAATGATTGAAAATAATCTACATTTGTCACTATTTTATACTCTTTGTATGTCATTTTGTTTATATATGCATACAAAGATTTCCATGTAGTGTATGAATGAAAACTTTCGTTACAATTTTTCATTAGCTTTAAATAAACCATATTATATTAAAGGGGTGGTCATCACTGCTGTGTGCAGCAGATAACCTATCTGCAGTAAGCAGTGTTGCAAAAATCGGCCTACAAGGCCGATTAATCGGCGATTACAAGCTGAACGGCCTTGGACCTTGGAGCGAATTACAAGGTAATCGGCCGATTAATCGGCCTTAGACCTTGGAATCGGCGATTAATCGGCCAAAAATGTCTACACGGCCCTCGACCGCCTCGGGTCCGATTCACGATTTTTGCAACATTGGCAGTAAGGCCCATTTTTTTTAATATTTACATTTTTGGCCCTTCAAGATAAGTACATTTTTCATTTTTGGCCCTTGGCTATAGCACAACAGCAGATAAAAACCCTGCTGTTTTACAGCAGGGATCATTTAGCCTATATTAAAACATGAATATAATAAGCAGTGTATCATAAATTCTCAATGAACAAAATACCTTGCAACTCAGTATAGGACATATGAGATTTTTATTTTGTGAGGATCTATGGTCATACAATATAGGGCAATGAAGCTCAGATACAAATGGTGTGGAGGAAGAGAGAACATGAGGAACCGCCACTGGATGAAAGACACTGGATACAAATGGTTACTTGGTTTTGCTAAATTGTTCTTTCTTCTTTTTCATTTGTTGTCGCAGGGTCCCTATAGCAAGGCTCGCAGCTGTTCAAGCATCATAAAGGACAGTTTATGCATTGCACATTTTTAGTTGTTGTATATTATTTCTTTAGTTTATTTTCTTTTATTGTGAAACTCTAATTTTTGTAGTTTTAAATCTGGAATGTGTAGGTGAAGAAAATGAACAAATTTGAGGAGAAGAGCATTATTATTCGTTTTGTCATTGGCTAAAATGTGCGTTTTGATCCATCTTGCTTTACTTTAGTGACATATAAACCATAAATTATTCCTAACAAGCATAAATAGAAATAAATAGCTATATTTTAATTAGATAAGCACTATTAAGTAAGCAATCTAAACACCCCTTTAAAGTTACTTTTATATGGTTTTTGCATTTTGTACAATAGATAATTATAGTGATTAATATACATTGTGATGAACTTCTTTTAAGATGAGTCGGTTTATATGCTGAGATTGATGGCCCATAAGTAACTTAAAATATCATATATGCGAACTCAAAACTTCCTTAATTCTCAGAAACATCATACATTCAAGATTGACTTTTACAATTTCCATTGGACGTTTATGTTAAGAGACTAAAATTAACATTGCATTTGTGTTCCTACAACATTTAGAATAACAAAAAATTTTACCGTTTGTTTAATAGTTCATTCTTCCTTTTACAGAGCCGTCAAAATTTGTTCTTATAAAGTATGGTAGGTTCCTTCTTCATGAGGTATATTAGACGAGTAATTGGCTTTGGCTGGATTAAGTTTTCTCTTTTAGTGATTATGCGTTCTCTAGCTACAGTTACATATCTAGATTTTTACCCTGTTAATAGGCTACGTCGTATTTCTCTTATTTTTTCTAAAAAAAATTTAGCACGATATATTTCATCAAAATATATTGGTTGACAAATGATACCATTTGTATTTAAGTTTGTGCGGGTTTCTTTTTCTACCGTCTCTTGGACCGCTCAGATTGTACCTAGCAACTCCTCGGAAACTTACAAGTTACAAGAACCTTTTGGTGTCATGGTTAGGATATATAAAAAGTTGTAATCCACCGTTTAATAAAATTGGGTCAATAAATTAATTTGGTTTATTCACAAGAGCATCTAATATCTTGAATTTTAGTGTTTAAGTTGAGTATATATATGGTATTATGATATTTAGTTGGACAAATATGACATTTTAAACTTTAAATCCGTATAACTTTCATTACACGGTCTACAATTTCATACCGTACATTTCAATATGCAATGACATGTGATCTGTGGCTACTGCTCAAATCTAATACTCACATCTTACTACTCATAACTCAATGCTATATAACAAAAACATAAAGACAAACAATACATCAATATAAAAAGAGAAAAAAAAAATAATTAATACTTAATCACACCTAATCAATTATTTAACAACTAATTAACAACCAATTAATATTAAGCAACAAATAATTACAAGTCATGCCCGCCCATCGGGCGGGCTTCGAAGTCTAGTATATATATATATATATATATATATATATATATATATATATATATATATATATATATATATATATATATATATATAATCATGGGTAAAAATAGTTACTTTCCGTTGTAATGACATGTTAAATATTAGGAAAATCACGGGATGTGATAAATTTCCTGGGTTCAGTTGTTACACCCATCTGGGAAAATGTAAGGTGTGTGATAATTGTGATGCATACACAATTATCATGAGTGGGGTGTGTTGCACTAAACTCATGAACCACACGTTAACAATCCAGGTCATGGGGGCTGCAGACCCAACCATGAGGGGATGGGAAGGATAACTTGCCAAAGTTAAACCTTCAGTGGGTTCAAATATAGTACTTATTGGTACCGACCAGTAAGGTGTTAATACCAACGGGAGTTATCAAACTCCAATAGATCTATCAACTATATTCGCGTTTGTGTGGTTAAAATATCCCAAACGATTAGATTCATGAATTTTGGTTATGTAGTGGTGGCAGTTAGTTTACTCGTGCAACAACCAAAGAAAAAGACTTGTATTCGACTTTAAGTAAAGCAAGTAGCATGTATCCCCCTCACAGGGTTTATAAAGCATTTAGAGTGAAATCATTTTAAAAGAGTATGAGGCTATGAACTCACCTGGGCTTAGGGTAATCTAAGTGATGCAAATAGTTACTCGGGAACTAGACTGCCTTACTCACGTATCCTAGTGTGTTGTAGGTTTGAATGTATGTCAAGCTTTAGTTATCTTTGTTTAAGTTTCTTAAGTTATTGTTCTTAGGTTCGTTAATGTTTTAGATTAATATAACACCATTCAGGCCATCACAATCCAGAAGTATATGACTCCTCACATGAAGCTCCCTACTATTGTATTATGTTATCAACATAATATTGTTCGGGCCATTGTAATTCAGAAGTTAATACTCCTCACATGAAGCTCTCTACTATTGAGCTATATTGTTATTAAGTTAAGTTATAATCATAACACTGTTCGGGCCATCATATCTTAGAATTATATGCAATAATCGTTTGAGGAGTCAGGGCACTTTAATTCGTAAACCCAACAAACTTGTCAAAACGAAATATCCACATAGTACTCCTCGCATGAAGCTCCCTACTATTGCATTATGCTTCTAACTTTATTTAGGTTTTATACTTATATGATATTATCACTTTATACCCTTATAGTTTATATATTTACCTTTTCTACCCTAAACTTATTATAATTATATTATTTATACTTATAACTATCTATACTTGACACAACTAGTCCCTAGACTTCTATAGTTTTAGAAAATGACATAACTAACCCTGACACTCTTAAGTTTTCTATATTTACCATTTAGACCCTTAACTTTATAATATTTGCATATCTAGTCCTTTTTAGTTTATAACTTATTTTAATATCTATCCTAAGGTTTTAAAACTTTTCAAAACTAGTCCTTACATTTATAACTTCTAAGAATTGTCAAAAATAGTCCCTAGACTTTATAATTTTAGGAATTTACGATATATATCCTTATGCATGTAAAGTTTTGCAAAACTAGTCCTAAATGCATGTAACTTATATTTTTATGAAACAACTAAGTTTTCTAGCTTATGTTTAACTAATATTATCCTATCTAAGTTATCTAATTCAGATTATAGGTCATGTAAAGGGTGTATAGCATGCAAACGTGTATTAAACTTATTTTAGAGTTTTAAAATGTAAACTAGTAAATGAAATGGTTCAAGGCTCATGCAAGGGTTCCTAAGGGATCTAAAGCATCCTAATACTATCCTAAGACTATAATAAAGCTAAAGAAACTAAAATTGAAGGCTTACTTGGTTAGGGAAGGGTTAACGAGGGTTTAGGGATTCCTAGGGCAAAAACTAAGATCGATAAGGTCTTAGACCTATCCTACTCAACTTCCAAGCTTACTATAGCTCGCATAACACTACTAGGACCAGAAAATTTGAGGTGAAAAGAAGAGAAGAGGTGTAGCTTGAAGTGGGTAGGGGACGGGGTATTTATAGGGTCGCGAAAGGGATAGGTGGCAAACGAGGTGGTGTGGTATCGAGGAGGGGGAGGGGTGAGCAAGAAAGGCTAGTAGGTGATGTGTTGAGGCTATATGGTGATGAGGACGAGCTATAGTGGTAGCTAGGGGGCGGAGTAGGACGGTAGTGGTGGTGGTTTAGCCGTGGAGGCGGTTTGGGGTAAGTAGCTTACAAGGAGGTGATGCACCTCCTAGCTTGGTTTCTTAGAGGTGCTTGTAAGCTGCTTGGGAGGTTTAGGGATGGTTTAGGGTGATTAAGGGTGGATTGGTGGTGGATTAGTGGTGATTAGTGGTGGTTTAAACAAGTAGGCGATGCACCTACTTGTGTGGGTTCTTGTAAGGTTTTAGGGTGCTACCTTAACTAGGGAGAGGTGTTAGGGTGCTTGGTTGAGGTGGTTGAGGTGCTTATGTTTAGGTTTTATTAGTTTAGGTTAAGTTTAGACCTAGTTTTTACTTAGTGAGAGTTTAAGGTTTTTCCTAAGGTTTAGGGCCTAGGTTAGGTTCCTAAGAGTTTTTACTGACTAATCCTAAGTACTAAAGGGTTTATACTAAGTGATGGTAACTTATGGGAAAGATTTGGGAAGGTTTGACCTAGTTTTGTTACCTAAATGACCTATTTGTGTTTAGTGGGAGATTAGGATTTATCCTAAGGTTTTGTGCTTAGATTAGTGTCCTATGAGTGTCTAATAACTAATCCTAGGTCCTAAGAGGCTTATACTAAGTGGTAGTGACCTATGGTGAAGTTTTGAGATAGTCTAGACCTAATTTTAGGAAGTTATGACTTAGTTATGGTTTTATGCTTAAGGGACTTGTACCTAAGTTCTAAAGGGTTTTACTAATGCCTAATGGTCCTAAGGTATCCTAATCTTCCTAAGGTAACTCATACTTAAGCTTTGGACACTTTCATACTAGTTAAGTTAAGCATATAGGTTCAAACAAGCACATAGACCTAATTAGGGTTTAGTTAAGGTTTATTAGGGTTTTGTGATATGTTTAGTGTTTTAGATTGGTGAATTACTTATTATAGTGTTGTGGTGATCTTATGCTTGACATACCAGGGGTTTATAGGATGTGAGTATTGTGTTATTTGGCTTGTGTGGGTACGTGAGCAGGTCTAGTGAGTCATGCAAGTAATAAATGCACATAAAAAGCAAAAATTTACCTGTGAAATACCTACTATAGGTATTTGCAATGGGAATGATAGTAATGAGGTTTTGTGGGTTGTTACATTTATATGTTCTCATCCTTTTTTACGTTTTCGATGGTTTTTTTATGTTTTCGACCATTCTTTTAAGTTTTCGTCCGTTTTTATACATTTTCATAAGTTTTTTTTACGTTTTCCTCCGAAGTTTTATGTTTTCGTCCGTTTTTACGTTTCTCTCCGTTTTTTATGTTTTACTCTATTTTTTTATGTTTTCATCCGTTTTTTTTTACGTTTTTCTCTTTTTTTACGTTTTCGTCTGATTTTTACTTTTTTCTCTGTTTTCTTTATATTTTTCTCCATTTGTTTATGTTTTTGTATGTTTCTTTAAGTTTTTGTCCATTTTTATATGGTTTCGTCCTTTATTTACCTTTTGCCCGTATAAAAAATAAGAAAAACATAAAAAAAACGGACGAAAGCATAAAAAAATAAACGAAATTGCTTAAAAACGGACAAGAACGTATAAAAATAGAGGAAAACATATAAAAACGGACGAAAACGTGTAAAAATGGACGAAAACTTAGAGAAATAGACGAAAACAGAAAAAATGTATAAAAAATGACGAAAACTTAGAAAAGTATAAAAATAGACGAGAACGTATAAAAACGGATGAAAACGTAAAAAAATGACTAACGGTGCAAATGCCGTTAACCCAAAGGATTAACAGTATAAATATTTTCTATCTTGTTTGGAGATAATGGAGAAATAATTTACACCGTTAGTCCTTATGTTAACCAAGGGATGTACATAGGTTAACTTTTACTAACAGGGTGATGTATCTATTGAAACTTTTGCGAGAGTGATGTATAGTGCGAAACGGGGTAAAGTACAGGGATGTATTTTGTAGTTTACTTTTTATTTTAGGATACTTGGAGTAGTAAGGTAGCCTTTTGATAAGGAAATATTTGTTACGCTTTTAGGGGGTCATTTAAACCCTAAATCATGATATTATGGTCAAATATTACCTCAAATTGTTCCTTTTGTCATTTTAGGTATTTTTGATGAGAATTCTGGAAAATGGAGTATTTTGAACGTGTTAGGAGTTAAAAGTGAAGAAAATGACAAAGTCAAGAAACCATGCTGGAAACAGTACCTGACGGCGTCAGGAGTCACAAGGTGACGTCGTCATTTGATGAATCAAGAGGAAGATAACTATTTTTACTTGACGCGCCAGAGAAGAATTTGATGATTACAACATGACGACATCACGTTATATTTTGAGATAGAGTTGGGGAAGGACATATACAGCCCACGACTGGTATTAAGGAATGCAACCCTTCATCCAAGCAACTGTAACAATTCAATTAATCAGTAAAAGATAACTAGGGAGTAGTGAAATCTAAGTAAACACGCTTTTCCCATCATAAGAAGTTCACCAATTTACTTTTCTTGTTATTTTATTTATTTTGTTTAAGTAGTAGTTTTGGGTTAGTTGACTAGCAACTAATTTCGTCCACTCTTTCAATACCCGAGATATTTTACTTGCTTTCCTAAAAATATAAAAAAATACAAAAAGAATTATCCCTCACCTTTAGACCTAGTTTACGTAATTTTCAATCCTAACGACACTATTCCCCGAGAGAACGATCAATCCCCCGGTACTTGCCACTCACTATACTACATCGGTCAGGTACACTGCCTTGTGGGGATTACCAAGCGGCCAGTGGTAAGCTACATGACAAGAATGTGGAAGAATCATAGGGAATCATAGAAGATCTTGCTTTCTATGACAACGAATGTTGAAATGACCCCTGTGATTTAAATAAAATGGTCAAAGCAATATCTTTGCCTTCGAATAATTCAAGCAATCCCAACTGTAGGATCATGGAACTAGAGGACCAAGTCTAGTTTCTCATGAAATCCTACGATGCTCCTAAACCTTCAAGCCAAGTGAACAAAATCACTTCTTCATGCGAATTATGTAGTGGTCCCCACGACACTTGATGAGTGCTCAAACACTCATCATTTTTGGTCAAAACTGAGCTGCAAAACATTTAAAAACACTCAATAAGGCATCAAAATACTGAAAATATTCCAAAATTATGTTTTATATGTTTCAGATGCAAAATGAGCAAAAACAAATGAAAAACGTACAAAGTTTGCATAATTGGCGGTTTCAGTCCCCCAACTTTCAAAAATTGGCAAAAATAGTCCCTGAGCACTTATTTTAAAAGAAAAGTCACCAAAGGTCCTTTTGGAATCATAAGTTTTCATATTTTGTCCTTTGATGAAAAATTTCAAAAGTTTTGAGAAATTTGCAATTTAGTCCCTAGAGTTTAACTTTTGGCAGATTTGGCCCCTGGTGGGGTATTTTTGGAAAAAAATCATTTTTGGTCCTTGGAAACTCAAAAGTTATCACAAATAGCCTTTTGATGGAAAGTTTGTGGAAATTGCAAGTTTGGTCCCTCAACTTTCAAAAAATGGCTATTTTGGTCCCCGATGGTTTAAATTTGGAAATTAAACATTTATAACCTTGGACTATTGAAAGTTGGCAGGAAAAGACCTTATGAGTACTTTTGGAAAATGGCAATACAGCACTTGGATTTTCAGAATTTACATTTATGGTCCTTGTGATTAAATACCAAAACCAAATGGACCCTAAGCCTTTTAATCCAAAAAACAAACCAAATCCAACCCACTCATCCCCTAAGCCCATCACCCCATGGCCCAAAATCCCTAACCCGTTTAATATTAAACCCCCAGTCAACCCACGTGGTCAAACCCCCCGTTCACTGTTCATCCCCTACCTCTTCCCCCCAAACCTGCTACTGTGTCCCCCCTCTAATCCCACTAATTACTCACCAACCTCACCTCTTGTCTCCCACTCAACCCCCTCCTCAATAAATATACCCCAAATGCCAACCTAACCCACTCAATTTTGCATTCTCTAATTCCCGCCAAAAACCAATTTGAACGGCTCAAATTAATTGAAGCCATCTAAGGGTCAGGAATGAAGTGGGAAAGATGGCGGAATGCTCCAGGGTCTATAAAAGTCAAGCAATAAGAAGAAAAAGAAATTAATGAGAGTAGTGTAGTTTAGTAGCTAAATGTAGTGTCGTTTTTTTTAAGCTTTTTATTTCCAGTGTTATTTTCAGTTAAAAAAGCTTGTAATCTGCCCTTCTAGTGTATTGTAAACTTTATGTTATTTCAATTTCAAGTTCTCTTTATATAATTCACTTTTTAGTATTTTCAAGTTAAAATTCAATTTTCACTTAAAGGTGTTAAGAGTTGACGTTCAATGTTTGTTTAAGCTCACTTAAGCTCATCTAAAAGTTCTTTTTAGTTTTCAAGCATTTAAACTAAGTCTAGGACAGTTTACTAAAAATTCATAAAAATATCTATAAATCATTAGAAATTCAAAAATCAGAAGCAGAAGAGAATGAAGCAAGGAGTCTGATGGAATTTGGATTGCAGTGATATTAGTGCCTCAAGGGAGGTATTAGGACAGGGTTGTGACACTTGGTTCTCAGTTTTAAGCTTGGACGTGATTGTGAGTCCATTTTTCCATTTTTTGCTTATTACTAAACATTAGCTCAATACTTGCTTATCTCTTGTGTTTTGAGTTTATTTGGTGTATGGCAGTCATAATATTGACGAAAATCTCTCACTTGTACGTTCATTAGATAGTACTGTTACTCAGTTCTTCATTTTAACTGTCCAACATAGCATAATTTGGATTTTTAAGTATTTTTTGTTAGGATTAGTGCTTCTGAGTTCCATGTAGCTTATTTCATCATAATAAAATCTTTTGCATCAGTTTTATGGTTTAAATCTTTCACATGCTTTAAGAATCACATTTTCATCATTTTAAAGGGGTGTTTGGTTTAAGCTACCTGTGTTGATTCCAATCAGGTTTAGGAGTAGTATATGGTTTAAACAGCCTTTATTAGGTCCATGTAGTGTAAATTGGTCATAAAACTTGAGGTCACCTAGCTAGAAAGTCAAAATCTCCTTCAAATTTCCATTTAGTGATCACTGTTAAGTTTTTATTACCCATAATCACCCATTTCAATTTAGAAGTTGTTATTTTAGCATAATTCTGTCTTATTTTACCTTATCATGCTATTTTCAGTCACTAGGGATCAATCAAACTTCAAATAAGTCAACTTGGTAGTTTATTTCAAAAAAAGTCAAATACTCTAGTTTTCAGAAAAGTCAAAAATTGTAAGAATTTTAGGGATTTGTGTGTTTTGATTCAAGCCTTAATCTTTTTAGGAATGGTAGTCCCTCAGCTAAACTCTTGAATCCCATAATCACTTTATTTTTGTGAATTTTTGTGTGGGTCCCACTAATGCTCAAACAGACCTGCAGGGGGAGGCACCTCCCTTGCACCACCACCTGTCCCAATCAGCCATATTTCATAAGCTCACAACTGGTTCAATAGTGAATCTTAGATTGAGCTTGTTGCTGATTTGAGAAGCTCTCCTGGCCAGCTCTTTATGCTTGTACTCTATTTGCTTTTTTTTTTTTTTTTTTTTGCTTATTCTCCAGCTTATTTTTGCCCTCAACCTTGTCCCATCTCTCTATATACACTGAGTCATCAGTGTATAGGACCCATATTCACAAGCTCTTTTTGAGTTTGTTTATGAGTTCCACTGAGTGGATTTAGGTTTTCTGTGAAGCTCTTGCATCTGGTTAGTAGATTCAAGGCTTCTTTGGCTTTACAAGCTCACTTGATAAGCTATTTCAGCCTTGTAAGTAGCCTGCAGGCCTGATGTATTAGGCAGTAGGATTTGGATTTGCTTACTCTATCTTATTGGCTTATTCTGTGCCTTGTTCTTATCATTTTAGCTTCATTAGCTTGTTTTCATCTTATTCCACCCTTGGCTCAGCCCTTGTAGCTTTTTATTAGCTTTTTCAATGCCTTAAAGTCCTAATAAGCTAAAATAGGAATCTGCCAAGCTAATAAGCTGTCACATTGCTTATTTTTTAGAACCAATCAAAGTGTTTTCACAAAAGTAGCTTATTTTTAGGTATAAAATAGTTTTCCAAAAAGAAAATCCAGAAAAACCAATTTAATTATAAGTGATAGTTTCTATTTAATTTAATTTAACTTTTTAATTTTCTTTTCAGCTTATTTATAAGCACCTTTGCATTTTTATATTTTTCTTAATTTTATTTTATATTGAAGTATTTCTAGAAATTTTTCCAGAATTTTATATTGTCATTTAATAATTATTAGATTTAATATTAGATTGATTAATTATTAATTAATATTAAAGTATTAAATAGTAAAATAAGATTTCATTAAGTAATACTTAGTTTTTATAATTTTCCTAGCTTTTATATAAGTTAAAACATTTTTAAGAATTTTTATACAATTTTTACTGTTCATCTTCTAATTTTTAGAATTTAATTAGTTTAACTAGTAATTAATTAATAATTAGTAAAATAGTTTAAAAACATATAAAATAAACTTTTTATAATTTTTTAGGATTCCTGTGATGGTTAATTAGATTTATAAAAAATTTCTTAATTTTCTAGGTCTTTTTAGTATTTTTAATAATTTTAATTAGTTTAATTAGGTCATTAATATTAAATTAGTAATTAATTAATATAAAATCCACAAAAAGACGAAAAGACATATTTTTAATTTTAAAATTTGTTTTTAACTATTTTATAATTTTAGAAATTTAATTTTCATTTTTCTAGTGTTAAAATAATATTATATTTTATTTAAGTTATTTAAATATTAATAATTAGTATTAAATAGTATTTAATTAATATTTAATAATTAATTAGTGTAAAAATTTATTTTCTTTTTCTAAAAAAGTTTCTTTCATCCTTAGGTTTGTAAAAAAGCCATTTTCACTCCCTGAGGGTTTTCAGATTTCAATTTTCACTTTTTATTTCGTACGTCTACGTAAATTCAAATTAGACGTACGCGTTTTTAGGTTTTACACGTTTCTGGTTTTTCTAAATTCACGTATATGTTAATATAGCTTACTTAAGCTATTTTCTTTTACACTTCAGTAGAATAGTCATTCACAACCCCTTTTCTGTCCAAATTCACCCGATCACAAACCCGTTTTTATACATTTGCACGCCTCGTCGGGACATAATGACCTGGTGATACCCTATATTCCACGGAGCATTGACTCTAGGCAGTCTGACCTTGCTGACCAATCACTTGGTCAATTTAGGTTGACTGTTTGGAGTCAATCAACACTCATGATTGCATGAAACTCCCCGAACAAGCTTTTGTGGACTACGCATCCTCACGTACCGACGGAGCGGGCGACAAGTGGTACACTTTTAAACCCGAGCCAAACACTTATGGTGATTCCTACAACCCCTCTTGGAAAAATCACCCAAATCTTAGGTGGAAACAAAACCAAAACCCTTCTCAAAACAAATCTTCCAATCCACCTAATCATTTCCAACCAAACAGCCCAACCTCGAACCGTACATTCAACAACAATCCTTCTAACAATTCGGTAGTACCAATAATTTTGAAGGATTGATGTCCAATTTTATGGCATCTCAAGAAGCCCGTATAGCTAGGTTTAAGCCGAATTCAACCAACAACAAAATGAGATGACCAATAAAATTGATAATTTGATAAAGGCCTTGAAAAACCAAAGGATGACCCAGGCTTCTAAAGTAGTAAAAAACCCTAGTGGAGGAATTGGGATTAAGGACCCTTCATCATCTAAACACGTACATTTTGTCAACGTATTTACTATTAAACTGCTTGATGGTAGTTGTAAGGATGATAATGAAGGTAAGGTTGAGGTAGGAGGGAGTTCTGAGAAAGATGTCGAAAATGGGACAGAAAAGGAAGAGGAATACTTCAACAAGTTTTCCACTAAGGAGGAGCTCGCATACCACAAAAATCTGTTGGATGATCCTAACCCATTAATCTATAGAAATCCACCGATCATCCGAGCTCGTACCCGACCAACATAAACATACCATGCAATATTTGGCATTTGCATGTGTGGAAAGCTTACATCGATCTTGAGTCACCCATAAATATATTGTCTAGGACGTTTTACAATTGGATTATGAAAAAACAATTAGCTCCTAGGAATGATCCCATGACAGGAAGAACAAGTAATTTTGTGGGAAGAGTTAGAGGGTTGCTCGTTTATGTAGGAAATTTCACCCATGTCTTAGATTTTGTGATCTTAGAAGATGTTAACCCCGTAGTCGACATCAATTTATCAAATGTTGTGTTAGGAAAACCATTCGTTGAAGTCTCTAAAATGAATTATGATCTATCATTAGGGATAATTAAGTTTAAGGAAGAGACCGACGAAATTGCCTACCAAATGCCCCATAAGATAGAACAATTCCGACTCATGTCAAGCTTAGAAAGAGAATTCAACCAGCCGGTATACTATAGGAGTGATGAGGATAAGAAGAAGGGAGTAGACTACGTAATGAGAAAAATATTGGGTTTCTACAAAGAATGTCTACAACTAGGTCCGGAATACAAAACCAAGCCTGAGGATGACCTAGAGAACGTGACTGATGATGGAGTCACGTAATAGGGTATGACTTTGAGTCTAGCTACAAGACTCGTTAATAAAGAAAAGCGCTTCTTGGGAGGCAACCCAAGCTTTTTAATTGTTTGTTTGCTTATTTGTTTCCGTATGCATATTTCATTCGTATTGTTTATTGTTCATGTATCAAAAATAAATTGTGAAAATACTTTATTTTGTTTTTAACTTCGTCTTAATTGCATTTAAAGGTATTTTGCAAAAGATAAGTGTAAGGGAAATCCAAATTTGTTTAAAGAAATTGAACATGAACGATAACAATAAGATATAAACATGCATACTAGTATTTGTTTGAGTCAAATGCTTGTACCGAGTTACAATGAATATTTTTGCAGGATTCCAGGAATTAAAACATAGGTTTTTCTAGAAATTTTCCGGAAACAAAATATAAAGAATTCTGTCAGATCAATTCTATCGGCGTCAGGAGTTACAATCTAACGGCGTCGGATGTTATTTTCTGCAAAATTTTTCAGGTTTTGTTTTTCTGCTGGAATTGTAAACTTTCGTAAAATCTAAAATTTATAAACTCCAGGAATCTGCAAATATTCATTTTACAAGCATTATAACTTTACTTGCTTTCTAAGATTTACTATTATATATATATTTTGCCGCCGATTTTATGCGAGGTTTCGTGTTGCTTTTCTTAGTTGTTTAACAGGTTATATTGGACAAGAAGATGATTATATTTCAGGAGTAAATCTTTGCATGCTCATTTTCTTGGAGGAGGATTTAACCTTGTTATCACATCATCCACACCAAGCTAATCAGGGAAGTATTTATTTCATTCATTTTCATTTATCTTCACTTTATTACTTTTTAAGAACATTGGGGACAATGTTCAACTTAAGTGTAAGGGGGTAAATGAGGATACCTTAGAAACTACAATAGCACTTGATCTTTCGTTTTGTTTAATAGTAGACGTGTAATAAAACTGAGAGAAATACTTGTTAGGGCAATTTTAGCACAAAATTTAAAATTTTTTGCAACATTTAGGAGTGAAACTTTAGTCTTAAAAAGCGTCTCATGGATAGGAGTTATATGACTAGCACAAAAACCGTACCACTCAAATATTTTCACTCCAAATATGTGAGGTTTGCCCCTAGATTTGTTAGGAAAAGTATTCATTATTAATGCTTGTGAGTGTACTGGTAGTATTTAAATTCTAGAACTTGCGTTAGCGATGCATCCCGAGACCACAAGTGAGACTACATTCGTGTAGTTAGGATTTACTACATAATAAGAGGCATTAGGATAACCCATGTTTTAAGCCTATTTCTTTTTATAATTATATTGACTTCATTGGTCAAGCAATTCTCCCACACCTTTGCGACGTACTCATTTTTAGTACACGATACCCCTAGTACAACCCTCAGAGCCTATCCTTTTTTGTTTCTAACTTTAAGCATTTTACTTAAAGGAAGAATTTGTTTACAATCCACCCCCAAATGTACACCCAAATCGTCTTAGTCTACCTTGTATGCACTCATCTTTAGTACATTATTGTTATTTGTTTAAACCCTTTGTTAATTGTCTAATTGGTTACACGGTTGCTAAGTCGAGTCATATCTTGTACATATTATTTTGGGACGATTGGGACTTATAGGTAAAGTATTAGTGTTATGAAGTAATGGGGAAGAACATCATTTATTACCCCCATATATGCGTTAATGTTTTAAAGTACTCCAAATATTTCGATTATCTTGATTCGAGTCTTTATTTTTATTTATGTAAAAGTTCAAGTGTTAGGGGAGAACGAGCCTCCTTGATGTATTATTTTGGATGGTAGGGCAAGAATATATTAAAAAAATGAAAAAAAAAAAAACAAGAAAAAAAATTGAAAAAGACAAGTGAAAAAACATACGGACTACCATCCCATTCCTTTTATTTTATTTTATTTATATTTATTGTATTTCGTAATTAGCTCATGTCGAGTCGAGTCTTGGCTTAGCAACACCATATTGTACATGTAATTAACTAAGACAATTGACTTGCCACCAGTTAAATATCCTTATCCAACAAACCGTATTTTCCATATCCGTATACCTAACATTATAACCTTTGAAAAGACCTCTTTGATAGTAATCCTAGGTGCTTACACCAAGTAATGGAGGTTTTTGATCCTTTCCAAAGCCTATGGTAATCTATTTGCTATGAGCCTATGGCATGTAGTGAGAGATATTTTTCCATTTTCATTTATGATATATATATATATATATATATATATATATATATATATATATATATATATATATATATATATATATATATATATATATATATATATCAATAACACTCGAGAGATGAGAGTATCCAAACATTAAAAGTAAGGTGGAACGATCATTTGTTGTAATTACTTTTATATTAATGTTAAATGACTCCTAACTTGTATTTTGATTGGTATAAAAGCACATTTTCTTGAGGACAACCAAATCTCAAGTGTAAGGGTATTTGATAAGAAAATATTTGTTACGCTTTTAGGGGGTCATTTAAGCCCTAAATCATGATATTATGGTCAAATATTACCTCAAATTGTTCCTTTTATCATTTTAGGTACTTTGGACGAGACTTCTAGAAAATGGAGCATTTTGGACGTTTTTGGAGTTAAAAGTGAAGAAAACGACAAAGTCAAGAAACCATGCTAGAAACAGTACCTGATGGCGTCAGGAGTCACAAGGTGACGCCGCCATTTGATGAATCAAGAGGAGGATAACTATTTGCACTTGACGCGCCAGAGAAGAATTTGATGATTACAACGTGACAACATCACGTTATATTTTGAGTAGGCCATCACGTGTTACCACAAAAGAGAGACGGCCCTGAAGACAACAACAAGAGACGGCGTCAAGATGATTAATTTGGCGGCAAGAAACCCTAATGACGGCGACTTGACGGCGTCAGGATCCAAAAGCTAACGCCGTCACCCTTGTATATCTATATATAGTTTTGGATTTTTCATTCATTAGTGTGTAACTTTTGGGAGATAAACCCTAGACGAATTTTCAAGTAAACTTAGGGTTTCCAAACCCTCTTTTCTTTCATGTTCAATTGAAGATAAGTCTTACTTTTAATCATTCAATATGTCTATGTGTTGTTTGATTGATTGTTTATCTTGTCTTTACATTAACATGCTAGCTTAATTTTCTTGGTGTTTGCTTAGATATAATGAAACCTAGTTATTAATTATTGGTTGTTGACTTGTTATTAGTTGATTTGGGTGATTGATTTCGCGTTAGGCTTCAAAAAATTGGTTAATCTCCTATACGGTAACAAGCTTGAACGTCTTAACAAATGTAATCATATGTGTACTATGATTTTATTGGTTGTATTTAATGCATAAATGAATATTAAGGAGGCCATGATAAGATACTAAACGTGTCATCATAGGAAGAGATAGAAGCTTATAGAATTGAGGAAGGACGTACACAGCCACACGACTGGTATTAAGGAATGCAACCCTTCATCCAAACAACTGTAACAAGTCAATTAATCTATAACAGATAACTAAGGAGTAGTGAAATCTAAGTAAACACGCTTTTCCCATCATAAGAAGTTCACCAATTTACTTTTCTTGTTATTTTATTTATTTTGTATAAGTAGTAATTTTGGGTTAGTTGACTAGCAACTATTCCGCCCAATCTTCCAATACCCGAGATATTTTACTTGCTTTCATAAAAATATAAAAAAATACAAAAAGAATCATCCCTCACCTTTAGACCTAGTTTACGTAATTTTCAATCAGAACGACACTATTTCCCTAGAGAATGATCAATCCACCGGTACTTGCCACTCACTATACTACATCGATCAGGTACACTGCTTGGTGGAGATTGCAAGCTTCTCAAGATCCCTTGAGAAGTAAAACCTTTTGCAAGGTTGCAAAACCACGCATCACCTTTGGTTTGTAGTTAGGAATCACTATGGGTATGAGTTTGATAATTTGATAGAATGAGAATAGGTCATGATTATCTCAATACTATTGTTTGGTTGTTTTAGAAATTTTGGTTCGGGATCATGTTTAAACTTTTATTTTTATTTTTATTTTTATTTTTTCTTAATATGTAAAATTCAAATTTTACTTTCACATGTGTTTAAAGTCTAAAAATAATTATTGGATTACAAAAAATATTTTTTATGAAAAAAGAGATAAGCTTCTTTTGAATCAATACATATGGTGCAATAAAAAGCGTGCAACTCATATATATCATGTAACTATAATATGACCCCCTCCCCCTCCAACAACAAAAAAGTGCATTAGTATCCAATGTTTTATTGCGTATAAAGAAAAAAAGGTTAACGGAGTGAAATATTTTAATGTGACGATTATGAATGTAATAAAGTATAATTTATTAAAAGGATGAAAAAGAAAAAGAAATGGATTAGCCAAACCCAAGCAACATGGCGGGTTCCATGGATACCATTTTAAGGGGTATGATTTCTAGTATTGAAACCCATATGCATATACCAAACATACACTATCACTTATACCCTGATTCCATACCTATCTACCAAACACACCAGATGGTGGGCTAAACCATATTAGATATTGCAAGTTTGCAACGTATGCGTTTGAACTTTGAAGTTCATTGATGAATAACCTCGTTACTTTGCAACTTATTTTACCTGATGGCATTTACCTTGCAGTTCTGTTCGTTTCATTGTTTATTGTTTCTACATAACAGAAATATACGATTAGTAGTGTAGAAACTAGAATGGGGTTGAATAATTTCTCCGTTTACAATTACATTTTAAGACTTTTACATCCTTTTTGTTTCTTTTTAAAAAAATGTTTGATTCGTAGTTATGTGATATCTATTAAATGTATATGAACACTATAATAATGATTAAAGAAAACAAAGTAAAGACTAGAGATAAAGGAATGAAACAACCAAACCGAGACACGGATATTTATAGTGATTCGGTACGAAGTTCACTCTTCGCCCTACTCCACTCCTCAAGTATCACACTCGAGAGTTCGCAATCACTATGTCAACACTCATCCTTAAGGCGGAGTAAACCATACACCAACACTTACACCAATTTACGACACTAAGCGGAATGTCGAGTCCTAGTCCTAGCTATAGCCAATCTACACACCGACACACGACACTACACGGACATACGCCTTGTCCACTTGGATTTACACACAATCCAAGTCTTCACACGGACGTACACACTGCCCAAGTCTTCGCACGGACGTACACATCGCCCAAGTCTTCACTCGGACGTACATACGCCCAATCCTTCACACGGACGTACACACCATCCAATTCTTCACACACTAATACAAGGACTCACACCAAGTCCTAATCTACACTAACACATCTAATCTCGACACACACACAAGTCAGATATATTAATATGCAATATGCACAAATGAGAGAGTTTAGAGGAAGAAGAGAATTGTAACACAAGTTACGTATGTTGATGACTAATCTACAACACTTCGTTTCTTGACGAATACGAGCGTTCTTCTCTTGCACTTTGATGTAGAAGATAATAAGATCACTTATAAACACATATCAATACGTTATAGTGATCAAAGAAGAAGAAGGAAAGAACATAATATTTTTGTGCCAAGAGGATCTATTTTTTTTTTTGCAGGGAATAGTGCAATATTTATAGGCACCAGAAGGAGTGAGGATGGTCCTTTAAACCTTGGATGGTCCCGTATATATAAGGGACCATCGCCTTGTTTACGGGACCGTCCCAACAAACGCACCTATTTTTGTCCTGTTGTGGTGAAAATTTATCTGATTTTGGGTAGGAAAACTAGCTATTAGAAAATTCAAATTTCAAATATTTTATTATTAAAACAGTTCTTTAAAATTACATAAATACTTTTGTAAAAATATTTTGTCACATAAAAATGTGAGGTTTTAAGAAAAATATTTTCTTTGATCACTTAACTAAATTGATATAATGTTTGTTCATACCTTAAGTGATGTTGTAGTCGAGACGTTGTCGAAACGAGTTTTCTTGATCAAAAATTTATTAAACGTAGTTTTACGTAACGTGTTTTTTTTTTATATATATTTTGTGATTATCAAAACGTATAGAGATCAAATAATGAAAATGGCATTTTTGACATTATTTGTATTAACAAGTAGTTTAGGGGGTGCTTGGTTGGACGTAT
The DNA here is from genome assembly GCA_030686995.1 of Artemisia argyi. Classification (NCBI taxonomy): domain Eukaryota; kingdom Viridiplantae; phylum Streptophyta; class Magnoliopsida; order Asterales; family Asteraceae; genus Artemisia; species Artemisia argyi. The sequence goes on from CM060692.1 coordinate 66,068,838, forward strand.
TATAGGATGAGGAATGGAAATGATAATGAATAACCATAGTTGGTTAAGTATAATGCAATGCTTTATTACCAACTAAATTATAAATTGGTAATCAACCAATACCCAAGAAAATGGGGGGAATGAATTTGAAGCATGAGAATATCTTTTGCTATTGCATTATATTCTCATTTTCTTACCCTTTGTCATTCTTTAATTTGAACCAAGCTCCAAGCATGCCCTTTGTACATATGAGATAGGGGTTATTTTATTTATTTATTTATTTTAGATTAAGTGAGTGAGCCTTTTTCTCTTAATGAGTCTTAATGGGAATAACACCATTTGCTTCTTCTTTTCATATAAATAATTTAACAGAAAAAGAACATATTATATGTGTGGCTCTACCATTATCTTTCTATTAAGACTCATATATAGACATAGATGCCAAATATAACATGCGCTAATCTAATCGGATACCTTATGTTGGAACAGCATACAAAAAATATCAACCATTTAATTAACACATTTTTTAATTCAGACCGGGATGAAAATAAACTACTCCTTTTTATGTCTCTCTTTGGCCTTTTAAGGAATGAAGATTCGAGCTCGTCAGTTTGTGTATGTAAACGAGGTTTATGTCTAATATATTTTGAGATTTGTCTTTTTTGTATCTATTTTCTTAGTATGGACCTACAGCCCTACCTAGATATAAAAAGTGAGTATTCTATACTCAATGACAGAGAATCACATTGTTGAGATAATTTTCTTTTTTATTTAAGTTTATTACCACCACATACCAGATGATACTGTCATCCAATATGGAGCAAGTCACTCTCATTGCTCTGGGTTCAACCGATTAAAGGGGTGTTTCTTTTTTCCTCTTAGCTTAGGGATACAATTTAATATTATTATTTTTTTGATGGAGCCCATAAAATTCCCTTGTTTCATCTATATCCACAAGGCTTAATTTATCAACCTCTCTCCATTAAGATGCTTATATAGTAGCAGGACCCACATACACCCTTAGCTAAGAAAAAAAAGAAACACCCCCTAAAAGTGGTCCTTCTAGAGATATGGATCAATTTGTTCTAGTTTTGGCTTCTGTTGCATATGGTGTCTAGATAAGAAACTTTTTCTTTGGTTCTCTTAAGTCGGGTCCATTTTCTTAGAATTTTCTACATCTTGCAATTCTTGTCATTGTTGCATTTCAATTTTAATCTCATACGTTCAAATGATTTTATTTTATTTTATTTTTTTAAAACAAGACTGGTTTTACAAGAAGCCGATGATTTTTTTTTAAAATGTTAATAACCGACAACATTTACAGATACACGGTACACCCTGTATCTATTAAGCATGGCATTGTCACCAAATTTTTCAAAATCATTGAAAATGTCATTTCTTAACGAAAAAATATACAAAAATATTTTCTTTATATAAACAATAATCATATTAAAATGTGGTCACCACTTCTACTTAAATAGTTAAATCATTAACATTTTAAACTACCACACTTTAAATACACATTACATTATTTCTTTTAGTCAACAAATTCATGTCTAATATTTATGTCAAGGCCCATTTCACTATTGTTAATCTACCCAACCCAAGCCACCTTTAATCCAGTTAGGTATTAGGTGTCTTTAGCGTGGGTGTCAATTGTCCAAAAAGTCTCAACTGTTTTAACTTCCACACAAAGCTAAATTCAACATATTCCCATCCATAGTCAAGGTCAATATCTTTACATTTCCTCATTCCTGTTGCGTGCATCACTAAACCATTATTTCACATTAATTCATATGAAAATAAAAATAAATAATACTCTCTCCGTCCCATATTAAGTGTCCGCTTACATCATGCACAAAATTTTAAAAAATTCCACTAACTACACTCTCCACCAATCAAATTTCATTTTTACCCACTAAAGTATCATCTCATTGGTTGAAATAGAATATGAACACTTAATTTGGAACATCCAAAGATTTCATTGTGGACACTTAATATGGGACGGAGGGAGTAATAACCAAATTAAATAAATAATAAATAAAAAGTACATATAACATTAAATTACCTTACACGAAACGCATATTCCACCAAACGGCAATAATGACGGCACTTAACGGAACGTAACACGGAACACGGATCACGTCACGGCACGGAACGGAAACATAACGGAACGTAACACTGCGAAAAATGAATGGAATGAATTAAATGATGTTCTTCAACACAAATAATAAAACATACAACACATATTTTTTTAACCAAATTTTAATTTGTAGTTTTAAGTTATGATTTTAATTGTGTTTATGATTTTTTTTTTTTTTTTTTTTTTGTTCAATGAATGAAACTGAGATCAAGTTTAATTCCAAACAGTCCAAACACAAGAGCTGCAAAGCATAAACTATCATCTATGTACAAATGATCATCCGTTTGTTTTTCGATAATTGAATAAGCCTTCATCATCATCATCATCATCATCATCATCCTTGTGTATCATAAAATGTAAGGAGACAAGCATCATCATCATAATTCATAGACATCATCATCATGTAGTTGTTGAAGCAGTAGAAGTAGATTCGTCAAATTAACAAAACTCGCAATCTTCACGGTATCCACGCGCCGGCGCGTATACACATCTGTAAGATTAAAACATAAGAAACATTTCACCTGTTGAAAACAAAACTTTTCATAAGCCATCATCTTCAGCTTTTGACATAATCGATAACCGGCTCGGCCTCGGTTCGAACGCGCATCTACGTCTTTGTTGATGTGATGAAGGACGGATCAACGCGGCTAAAGCTCGTTTAACCAGATCTCCACCTTCAACCGTCCCGATACGAACTAACGAATTCGTCATCGCAGATCTACGCGCGTTTAATCGGTTAGGCGAATACGTCATCGCTTGCGTGCTGTTGTAGTTTTTATGCAAACTACATCTAAAAGATCCAGGATGCGTTGTAGGCGAACACATACACGTTTTCTTCGGTATATTTTTCAACGGATCGTTATAGCTGTTTTGTTTCCGTACAACTTGATCTCTCCGATTCATCGCCGCCATGGATCTGTTAGGGGATCCCGATCTCGAAGACAACGACATTCTAACAGAAGATGACGTCACCGGAGCAAGCGCGTGAAGGTTCACGCGCGTCGGAGATGACGATCTGTTATAGACATGGCTTGGCGATGGAGACGAGTAGAAGCTGGAGCTTGTTGACGACGCAAACGGAGACGATGATGACGTGTCAGCAGCAAAAGCGTTTGAGTAACGGTTGAATCTACCGGACGGTGAACCTGGTGACCGGTATGTTAACGGCGCGTGAGATTTTCGAGAAGATGTCGACATTATTTGCGGTGGTTAGGGACAATGGCAAGTTTTTAAGATGTTGTAAATTTACTGAAGGGCCCTTGGCTCTTCAGTTGGGCAAACCTAGCTCTGGTTCGAAGCTTAATTTATAGGGAAGGGGAGTTGATGGCATTGATTGTAAATAAGTGGAAGTTGAAGGGTAATGTGTGGATGATGAGGTTGGTTAATTTAACTATGGTTAAGTTAGGGTTTTTTGTGTTGGTTTTGGAGATTGATCGGACGGTTGTGAGATGGCAGGCGGCACAGGACCGCAAAGGTGGATCAATTCTTTTGTGGGACGTTAAAAATTTGAATTGAAAATTTGAAAGTCTCTTTGGAACTAATTTCAACTTGGAATAGTCATATATTTCTGCATTTTTATAATTTTTAAAAATAAATTGGAAGGATATCTTCAAAATGGCTACTCGAAAGCTGAAAACTCAACAAATTTTAAGTCTACTGAATTTATTTTTAAGCATATGTTTGGGGTTATTTTATAGAGTTGATTTGGTCTAGTTGAATCCGGTTTGTTACTCACACAAGCTTAATTATGCAAGAGGTCTTGTTAGGATACATTTTATACGGGGTGTAGGTTCAAGAGGTTAAGTTAATATTTGTGCATTTTGGTGCAAGAGGTCTTGTCAAGATACATTTTACAATAAAATTCTACCAATAAAGTTTGTTGCAATTAAGTGATATTGCATAGTAAAATTGGATTAAGGAAGTGATTTGAAGCATCTAACTTTTGGTTTATTTAGCCAAACTATTTCGATCTCGTAACAAAAAGATCTCATAAAAAGAGTACTAGTGAGGGTAAACATAACATCTATTCTAGACAGTTATCAATACTACATTATACTCCATAATACATTTGAGATTATTTTATAATTAGTAAAAGTTAAAAATTCATACTCAAACTTGCTAATTATAGAATAGTCCCAATTAAGACAAACACTCAGTCTAATTGTAACAGATTTACAACAAACTTAACAAAAATAATAGAATTAATAACAACATTTGAGAGTAATATTGTACTACCTCCGTCTCATATTAAGTGTCCATTTTCATATTGCACAAAGTTTTAGAAGATTCCACTAACTAAACTCTCCACCAATCAAATATTACTTTTACCCACTAAGCTCTCATCTTATTGGTTGAAAGGTACAAGTGGACACTTAATTTGGGACATCCAAAGATTCTATTGTGGACACTTAATATGGGACGGAGGGAGTATTATATAATGAAAAACATTTGCTTCTCACAAAATTTAGTCAAAATGTATCTCGCCGCATTGCGCGGATACCGTTCTAGCACATCTTAATACAATATATAAGTGGAATTTTGCTACAACCAACATTGTCACAAAACATTACCAAATGAAATGAAAAACAATTTATGTATCTATGACACATAATCTATTGTTCAAAGCATTTTGTAATTCTGGATTTCTTATAATCATTTCCACAAATATAGCGTTCTGTAAAGAAGACAATATTTTACAAAACATGGAAGCATTCAATTGGTTGTCGGATACACTTGAGAGTACAGCTAGATAGATTTATTAAGATGCATTACTTTTTTGTTATCGACAAATGTTTAGCATAGTCCATAATTATTTATACTTACTTGAAAAAGAAAACTAAGCTCAATAGATATTTGTATTTTCTTAATGTGAAGTTGTAATCTTCGTAACAAAAGATAACGTTATGGAGATGGCGGTACTCGGTAGCTTTAAAGTTAGCAAAATGGTTGGGCCATTTTTAAAGGGACCTTAGAAAATGTATGGAGATTACTAAATAGCTCGT